>VWZI01011206.1:61006-93057 GCA_013396835.1 Psilopogon haemacephalus | reverse complement strand
GGGGAAAAAACCCTTTTAAAAAAAAAAAAAAAAAAAAGTATTCTAAAACTCTGAAACTTTGAGGAGGCCACCTGGTTGCTGCCAGTTCTGCTTCATGTCTTTTCCACCTCTGCCCTCCACACTCATCCTGCCCTGACAAATATCAACCTGCATTGTCTACAGTGATTTTAAATCCTGCAGCTCTCCAGGAGCTTCCCTCTTATTAAAACATAGAATATACTGCTTGTTGCTAGACAAANTCATGATCTGCAGCAAGGATCATTTACTCTGTGAAGAATGCAAATTTCAGTGTTTGTATATCGTCAGTTATTACCTTTTATTTCCTATTTGGGTATTTGGAAGAGAAGGAATGACTTAATGCCTTTATTTGCTGCGGATCAAATGTTCAAGGATACTGCAGAAAGCTGTTTATCCTAGTATAATTTTAGATGCTGAAACTGGAAGGTGCTCCAAGACCTTTGGCTGACTGTCCGCTCAGCACAGCCACACCCACAGCCATCCAGCATATCCAATGGCACCCATTGTTACTTCCCACCCATCACAACCCCACTGTTTGGGGGCATATGGGTTATAGGACCACTTCCTTTATTTGGCTGATCATTCTTATCTAAGCCAACAGTGATGGAGGCACTTCAAAATGTAAAAGCCAGGCAAAGACCCATTGCTGTGTCACACAAGCTCCTCTGCCTACCTCTTCCTCCTAAGGAAAACCTCTTTGTACTCTGATCCAAAGGAACAAGAAAAAAACAACAGAATACAGATGGATACAAAAGACACAAATCATAATCATAAAAAAAATCTGCATGCAAGAATATTTAAAGCTGGCTATGTGTTATGCAAGGAGATGGTACAGTCCTCATGACTGCCTTATGAAATCCAGGCACAAATAAAACCCAGGAGGCAGAGAAAATGCTACCCTCACAATATTTAAGTCAATGAATGTAAAAAGAGGAATTGCAATACCAAAAATAATTATGTGAAAATAACAGTGTTTATTGTCCCAAGAGCTTGCCCACCTGCAAGTCCTGGTTTTGCCTATGTAATCCTGCATTGTCTGAGCAAGCTGCCTGAGAGGGATAAAACAGGACTCAGCATGCTTGTACCATGACTCACATTTATCCTGCAAAATTCAGAGCCCCCTGAATGATTATTGGAATTAATCTGGGGAGGAGTAGAAATTCAGCCTAAATGTTCATTGTGTGGTGACTTTACATCTAGTACCATTATCTTATATCAAGCTTCTGAAAATTATTTATTTTTTTTTCTCTTTCATGCCAAGGTCTTAATCTTTACTGCACTGGCAGTGAGAACATTTTAAGGATTCATTTCCCGAGACACATTTAATACATTTCCAGTAAATTGTACATAAACCTGTCCAGCTGGCAGGGTCATTTAATCAGTGACACACCCACTGAGTGCAGAATGCCACCTGAGATTTACCTCAATGCTTTCAAAAACAAAACGATGATGGGATAAAGCTTTGCTAATGTGTGAGTGCGATGGGGAATACAATGATAACTGCCCACTAGGGAGTACAAGGATCTTTTTAAGTTTTGTTATGGGAAAGATTACAGACCGGATTAGACAAAAGGGGTTTGAAGATCAGCACTGAAATTACACCAGCTTTAGGGAAAGCAGCATTAAGATGCTGCTTGGCTATTTAAACCCACTTGAGAAACAGACGGTAAAGTTTATCAAGTGTTTTTGAGCTGGATCCTGCACTGCTTTCAAGGACTGCTAAACACACTTGGGAATGCAAATAGAAGTTTTCATGGGATGAAAGGTATGAGCAGGTTCTGCTGTGCTGGAAGCAAAATACCAAGTCACTTGTTCACAGTCAGCTTTGCTGAAATTACACCAATAAAGAAAGCTTAAGATGGGCCTTTTTTTGATGGCTTTTCTTATGAATACCCTTGTATTCCCCCTTGGGTGCAGGAGAGAAAAAAAATATTTTCATTTTTCGTAAGCTGTTTCTGATGAAGACTGCAGAGGAGACAAAGTGTTGAGGAAAGGCATCCTTCAGTAACCAACTCAGGTAACAGTGCACACCACAGCAGTCTGGTTTGCCTCCAAATAAAAAATAAAATGTGACTTTTACATGGCACAAACAACAGTATCCTTTCCTGCAGGTGATCTTGTACCTGTATAAGTGACGTCACCAAAAGAGCACAATTAAGGGTGGCGCAGGTGCCTCTCCATGGGGAGCTCCCAGATCCTATTAGGAGATTGAGCTTTGGAGCATGAGAAAGGTCCCACTCAATTAGTTGTGCCTGTGCAAAACATTGGCACCTTGTGTCACTGAAGTCCTTACAGGAAGTTGGGTGAAAAGTTACAGCCTGGTCCCCTCTCTTTGTCCCTGTCACCACCAGCCACTCCTTCCCTGCCTCATGCAGTTCTTAGAAGTCAAGCCGCCCTGGCATCCTCATTGCTGTTCATCACTGCCGCTTAAGTGAATTTAATACAATTATTTTTCTAAATTGTTTTAGATGCCATATCTATAATCCATAAAATTTATTATACCTTTATGTAGAATTATACTGGAGTTGAATATATAAATCAATTTATAAGGTCTAATGACATACAAATGCTTAAAAACTAAAGGCGATGTAGTAAATTCAAATTACCATTACAAATGTAAGCTTTGTAGTCAGTGTGTGACCCACTAAGGATTATATTTAACTCCCCTGAGAGTGGTTTATCATAAAACTTTATACTTTTATTACAGTGAATTATTAACTCCTCCATGATGTGAGTCATTCCATGCTCTGACTATAGCTTTTTTAATGACACTGTAACAGACATCTTGCTAATAGCAGTAGGATTGTTACCTCTGAGGTTGAAGGAAAAAGAAAAAAAAAAAAAACTAAAAAGCAAGAAAAGTGAAAAGAAAAGGCATGCAGGACAAATATGTTAAAATGCATTTCGTAACAGAATCAAAAACAAGAACCTGTAAGAAGATCCAGTCGAGGCTGAACTACACAGAGGTCATTTCAGTCTTCTGACTACGTGGAAAATCAGGCTGGTATCTGAAAATAAAGAAAGCGGTTTACCTTTAGAAGGCATAAAAATCTGAAGTATTATGATTAGGGGAGGCCTTTTCTATTATATTAAGAAAAATGGGGATTTGCCTCCATTTAATCAAGTGACTTCAAGCCATCTTCATACAAACTACTTCAAAATTATTCCATGAAAGATATCCTTAAGATCATCAAGTCCAACCACCGTTGGACTCTGCCTTCTGAGGAAGCTACAGCAGGCTTTTCCCAATCAACATCTGCACTATCTCCAGCAACCTGTAATTTAGTGTCTGTATTTCCAGACCCTCCCATGGCTGCTGGGACTGGTCCAAAATCTTAGGATACTTCTAAGCTTGGTGAAAGGAAATTCCCAGGCTCATGGCAAGTCCAGGGTTGACTTCATTATCAAAAAAATTAATCCACGGTTCATCACTTTTTGGGGGTTTTATTGGAAAACTCAAAACAGATATGCCCAGCCAGGAAATCTGGCTACATGAATTTCTCTCTCTAAAACCCAATCCAATTACATATATTTTTTAAAAAGAAAAAGAAAAAAAAAGGGAAAACTAATACTGTTTTTGAGATAAAATTAACCCATTTCTGACCAGATTTCTACATTCTACAGGCACAAAGAATTTTCCATATGTTTGAACATGATTTTAAAATTACATGCACTCATTTTTCAATAAGAAGATTCTAGAAATGCCAAATCACACGGCATTAAACAAAAATGGATCTGCAGATATTTTTTAATGATCCTCATGACAAATAAAAATAGAAAATTCCCAGTTCTTGCATCTTTTTTTTTTCAATATTTGCTATTACTAAAACACAGTAAAAAAAAAAAAAATCAAGGAGAAGAGATTCCTATTTCCTCACAACAGTCATCAATCTATTGGTAACACTCATTTGCCAGCAATGCAACCAGAGCTACTGAAAATCATCAGGTAAGCTAAGAACAGCAAAGGGAGTCAATATGCCTGACAACCAAAACAATCCATAACAGATTGGGTTGAAACAATGGTAATGTCACAAGTTCTCTGGAAATTCAAGAACTGCTCAGGCCTTTCTAAACAAGCATTTTCCATTTAATGTGTTTATTTGTGGCCACTACTTTTAAATATTTGTTTTTGCTTCTTACAGAGGCAATGGTTACCACTGTATGTGCACTTTTGAAACATTAGAAGGACTTTGCACAAGGTTTCACGGCAGCACAAAACATGAGAACAACTTGGAGAAAATTAAATCCTGCCCTACAGAAGTGTGCCTAATGTATCTGTTTTCCCTCCATTTTTAGCCTTCCCTTGGCTGCTGGGAGGGCTTTCAAGGCAGAGGTCTTGTAGCTACAGGCTCTTTTAACATGTTAAGTCTGACTGCTTCTAGTTTTGTGGTGGGTTTTTTTGTTTGGTTGGTTTTTTGTTGGTTTGGTTTTTTTTTTTTTGCAATAAGGTAAAGCTGAGGGTAACAGAGGTAAAGCCTTTTTCGTTTGAGGAAACAATCTAAAATCAGAATGGATTCTAAGAGAGCAGGAGACCAGACAATTCAGACAACTCTATTTTGATGAATTCACACTGATCTCTCTGCATGCTCAGGAAAGACTCAATGTTTAAGCATAAGAAAAAGCATTTGTGTTGCTTCATAAGGCTAGAAGACATTTAACAAAACTCTGTGTGATTTTAAAGAGGAGCTTTCTGCTTAACAATTACCACTCAGACAGTGTTTTATACCAGCAAGGATAGGCCACATCTATTGCAATAGTGCATATGTCCCTCTTCCTGCATGGATTTTCCCACTGTCACAAGACAAATTTGCCAAAGCCTGGTGATAATTAAACTAAAAACCACAACAAACCTCTGCTCAGTGCCACTCCATTGAGTGTAGTTTCTTGGCCTGAAGGGAAGTAGTAACATGTGCAAACTCAGCCTTTGGAAAAGCGAAAAGTCTGCTATTGCAACAGTGTTTCTTTACACAGGTTTTATGGAGCAGTTTAGTGCTCTGCTTCTGTTTGGGTTTTTTGTGTCTCCAGACTTTCTTTGTCACCATTCATTTATTTAACTATAAAGTCTCCATTGAGGTTGAGGTTTATTTACAAGTGGTTCCCAGCCCAAAGAGCAATTAAACACTGGATTTAGTAAAGCTACGTAAAGTTGCAAGGGTCAAGTACAGTGGTACCAGTGCAAACCCTCATGTCCACCATGAATGTCACCACTAGATGTGTTCACCCTTTCAGAGACATGGCCAGGACATGGTGTGGAAAACTGCACTACTTCCTGGAGACATCCCTATTGAAGGCAGGTCCTGTTTGTTCATCATAAAACCTGATAATTAACTCAGTTCATGCCCTGTAAGTACATTGACCCTGGGTCCAGTCCCAAGCACCTCATCAGACAGACCTCTGTTTGCCTTCCAGATGAAAGAGAAATAAATACACACACAAAAGAGACTTTCTTATATATATAATATGTTTTGGGAGGGATTTTTTTTTCTCTTCTGGGCTAACCAGTATCTTCATAAAGGGACACAACAATTTTGGGACAAATTAATCACCCACCCACCATGGTTTTGAGGTCATGAAGAAACTTCATGGCATCTACCTAAGTCTAGCACAGCTGGAAAATCAGGGGATGTCAGGTCTCCTCTTCCATCTACACAAGATTTAATCTGAGTTGTAAATGTGATTCCTCCTCACTGCACTAATGAATAAAGGACACCAGAAACAAATTGCACTTGCACAGTGAGGGACTGCACAAACCACTGCTATGTTCACCTTTCGGTAGTGAGGCAGAGACTGGTTTGAAGCAGGGTTTAGCAGGGTACCCTGAGACAATATGACTCTGCATGTAACTTCCAACATTACATGCTTTATGACAGCTAAGATGACTCCATAATTTATATTTCATTATTCTCCATTACAAAAGATCCAGTTCAGAGGTGATGTCTGTAAAGTTTATGGTGGCAACAAAAGAAATCAAAGGCAGGAGTTCTTTTGCTGGAGATAGGTGGATGTCCCAAAAAAAGAGCAGCTGCCTTGTGAGAAGCCTTTGGAAAAATGCAATTTCTTCCAAGAAACCATAGCAAAGCGTGAGACTGTGCAAGCCAGCATGACTGCAAGATACTATGAATGATCCCATCAAACCCAGGGGCTCCGATTTGAGTCCTTGTTTTCATCAAGCACAGCTAGCATATTCTCCTGACATTCCCTGTGGATAAAGCTGAAAATAAAGTTTCTGCCCTGCCATACAGGTCATGCCAATACAGGCTCAGTCAAGACCATAAGAATTTGCGAGTTTGGTGATAATGTTCCTTCTGACAACCACATCTTGCCAGGACCCACCTCTGTCTAAAGAATGGCACTGTGCATCACTGAGCAAATTGTCAGCTTCATGCTTTAACAGACATGGGGACAGCAACTTGATCAGGGTTTTGTGTTTCATAAGCTCTGTAACTCTGAACTCTGGTACATTTTAACACTCAACTCTACCACTGCTCCTCAGTAACTGCTGGGTTTCTTTTTCTTAACGCGTCCTTGTTTCTGAGAAGGAGATGGAGACGAAAGGAAAAAGTTAAGAAGTTTGGTGAGTGATTTTACATTCAAAGAAAAGAGATGCTGTGCTTCAGGAAGCTATAAACACCTACAAGCAGGAGTTTGTAATGAAAATGCCCTTTCAACCATAACTACAGCATCCCAGTAGTAATGCCATAATACAATAAACTATCCTATTAAGCCTAAAAAGTTAAATTTAATAAGGCAAGGGTTATATACTAAATAAGTGCCAAAAGATTATTTTAAAATCTTTTTACAGAGGTTTAACAACTCAGTCTTATACTTGCTGCCTTATTACATTCAAATAAAACAAATGCACAAGAGCATGTATTTACACTATTATATAAAGCACACCCAAAAGCAATTACTAATGGATTATTAAAATCTGGGAGGAACCCAGCCTTTTACAGGTGCAGCTCACACCTTTGGGGTAACAAGAACAAAGTCAGCAGATTTGTTCACCAGATCTAAAATTGCCATGTGTGCTACTAATGATAGCTGCACAGCAGCCCCACTTTTCAGAGCATCACCCAATATCCCCAAACCACAATGAGGAGTTAGCCCAAGTGAACTGCTGCTGCACTGAGCAGATCTCTCTACTCATTGGGACACTCAAGGAATATGCAGGTTTCACTGCTTAAAATCATACCCTTTGGGGCTGTGGTAGAAAAACCAATTTGCATACAAGAGACATTTGAAAGATAAGGGCTCTCAAAGGAGGGAAGGAATGGTACAAAAAATGTTGTGGAGGCATGCAGAAATTTTAGCAGTTTACATAAAGCCATTAGGAAGCAAATACTTGAAGTGACAGAAATTATATGCTAGTACTCTACAAAAACCTTGAGGTAATTTGAGGCTGGGTTTTTTGTTTATTTATTTGTTTTTAGATTGGTAAATTCAAGTGTAATCAAGATGGCCAAGGAAAGATATTAACCTTAAACTGTATTTCTGGCCAACAAGAGATGGAGGAAATGTTGAAGCAGGCAAGCAAAAATGCATTGTTGACAAATGACTCCATTTATAGTCCTGATTTCGGACACCTTGTCCTTAGTCACCAGTGACATCTAATTTGTCCCTAAAAAAACTAGCCCTTGCATCTTTGTTACTTTAGGCTTTAGGTTAAGACGTGTGGATGTCCCTCATAAATCTGATCTCCTGTAGGGCCTGTCTCTTTCCAGTAGCTTCCTAGTTGAGGGGAAAAAAAACAAACCCCACCAAATGAAAACCCAAACCCCACCACTACCCTCTCTTTCCCTTCCTGTTCCAAAGACCTCATCAGGAGTAAAAAAATGTCCTAAATTTAGAAATGTTCATCCCATGGTATTTGTGTGAAATAGGTTACCCAGGTTGAGAACAAAAGGGGGGAGCAGAAAGCTATAAAAAGCAAATGAAGGAGTGAAAAAAAAATATATATCTACTGTACTTCACTGGCCAGAATCACTGTGGGTATATACCGTACAGGGACATTCGTCAGCACTAATCAATACATGTGGTGTTAGTCATGGATGATAAATTTGAAAGGGATTATAACTGTAAACAGTGATCAATAGAGACTTGCTGGAGGAGACAGAGAGGAAAAAAAACAACCTTAAAATGTTACACGGTTAATAAAGTAAAGGGTCAGTCTTAAACAAAACTCCAGCAAGACCTGCTTATTTCAGAGCTGTTTCTACAAGGAGAGGGGGAAAAAGCCCGAGCAATTTTCATAAAGCAACTGCTACTAAAAGGGCACATTACTAATTTATGGCATATTTGCTGATCCCTCTGTTTCAAAGTCACATCCTCCATTAATGTTTGGTTGATGTTTTGCTGGATATAGCCTGGCATGCTCAAGACCCTCAGAGAGAAACCTGATTTCCTCCTTGCTCTGCCTCCTTCCCTCTACCACTGACTTCACCATGGGCAGATGAGTGATCAGAGCATTCAAAATGGTGACATTCCCCTCTGCAAACAAATTCATCCAGAGCTTCAAGTAAAAAATGCAGAGCCTCTGCTGCTCACCCACAGATGAATGGAACTATCTGTCTTGTCACCAAGGGTCGTAGCAAGAGGTTACTGCGAGTATATACCTCGGCTTCTGTGCTGACGTTTGCAAGCAGCTCCCTTGAAAAAGATAAAATAAAATAAAATAAAAAATCCTGCCATATCAAGCACTTATCCAGTCCCTCTAGAACCCTTCTCAGATCATGTCTTTCCACACCTTTAGAGTCACAGCTCCAGGCTTGACATATATATTTTTTTTCTGCTGACCTTTTAGCGTCCTTTCTGCCACAGTGTGTAAACCATAAGCTGATATATGAAGGCAATTTTTAGTGGTGCCACTTGTATCTGAGTGATTGCACACACTTTACGTTTCTGGCCTGCCACCCTTCCACCTTTTGAAGATCTCTCTATTTCTTTTAAAGGAACTGCAACAGAGGTGAAAGGAAGTTTAACTGCTTCAAGACTTTGATGATCCAAGAGCACCTGTTTTGGGTTTTCAAGAAGACAGGCCACAGATTGGCTGACCAGTGCTTATGCTCAAACACTAAATCTTTCTTTTTCTTGTACATAGACTTGCAGGGGCTGAAGGAGGGGAGGGAAAAGGCTGTGTAAAGCATTTCCCAAAATTTAAACTGTCAGAGATCAGTGATCACAGCAAGGCAGTTTCTCAAATATGTTGCTGATAAGCTCCAAAGGTTTGGTGTTAGAGCTGTGGGGACTGCAGTTTATAGAGCATGGGCCTCTGAAAACTTTCATCCCTGGAGCAAGGGGATAGTCTCTGTCGAGATTTGCAGCAGAGAGCTCTGAAAGTAATTTTTTGTTGCCTCTCTGCCACTACCTCTCTGGTCCCAGCACTGGTGATGAATCACTCAGGAGAATACAAACAACAAGATGGCATCAACCATTCCTTACAGATCTACAGCACACCAAAATGATAAACTCCCACACAGCCACAGAGGGAACAGAGGCACATTAACATTATGATGTCACAACAGAATAGCAAGCCAAGGAGAACCATCTCAAGGCCCTCTTCAAAACTGTGGCTACCTCTTCCAAGACAGAAGATGCACTTTCTTGCAAATCTAGAGCCTCAAAGCCACACAGTGTCCTAAAAAGGAATTACAGTCCAAAGTGGCAGAAATCCACGTGCTTCAGAGGCTGCAAAGTTCTTGTCACCAGCTACAGCTGAATGACTTCACGAGTCACCTGCAGATACTGAACTCACAAGATCCCAAATCAACAACTAAACTAGGAAAAGTCTGGTTTTATCCTCATATCTCCTGTTTAAGAAATGGTTATGTAGTGGGAGATGGAACAGGAAGGTGATCTGCCAATGACTATTATTGTATAGAAAGCGTTTGGCAAGTCTAAGACAAAGCATAATTCAGGAGAGATAAGAGAGATCTGGAGGAGGGAAGATGACGGTGCTACCAAAGGGATGTTGACATTTTGGGAGTGGAAGAGAAAGGAAGTGGAGTAAAGAAGTCAATAAGAGACAGACAAGAGTTCATAGAATAAGAAAAGTTGAAAATTGTCATAGGGAGCACTACCAACAGAGCAAACCCAGGCCAGACTCTTTTCCTAATCTCCTGGACAGGCAACATCTATAAATCAGTGAGAACTTGGTGCAGGATAAAGGTACAGAGTTAGATTTAAAAAAAAAAAAAAAAAAATCTGCTTTTTAGTAGCAGAAGTGAATGACCACATGGCTACCTTCAAGTTGGAGATGGGGCATTTCCAAACAAATGAGTTGCTGCATAGTTACCATGAGCACAATTTGTGCTCACACTGTGTGTAGGGACCAGGATTTGGCTTGGAGACCCTGGGTTAAAGATTACCTTCACGACACACTGTGTGGGTGACTTTCCTGAGCGGAGGAGTAATAGGACAAAATTCTAAGGGAATGCCTGATGGGTCACCAGGAGAGACTTCCCTGAGTACCTGTGTTGCACATCAAGTATGTTACACACACTATATAGTGAGAAAGGGAAAGGAAACTGAAAGAGAACTGGCAAAAACCTTTGACTATGTCCTCCTTGGGTCTGATTCAAAGTATGCTTTCATCACACAGTCATTGATTTAAGAGATGGACTAAGTCCTTTCTTACAATAGGAGCTGGATTCCCAGCTGCTCTTTCTTCAAATCCTGGCCTTGGCATAAAGGGAGAGTAAATAATTTTCATCTCAAAGAGGGCTGCAATTTTCCCGTAGTTTAATGTTAGGACACCAAGAGTAGTCTCTCCTGTGTGATGCTAGGAAACAACACCCATCTTACCTCCAAGGGCCCTCCCTCCCACTCCAAGTACAGACTGGGTTAGCAAAAGGGCAAAGCCCTAGGGACCAGGCAGGCATACAGCCCAGTTTCTGTTCAAGGTTGTAGACTCGCACTAGTGGTCTAGTGACCCTGATGATATTGATGACAATTAGTAGACAGAGATTAAAATGGAAATGAGGAAGAGATTTGTCTGTCACTTTATCCATCAGCTGTAGCTTGCCCCAGGCAACAGACATACTGGGCTTTTTGTTTTGTTGCTATTCCCTTGTTTAGCTCAGTTGGTTTCAGCGATTCACTTAGTTATTACTAATTTTTCTTAAAACTGCTCTAAAAAGGCGTTTTTGTCAAATACCCACCTTTGGCAACTCCCAGAACAGAGCTGTAAACCATTCCTGGATGTGCCTGTTCTTGCTGGCTCCCTGATGCAGAGGTGTAGAAGTTTTCTGCTTTTGTTCCTTTTGTTATTTTAATACTTAGGAAAACAACGGAATTGCTAGGCCCAGAGCCCCGCTATTTCTCCTTAACTGAAGATCTAACAAACACAACAGTGAAGGCACTGGCAGGACTAAGTTGTTATATGGCCATAACATTCGGTGTGGAGGTAAGGAGATGAGGAGGGGACAGGGAAGAGGCAAGGCAGTGTGGCCTGTTGGTGAAACCTGTCCTATCCACCCTTCTTCCTACGAGACTCTAAATTCCCATTTCCTGCAATCAGAGGACACATCCCCTGAATTTTTCCTGAAATGAAATTCCAAGTCCAGTCATCTCGTGGGACACAGGAAGGTTTTGTTTAATCATAAAATGCCATAATGCAAAGGACAGTGAATTCTTGTACAGTTACTATAAAATTCTGATTCACAGCCACTAAACTGTTTTGTTTTAGAAGGCCACACAGAATGCTAGGAAAAAAAATCTTCCATCTGGGTTTGGAGTGGCACTAGAACATGCCCCTGAAGCTCTCACATGACCTGTAACATGGAACTGTCTTATGTCACTAGGCCTTCCATCCTGCTTTCTTTTCCTCCCTTGTAGCTCATAGGCCAGATTATATCTCCCAGGATGCACTTTTGCTACCTTTATTAACTACATCCCGCTCAAATGTTGTGTATACCCCATGTGATAAACAACAAGCAACTATGCAGACATACAGCAAATCTCCCCCTGAAAAATAAAGTAGTAGCCAATAGGTTCACGTGTTTTCCTGGCTTCTGCTGTCACCAGCTCTGCTGATTTGCTCTTGGGAAAAGCCTGGGCACAGGCAGGTCAGGATCTGGAGACCAGAGCTCTGGTCCCCTCCTCTCTGTCACCACTGCTTGTGCAGCCCACACACTCCAGGTCCCCAAGAGACAGAGACAAATAAATAGAAAAGATGCCGCTGCTACTGTCAGGGCACCAGCACTGAGAGAACCCCTTCCACTTAGCGCAGTCAGCAGCGATTAAGGGCTCACTCTTTAAGCTTAAAAAGACCATACTTTGGTCCTGATCCTGCAATGAGATGGCTGAATGGTTATCATTCACACAATTGCACTGTGAAGTTAGAAAAAACTGTTGGAAATCTGTGATTTCCCAATGGGAATGCAATCGCTGTTACAGACTGAAATTTTGCAGGAAAAGAGGGCCTGATCTGGGGTAAGGCACCAGGCAGCAGGTATTCTGATACACCACAAGAGAAGGAGGAGTGATTTCTACCTCCATTCTCACATTTCCCAGTTGGGACTAAACCTGAACAACCTGATTTATTACACCTGCATTTCACGTGGTTAGCTGCAAATGTTTCTCAGGTTTCTACTGCTGTTGATGGACTACTGACTAATCAAAAAGTCAGGAGTGCAAATTTGCAGTACTGGCTGCTAGCCAGTTTGCCCATAAAAGGTTTTCAAACGGTCACTGATCCCTTAACCCTGATGAAAACAGCAACAAAGACACTGCCCCAAGCTCCCGCTCCTGCTACAGTCTCCCTCTTGCTTTGTTGCACGCAAACATCATTTGGACTTCTTTTTATAAAGAGCACAAAAATTCCAGAAGACGCTGTGGGCACATGTAACTGTTCATTAAAAACTTCATGTGGGTGTGAATTATTTTATATCCTCCTCAGAAATTATCAGACCACCTCAGAAAATTATTAGTTTTCACATAAGGTGCCAGATCCTCTGGTCCATTTAGGCTGCTTTATGCCACTTTGATGGCTCAGCTCAGCCCTAAATAAAACAGGCTTAATTATCCTTAGGATTTCTCCTGCCTGGGGAAATCTCCAGGTAATGTGGAAATGCCACAGGGACTCCTACACCAACACAGCTATTAGCAGCAGAGTGCTGTGGCAGGGATATCCCCACGCCCCATTGATTTCCTGCTGCTGTGGCTGCGGGCACCTGGCACAGATAAGGGCCACCCTCAGGCTAATGCTATTTATGCCAAAGCAAGGCCTGGGAGTGGGATGGTTCCAGGACTACTGCTTGAAAATAACCTTCTGAGTTTGAGTCTAAATCAAACATGAAATACGTACGGCTTGTTTGGAATGTGCTACTCCAAAGGTCCTCTGGCAATGGCACAAAAGGTAATAACTGGTTTGCAAAACTTTCTCTTCCCTTGTTTTCCAAAGTCCTCACTCTTGCAAGAATACAAGAGACACAGAAGTATATATGCAGTCTCTGAGTGCTCTTCTCAGAAAGAGCCTTGTCTGCAATTGCTGCCCTGAATAGTCCCACTCTGAAAGAACACCAAATAGAGAGTGCTGCTCTTCGCAGAGGCGACACTGGAAGACTCTAGTGGCCAGATGAGGTAGTCAGCAAGGGGTGCCCTGCAGACAAAGCAGATAAATTTGGTCTTTGATGTGAATTTCCACTCACCCTAAAGAAGGTGGTAGAGGTGGCCGGTGTAACTGCCATCACACAAAGTGGGTAACCAGCACACTAGTTTATGTTAAATCGTGTCTCCTCGTATGCTACTACATCATATATATTTGGAGCAAGGTAGGTGGATTTGCAGATTTGTCACCTGCACATGTAGCAAAAACACAGAAAGGGAGAGGATGTACTTACATTGGGGTGCTGACCACAGGGCACAGGATGGTGCCAGATCTCCTTGGCCAAAATCCACAGCCTCTTCCCAGAATATACCCCAGGTGCTCCACAAAGCCAAGACGGAGTTCTTTAGGAGCTCACATTTCAGTTGCCTTTGTCTGTCTGTCTGCCTGCCTGAATCTGCAAACACCACTGCCCTAGAGCAGATCTGTGTCACTCTCAGAAAGCCAGAATTTCTGCATCATGCTTAAAGGAAAGCTGTGATTTTGACAAAACTGATGGGCAAGCTCCCCTCGCGCTAGAGAAAGTTTCCTATGCACCATGGGCGAGTGGGCGAGTGAATTTGTTGAGACCTGTCGTAGCACCAACAAGAACTAAAAAATCTTGCAGCAGCTACTGCCATCTGAGCCTGTCAAATTCCACTGCAAACAATATGTCACTCTGCTGGGGAGGCGGCGAACAATCTGAGGGTGAGAAAAAGGGATGTCTGAAGTATCCAAAAAACTCACTCCAAAGGTTTTTAAAAGGAAGAGAGCCTCTCCATGCACACAGTGCCGCTGGCCAACAGGCATTCACTTGAAAACCAAAGCTTCCAAATTTTCTTCAGTTGGTTTGTAAAGTATTACCAAACCCCCTTGGTTCCAGCAGAGTAGGACAATGCCATTTTGGCACATCTTTCCTAAATTCATGGCCAGAGAGTATAAATGCTGTCAGAGTGGGCAGGCTCCAAAACTGCCTGCCTTTCTGCCAGACTTTCGCATAACAGGCTTTTAAAGGACTAAACCTTTTCCTGACCAAGCACTGGTTTAACTGGGCTCTGAACTGCACACCGGCAGACATAACGGCATTTGATTTGCACCCTCCAGGAGACTTGGAGGTCTCAAATCGACAGGAAGGAATGAATATCAGAGTATGGGCCAATGACCCCATGCTCAGGGGCATTTCCCTCTTCTTTCAAATTCTCTCTCCCCTAGAGCCATGCATGTTGTCTTCCACATTTTGCTGCCCCACCATATGCTGTAATACCAAGTTAAAGCTCAGCAGTAGTACAACTACTTACTTGGAGGTACCTGGGAATGTTCACAGGGCTGTGGAAAAAAGCATGGAAGTTCCTTTTCACTGGCCTCTCACCAAGACATTACTAGCCAGTATGATTTCCAAATGGCCTTACACTCTTTCCAGGCTGAGTGTTAATGGTTTTCCATTAGCTGAGTTTTAATATCCCAGTGTCTTTTACTATATCATAGCCTTTTGAAAGTTACAATGGTGAAGGATACACTTTGGAATATAGTCTCAAGAAACACAAAGCTGACACTTCCCATCTGTGTTATGACTTGGCCCATCCAGCAAAGGAAAATTCGCAGACAAGGGAAAATAACTTTTTACTGAAGTGCAGAGTTAAAATTTAGAGGAAGGAGGATGATCTCCCTCCCACACTATCTGTTAACATTGTCTCTAGGAAGGAAGAGGCAAGCAACACAATTATACAACAGTGGTGCCAAAATGAGTGAGAAATATCCTGGAAAACACACACTAAATTAAAACCTGAAAGTCTAAGAAGAAAGCAGAAAATTAGAAACCTGTGGCTGTTGAAAAAAAATGAACAGAAAGAAAAGAGATCAACAACTCACAGAGCAAAGCAGCATACAAATTGGAACAATCAATATGAATAACAAGAAAACCAAAGCTGTGGATCAAAACCTAAAGCACACTTGCTAAGTCTAAAATAACTGCATTACTCTCTGCAAGGCAAGACCAAAGCTGCTTCTTAAGGACAAATCATTGCTGTTAATTACCTGCACAAGTTTGGAGAGCAACAGAACTTCTTTTAAGAAAGATGCCTAGAAGAAAAAGATACTTGTTTTTTTCCTTTGGTGTGCTGAAGTACAGAATTTTCTCCTTGTCCCACTCCCAGCAATTGTTTCATAACCCCAAAGAGACAAAAAATTCCCCCAGATCCTCAGCAAAATAACCGACTTTTCAGAATAAACTCAGCTTAAAACTTACACATCTGAGAATTACAAGACACCTCCTGAAAACACGTAACTAATGAAACCAAACCTTTTACTATGAAAACCATATATCTGAGCTGACTGGGTCTTCCCAGCCCACAAGATTCCCGGTTTCTCAGACAAGCACAAACCCCTCCTGTGTGTTCTCTTGTTTCAGTCTCAGGAGCACTTCTCCCTTGTCAGGTACCATCTCACAGCCCCATGGAGTCTTGTTAACTTCCTACATTTTGTGCTTCTGGTTGTTCAAAGACTAAAACTGCACACAAGGAAGAACTGAAGGGAAACTTGTCAAGGCCAATTGGTCTAAAGCTGGACATATCAACTGTAATTTGCTTTAGAAAAAAAAAAAACAAACAAAAGAAATAGCCTCTCGCTCCTTTTCTCTGGCAAAAAATAAATAAATCTAAAAAAGGGGGAGTCTCAGAAAATTATCTAAACTCCATTTTCCCACGAGTCAGTTAGCCCAAAACTCTGCTGAATCTTCAATTTAATACTCCCAAGTTGCTATATTTGTCCTTTTTCCATACAAATCTGACTTGTTCAGGTATATTCCAGGTTTTCACCATCTGACTTATGTATAGTTTAAAAGAAATATGGATCCATTTCAAATAGATAGGCATTTTTATATATTCACAAGTCCAAACACAATCATCACTTCAAAAGAGAAAGCAACATGTATGTAAGAGAAGTGTGTACCCAGCTTCACAGCATCTGTGTGCAGCACCATGAGGATAAAGCTATGACTGGCCTCTGAGACGTCCTTGCTTGTGGTGTGCATGCCCCTGACTGAAGCAGGAACTCCCTGAGCCAAAAGATTATTGGTCACCCTTCTTTCCACTGAGCCTCACCCTGGAGGCTATGCCTGCAGGCATCACTGACACAAAGATGAGAACATATATATGTAGGGATGCACACACCAAAAAAAAAAAAAAAAGAGAGAGAAAGAAAGACATATACAGAAAAAAGTGAATATACAGAGAGAAAGAAAGACATATACAGAAAAAAGTGAATATACACACCTGGAGACTGGCTGTGCCTCAGGAGGCCAGTGGGTATTCCACTGAAGGTCAGCAATTTTCATGTCACCCTGCCCAGAGCTTTCTGGAAAGGCAGGCAAGACAGAGAGAAACTCTGTTAGAGAATAGGAGGATGCCAAGCAGCTGTTTTTTTCTCTGTTTCTAATATCCCCTTCCTCTTATGCTGGCACTTAAAGGAGCATGTGTGCAAGGCCTGCATGCAAAATTCTACCTTTCCAGGTCTTACGCAGTGCAGTCAGAGAGCCTCAGCCTAGAAAAAAACTTGAGGCCAGCTGAGAAATACCTCCCTAATGTCTGATCCACACCACAGTTCACAAGTCTGTTGGAAAAGATGGTGTTCAGCATTAGAAAGTTACAAGTATGAGCTCATCACTGGTGCAGAGAAGCCACTACAGTCCTTCCAAGGATCCCATTTAGCCAGTGGTACCCACACCCGCAGTCTATATGGAGAGTTTGCTCTTTTAAAAAGCATATTAAACAAAGCACAACTAGAGCTATCTTGGCCCTTTGTAATGTGTTTGTCACTGGGCTCATCCCTCTTCAGGCTGTTGTGTACCATATTGTTGTTATCACTTGAGAGCTCTTGGGAAGTCATCTCACCAGACTAACCAGGCTAACAGTGAGGTAGCAGAATTGTATTTCAAAGAGACAGATACTAATTCATTTTTTCCACAACATTGATGAAGTGAATATTTTTCTAAGGGCTACTTCAGCTTGACATTGCAAGCTCCATGCCCTCTCCTGCCTCAGGAGCTCTAAATGGCATTTCAGGGAGTACAGCATAGGCTCCAGCACCTCTAGGTTAAAAATTCTGGGGAGTCATATGCTTGGTTCTGATTATTTTCTCTCTGGTTTGGGCACAGGAAAGATTTTTTTGGGGCCCTCAGAAATGTCAGGTAAGAGAGGTCTAGGTTTTGGGTTCTTGTGTGATGAACTCCTGCCTCAAATCCTTGAGTCTTTTTCAGTCTGGCAGATTTAACCATCACTGTAGGGAGCACGATGGTACTAAACAGCTTCCCTGAATCTATCCGACAGTTACCAGGCAAACTTTGGAGCAGACAGAGAGAACCAGCAAACACGGTCACCTCAGAGCAAGCTTGAAGAAGGCATCTGAGAATATTCCATTTTTGAAGGACACCCAGGCTGGCAGTGCAAGCATGACTGAGCTGCAGCAAAGGGGCTGTATTTTCTCATTTTCTGAAAGTATTTTTTCTGAAAAGTGTGTAAGTGGTAATGAAGCTAAAAGAAACAAAGCTGTGGTTTAGAAGTGCCATCACAGATGTAACAAGAATAAAATACAGTACTTTTGAACAATCTTCCTTAGGAAGTGTAGCTACTCCCTGCAGGAAAGAAAATGGCCATACAAGGCAGAAAATTGAGGAAATACTTAACCACTGATTTGGAAGTTTATATGAAGGAGCAAGAGAAGATTGTAGGGATAAACAGTGAGTGCATCTCTGTCACGGAAGTTGTAGGAAATATGTCTGCAGAGGTAGCTGGTCAAATTGCTCAGTAGCAAGTGTGTATACACAATCTTGTAAGTCTTCTCCTGTCCTATGAACAGAAAAAGCCACAAAATGCTGCATATGTAATTGCTGTCTAGCTAAATGGTGTAAGGTGTTTGGTAGTAATTCAAAACTGCGTGGTGAGAACAAAATTACAAAAGCATCCACTTGCACAGAGGACTGAAATTATTTAATTGCCTATACACTTCTGCTAGAAGTCAGATAATGAATGAGAGGAATTAGAACTGCTGATTTGCCAGCATCATTTTGACTTGATTGATATTACTGAGAAAATTCACATGGTGTGGTACACTGTCTCAAAAGCTCCTGCCCTAGTGGAGAGTGTCCCTGACCTTGAGGTCCCTTCCAACCCTGACAATTCTGTGATTCTGTGACCTCTGCAAGCATGTCAAATCAAAAGTAAAAGATTTTGACTGCTGATATGTGTTTTCTTACAAATGAACTAGAAGGCAGGGAATTATTTGGTGCCTGTTACACACCACCAAAACATCATAAAAAAACAGAATGACCATCTTCTTTAAGGACTTATTTATCATGTGTTGGTAAAAAAAAGCTGTGTTAACATATGGGACTTCAATCTGAATGACATATGCTGGTGTTCTCAGGCTACCAGCACTAAAAAGTCCTCACAGTTTAAAAAAAAAAAAAAAAACAGACAGCCTATTTCCTAACTTAACTCTGCTTGGGGTAGGCTGTCTAATGACAGATACGGAGGAACTTGTCCCTGGCGTAAAAATTCATGACTGCTCTAATGCCAGTGATCATGACTCAATCATATTTATTATCAATACAAAGACCTGAATCCAAAGTAATATGTGCATTTTGGGGGGTCTGGGTATGTACATTCACAATGTATCTGCTGTTGAAAAAAAAATATTCACAATGTTGAAATAATTATGAGCAATATCAGCTACAGAGGAACCTTTTCACTGTAATCAGAAACATCTTAAGAATGCATTCCTAGATTTCAAAGGCCACAATTCCAGAGAGAAACTGACAGTATTTAAAAATTACTTTTAGGGTAAAAGTAGACACAGAATGAAAACACATTCATTTCTTCACAAAGAACTAATGATATAAAGGAAAACTGATAATAACAATTATAAACTGAAAGCTAATAACTGTAGAAAACTGACAAAGAGAGCCAGGGAGGGAAAAAAGAGAAATCAATGAGGAAAGGATACCTAGGACTTTAAAAAGAATATTGAGAACAAAAAATGTTGTCATCTGTTACTGAAGGAAAACAGCAAAAATGTAATAATAATGAGGAAGACATATAAGAATTCAGTGAATATCTGTCTCCCACATTTCAGAAAAAGACTTTAGATTCGTATTGTCAATCTCAGCAGTGAGTCAAAGGAGTTTAAAACAGCAGCTAGATAACAGAGATGTTTTGAATTCAGTCAGTTGGAAAATACTCATCAAGAGTTTTCAAGAAATGGGCATAGAAGCTTTCCACCCCACAGGAACTTGATGTGGCTTAGAACACTCCAGAAGACCAAAACAAAGTAACATTTCTCCCAAATTTAAAAGAAAATTATGAGATCCTTCAGATACTGTGAGGATGGATCTTGGGTAAGTTAACAGGACAGCTAATCCAAGAAATACATATTAAAATACAAAAGAAGACAATAACATCCAGCAGTGCTGGCTTACAGGAAATAAATTTTATCTTTTTGGTGTTTGCTTTTACACTTGAGATCACAGTTGAAGTTTATGAGGGTGATATAATGTAGATATGCTGTACTTAGACTTTTGTAAGTCATGCTGTTTTGACCAGGTAACTAGAATTATATAAACTAAACAGAGCACAAAATAAAATGAATTAAAACTAGCACCATTGGTTTAAAAACATAACTGTGAATAGAAGTCTGAAAATTGAGTAAGAATAGTTTTAACTGGGCCAGCAGCACCTGGCCTTAGTCTCATTCTAGTTAACATTTTGAATCAATGATTGAAAAAAAAAATTAAAAATCGAAACAAAACACAAACAAACAAACCCAATACAAAATAAAATCATTATTAATAAAGGCTTCAGGTGCTGGAGACTGCAGGAGAGTGGGATTAAAGGCTTCACAAAACACTTGGAACCATTTGGCAAACCATAAACATCAACAAGACACCTCAACAAGACACTGTCATCCAGCTGGGAGTGAAGAGTGCCTACCACACTGTAAGACCACTATAAGACCCTGAGCCATATCAAAGTGTTGGGTATTACCAGCTGATCATAAAAGCTCCCTACAGCCTGGTATTCACAAAGTCTAGCACAGACTTCAGATACACAGCAAGAAGTTTCAGGGAAGAGCAGAGAGTCATCCTGCCTGTGCCTTTGGCAAAGGCGCAGCTGCTACAGGAGTACACGGACAGCCCTGGAATGAAAAGTTCAAGCAGGAAATTGGCTAATTTTAATTGATTCAAAGAGGAACAAGAATGGTGAAAGCACTAGAAAACACACCTTATCATTAACAGTTCACAGATCTCTGTGCTTCCAGTTTATCAAAAGTGACTGAGAGTGTCTACCACAGTACCACAGTTTATGGTGACACAGGTCACCAAAAAAAAAAAAAAAGTCACTGCTCCCAGGAGACAAAGCTGTAAGCTGTCAGAAGAACCAGCGATGGAAGCTGAAGACAGAGAAAGTGAAACTTTGACAGAGTTAATTTATCATTGAAACTATTTACTGAAGGGATTGTAGTGCATTTTACAGCACTCAAAAACTGCAATTGGTTTGCATTTCAAAGAGATGCAAATTACTTGAAATCAGATATATGCACTTAAAGACTTCTTTCCGTAGTCCACAATTTATCTCTCTTAACTTTTTTTCTGGAGCCTTTCCCATGTTTCACATGCAGTATTTAGCTCCTCCCTCTCCATTTTGCTTACCACCTTCTTCTCACCTAAAAGTTGAAAGAAGTATTTATTTGGTTGCTGCTAATGGTAGATCACCATTTATACTTAAACATACATATATTTTTAGCAAGGTCAGAGATTACAGAATTTGGAGGTTTTACCACTCTTAATTACAACAAGCCATAATTTCCCAATTCTCTTGTGTGTAGGTTTTGTCCTAAAAAAAAAACAAACCACAAAACAAACAAAATAATCCAGCCATCACCTATTTTGCTTCCATGTAATGAAAAAACCTTTTGCAGCCACCTTCCTGAGAAATGGTGGGGAAATCAATTTTGTCCTTTTCCTTGCATTCCATTGACATTTTGTGCCAGTCTCAAGTTGACAGAATTTGTCAGCTACCAACTGGAGATGCTACCAGTTTCCAAATCAGGCACTATGTGGGCCAACCAGTGACCTGTGACCTTCTGTAAACAGTTCTTAAGCAAGGAGAAAATGTGGTAACTTGGGGAAGTGATTTAAAACATTACCTTTTGGTGAAAAGTCAGACCCTATGCAAAGAAAAAGAGCTAATTCAGTATGTCACCAAAAATGGGATGGTTTCCTCTTTGGAGAAGGATGACCAGCAGCAGAGAAGTTTCACTTCAAACTTGAACAAGTTTCTACCAGCAGAACTTGTCAGGACATTGTCAGGCTGGAGCTGACAGCCAGAAATCAGTACACCTCCAAACGAACTGTGAAATATGCTTGCTTCATAGAGAGAGGGTCTCCCTGTGACTACAGCTATCTAATGCTCCCTTACCCTACCAACTGCATAATGAAAATAAATCTGAATGCCCTTTTCTCTCCACATTGTTACAATGAGCTGGAGTTATGCCAGAGCTGAGGGGTTTTTTTGTTGTTCTAAAAAGGTTTTGCTCTGCAACCAATTTTGTTTTGTTAAAACAAACAGAGAGACACTTGCTATTGATCTCCCTATTAAATAGTCCTGGTAAACATTTTGACTAGCTCTGCAAACTTAATACAGATGTTCATTCTGCAAAGATCACTACCAAGAGCTGATATTGGGAGTTAATGTACATCCATGGCAGGGTAAGACAGCAGTACAGATAGTGCTCAAAAGAGAGGGAACTGCAAAAATAAACAGCTTTCTGGCAGGGAAGTGTTGGCCTGTGCAAATACAGTACAAATGTTCTCAGGTGTGCCTGTGTGCCTTCATGCTATGCATGTGAAGCAAGGAGGGAGATTTCCACTTCTGTACGTAGCTGCTGCATGGAGGAGTGGCATTAAGCAGAAGAAAGCCCCTCAGCATGTGTTCACCTACAACCGCCTCGATGAAAGGAGTTCTATACAAGGGACTAAACGTGTCAGGTCTCTGTGCAGTAAAACTTCAGCCTCTGGAGGTGCCAGGAGCTGAGGATCTGGAAGACTCCACACTTTGGCAACAAAAGAGGCTAAACCTGATTCACGAGATAAAATAAAATAACATAAAATATAAAAAAGGACCTCTCTGTTTGCTCCTGAAGGCCTCTCACACCTGGTCTCAGTGCTGAGCTGCCACAGGAAACCAGCCTCCCTCTGCTTGATGTGAGGTGGAAGTCATCCACCACTCAGGCAACATGATCAGAGCTGAAATGAGTAGCCTTGGGTGAAAAAAGATGCATTTGCAGATTCAGTTTGGAAGCACTTTTATTTCTTAGCACACTGCCTGCACAGGTGCTACCTGAGGAAGCCACCTTTACCTCACCACCACAGCCTCCGCAAGCTTCTGGTGGGAAACAGCACCAACATACAGCCAAGGTGGGAAACTCCTTCCAAAGCTACCCCTTTCCCAGACTGCTCATAAAACTGGGATAAATAATCGCTCACACACAAAGTTACCAGTGGCCATACCAGCTGTGGGCACCCAGGCATCAGTCACGTTGTGAGGAGGTCTGAGTTGCTCTGTTCCAGGCACCATTTGGTTCCAGACAGTTCCATCAGCTGTACTGTAGGGCACAGCCCAGGCCTTGCCAGAGGCACAGCAGGGAAAGTGAGTTTGAGGGAGGGTAAAACAGAACCTGTCAGTGAGGGGTGAAGAAAAGGATGAGGAGGGAAAGGATGAGAGGATAAAAGCATGACGGGGTAAAAACATGGTGGGGGAGAAGTGTAAAGAGGTAAAGCACGAGGGGGGGAAAGTGTGAGGGAAAGCTCTGCAGGACCTGAGAGAAAGAGGAAGAGATAGTGATGGTGCTCCAGCCATGGAACAGAAACCACTACAGTAGGTCATTGAGAAAGATATATACAAGAGGAGTGGCAGGAAGGGACTATTATGGACTGACCACACATACTTCTTCTACTCCTTGTGAACTGCTTAGAGTAGAGGAGCAGTCAGAATGAAGAGGTGAAGTTGAACAAAGGAGAAAGGGTTTGGGGGAGGGAAGGTGTGGCTTAATTGGCCTTTTTATCATGCTATCCAAACCTACTGCAATAAACAAAAATTCATTCTGCCCATGTCTAGTCTGTTTTGCCCATGATGCTAATTGGTAAGGAATCTCCCTGCCCAACAAGCTTTCCTGTCTTATTTGCTCCCACCTGTCCTATTGAGAGAGCATCTTGGTGGGCCTCTGCTCACCAGAGACACCAAGCTATGGCATTACTGTCAAGGACAGAGAGACAAGATTTTGAACCAGAATTTGGGAAAAGAAAATGCAGTCTGCCATATATATCGCTTAGGCCAGGGCTTAGCACCCTTCCCAAAGAAAGCTGATGTTGGCTTCTTTATGCTAATCAGACCTACGCACACTCAGCCCTCCAAGAAATTTCAATGGGCAGTAATAAATAAGAAGCAATGAAAAACAAACATCTGAAAAATAACTTTCCAGGTGCATGCTCTTTCCAAGATTCATAAAACTTTTTGAACACACAAATATTTGTACAAATAATCAAAGATTATCTCAAATAACAGAGCTGGTTAAAACAGCCTTGAAAAGAAGGGAAGAGCAAAGCCCTACTCATTCATGAATATATTTATGCATTTGTTTATTACTATGCAGCTAGCTTTAAACCCTACCCAGCAGGGGAGAGACTATATACCTTATGCCTTTGGGCCTTGCAATGCTTCCAGTGAGGATGAAAAAAACTTCCAAAAAAGTTTGGCAGTCAGATCCAGTTTCTCTGCTTATCTGCTGCTAATCCGAACTCTCCCAACATATTAAAAAAAAAAAAGTTAAATCGGGCAGGAAACCACACGAGAACAGGTTTTCCTACAGGATTTCTGGCATTTCTACATTAGATTCCAGATGGAAACACCCATGAGAACAGCTTCTATCCTGGTATTTTTGGCACGTTCAGTTCCAATCCTATCCGGAAACCTGAACTGGGAAAGAAGACGAAAAAAATCACAAAACAAAAAATAAATCAACTGTTTGCTCCGTTATTTCAGAACCTGAATAAAGGTTCCTATCTGAGCTGGCCTTTACTGTTAGGAAGCAGGAGACAATGTTCTCATTTTTCTCTTCAGGGGTTCATTTATTCTTACTCACAGTTTCTTGTGTCTCCAAGGACCCAAGTGTCCAAATAGCAAAACTAGAAGTAACCTCAAAATAAGCATTGATGCTACCTCAAAAAAAAATTTGGGCTCCACTTTAATTACTTTCCTCTTTTCTACACAAAAATGAAAAGGGCATTCATTGGAAGTTCTGAAATAAAGAATCACAATGACTAATCCACAGTTACAACTGAGTTCAAGGGTTTTGCCAGTCAGATTGGGTTACTCTAAAAAGTCAATCAATTCACCACATTTTCTGCAGTCCATCTTTGTTAGCTTACCCACCTTTGCCACTCTCTTTAGATTAGCACCTTCTGCCAAAACAGTAACTTCAGCAATAACAACTTTGAGCAAAACTTTCCAAGATTATGTTTAGCCCTACTCAGCGATTTTTGTTATCAAGGAGG
Organism: Psilopogon haemacephalus; assembly: GCA_013396835.1. Taxonomy (NCBI): domain Eukaryota; kingdom Metazoa; phylum Chordata; class Aves; order Piciformes; family Megalaimidae; genus Psilopogon; species Psilopogon haemacephalus. Next base: position 67,855 of record VWZI01011206.1, on the reverse strand, counting down.
CATTTAACACCAGCCTTTTTCTTATTTCTTTATTGTTGCTGAAAGCACTGGGCTTTTGTTCTTGACACTGTCCAATTCTTTCTCTCTGACCTCCCAGCCCTACCCCTTGATTTTTTGCACTGCTGCCCACACTGGGAGAAAACAGAAAGAACATTCAAGGCTGTATCATCAATTACTTTATTAGCAGCTCACTTCAATATCCTAGCCTTTCTGTGGTTTTAAGATGAGCTCTGTAAATCTGCTGCAAATGAAATGAAGAGAAAAAAACTTTGCTTCTTTCATTCAAATAGCCCATTTCAAATTCTGTCCAAAAGTCTTAAAAAACAAAAATTATCCAAAACCTCTTTTCGTAAAGCCTCATGGATACATGTTCGCATTTTGCTGAATCGTGTCACCTTTCGTACCTTATTCCAAGAGTAATGGTATTAAAGAAGGTGGGACTGTTCAACAAGGAAACAGCATCAGGCCCTCTCTTCTTGCTCCCCAGCCACTGACAGCTGTGAGATGGAAGTGGCACCTTTGCCCTCCTCTTGAAGCACAGTGGATTTGCTTGTGCTTATATTTTTAAACTTTTTTTTTCCCCTGAAGAAATGCTGCTGCATCTACTCACATGGACATCAGTTCCCTCTACTGGCAGCATTAATTAAGCTATTCCTTTTATTCACCAGGTAGATTGTGGGTTTAGAAAGGAAAATGTGCTCTGCTTGGTGGAAATATGTAGGGTCATCACCTGTAGGGTGCTATACTCTTTTACATTATAGCAGAAACATTAGTACACTCGTTCTTACAAGTGTACTAGCTCTTCTCTGCAGCTTTCTAACTTCACTTTCCAAGCTATGGTCCAGAGCAGATACTTAACATTATCTCAACATATTTTTGTCCGTCAATGTGGCAGTAAGTGGGATATTGAAGACCAATGACTCCTGAAGCAGCTCAGACAGACACATACTGCATCATCAACCCTTAAGTTCTGGGGTTTTTTGTGGCTGAGACAAGCATAAAGCCTCTGCTTAACCAGGGTAGCACCACCTAAGAGAGACAGATGGTCCATATCAGGCTCCTTTTACCCCCTTCATGTACCCAGAGACTACTCTAAAGCAAAGCTGTTTCAAAACATGCTTAAAATAATTTGGCCTTTCCACTTTTTTTTCCCCCTGTAGTTAAACTAGATTGATTTTGTCCTGCAATAGCTAATGCTTTCCTTCTGTGATATAAAGCCACGGGGAAAAGCCATTCACTATGTTTGGGTGCTTGAGGAAAACCCAGGATGAAAGACAACCACTTTATGTTTAACAAACAAACACCAAAAGCCCAAACAAACAAAAAAAGGTAGCAACTCACAACAAAACAAACAAATAAAAAATCACGAACAAGATAAAATATTTCAAGCTATTCATTTTCAGTGTTCTAATCAAAGAGTAAGTAGATCTATTTCAGAACTCTCTTCAGTTTTTCCATCAGTTTCAATAGCTATGCTCAGGATTTAAAACCAGTGCTTGAAATCTCCACTTAGGATCAAACCAAATAAACTTGTATGGGTACAGTGACCAATAAAAACATTCCTGGGAATTGAGCTATTCTAACAGAAGTAGAATCATGGAATGTTTTGGGTTGGAAGAGATCTTTAGAAGTCATCTAGTTCAACCCCCTGCAGTGAGCAGGGGCATCTTCAGCTATGTCAGGTTGTGCAGATCCCTATCCAACACATTCTGGAATATTTCCAAGGATAAGGCTTCTACCACCTCACTTGGCAACCTGTGACAGTGTTTCACCACCCTCTTTTGATTTTAAACCTTTACACCTTGTTCTGTCACAAAAGGCTCTGATAAACAGACTGTCCCCATCTTTCTTAGAGGCTCCCTTTTAGTATTGAAAGGCCATAATATGGTCTCCCAGTGAAAAGACACCATAGAAATTGAAAGGAAAAGTAACAACAGACTATATACACCTATATTTCCACATTTACATATGGGATCATAACATTAAAGACTTATTCAGCATCTCAGATTAAATCTGTTTCTCACTTCTATATGACATGAATAAGATATCCTAAAGGTACACAGCTTCTTGGAATTTTCAAGATGCATCCTTATTGGGAATTTTCTTTTTTTTTCAACTAGGTCATATTTCTGAAAGCGATTGCACAAAAATGTTGTATTTGACCCTGGTGTTCTGATTAAATGCATTACAGGACCTGCAGTCACATTTAGACACATTAGAAAAAAACTTTCTTGCTCATGCTGCTGCACAAGTTCCTGTTTGAGGAATAAAATAGTTTGTTTCTGATTTTTTTTCCAGAGCTTTTACAGACTGATCAAGTGTCAAGACATGGTAGTTGACTCAAAGGTAACATAGATATTGCCTCATAATATCTTTAGGACCTGAATCAAATCTTGAGATACTTTGAAACTATGAGACTATAATGAAAATACATTTCTTTCTTTATATTATCCTTTGTAATGGGGAGCTTTACATTTCTTTTCTGGCAACTATGATGTACATTGTACTATCAAGGCATTTTTAGGGACCATTTACCTGAATACAATTTGTGTGTAAGTTGTCTGAGAGGGAACCTGGATTTATGCTTCCTGGTCCTTGTAATAAGTGAATAGACTTTTTTTTTTTTTCTTCTTCTTCTCAGCCATCAAAATAAATGTCAGAAAGTTCTTTGATTGTTCAATAAAGAAGAAAAGAACTTCCTTTTTCAAATAAAAATAATGGCTATGGGCTATGTTTTTGTGTTGCTGGAAGCTCTCTCAAGTACCCCAGCTCCAGGAACAATATGTGCACGCAAGGACACACGTGCCCAGAGGGTATGTCCCAGCATCATTCCCCTCAATGAGGGCTCATTCACTACCTAGTTTTGGTTGCCCACTGAACTAGTAAAAGTCCTTGAATGACAGAGTGGTCTTTGCCCTTGGGATCCTGTTGAAAAAGCAGCTTTTGGGGGAAGAGCATTTTTGCCTTAAAAAAAAAAAAAAAAAAAAAAAAAAAAAAAAAGCCTAAATTATAGTTTCTTTTGATATTTCTTGGAATCTAAAACCTCTAATGCAGCCCAGCTCTTCAGAAGGGCTGTGTTGGAATTATTGTGCACACACCTAGGCACATCTGGATTTCTAGACAGGCTGAGTTTGGGTATAAATAGCCCAATTTAAGCCCACCAATGGCATTATTAAATTAGCCCCCATATTCATGCACACAGGTACACACATTAAAATTTTGGAAAACTTCTTCTAAGAAAAAACAAATATTTTGCACCAGCAGACTTCCCAAACTATTATTTCAATTCCTGCCTCCTGCCTTCTTTTCACAGCAAGCAACTGAGGTGATGTCTAACATGTGTCTACATGAGGCAGTGTCTTTTTTATATCATGCAGTGGAAATGTCAGAATCTGGCTCTTTAGTGACCATGACATCCCAAAATTGGATGCAGGAATTCACCCCTCTTTCACAGGTTAAATGAATATTCTGTGAGTATTGATTGTCCAGTTCTTCCAGTGGAAAATGAATGTGATCAGCATCAATAATCAGAAAGGATATCATCTACATACCTCTCATATGCAGATGGTGGCTGTTCAATACCAGTCAGCAGTGCAGCTTCCTGGTGTGACAGGAAAATAAGTGCAGCAACTGAGGATTAACAGAGGCCAGTGCTGCATCAGTGTTTTGTTTGTAATAGTTTCCATTCTATCAGAAATAACCGGTTGCACATTTCTGTGTCTGACATTAAAACTCACCACTGAAATTGCACTCAGTAATAATAAAGCCCCTGAAAATGTCTCTACAAACACTCTTAGACTCCAAATTAAAGAGCAAGTGTATTGTTAGGGTTTGCATGGATCTTTTTTGAATTAGTACTGGGTGAACAATAAATAAAATTCCAGGAGAAGTTCCCCAAGCTGATATGCATTCAAGGTATTATCTTTGCTCTGTACTGTATGTGCTTCTGGGTGAAAAAAATTCTAATTGCACTTCCATTCAAAAATCAACCGTGGGAATAAGGAATCATGCTCATTTTATGCACAGCAGCCTGAAGGCCTTATCCTTAAAACAAATTACAGCGCCTCCTATGCAACTCACACTCTGAAGCTAATTCTAACCCTAAAGCAAAACTCCAAAATTAAACTTTAATCTGTGATCTAAACAATTTTCTGTTTGTGATCAATCTTGGTGGGGTGGATTTTAATACGTGTGTGTGTGTGTGTGTGCGTGCACACGCAAGTGTGTGTTTGTATACATAGAAATATAAAACAGCAACATAATTGTTATTGCAGATGAAGACAGAATCTTCATGCTCAGTAGGACTCAGATAAAATACACAGAGCAAAGAGAGGGAATAAAGCTTTTAAGCACACACTCCTGTGTGTAACAGAGTCCTGGACTTGCAACCAGCAAAAGCTTAAATTCCACCACATGTATCATATTTACTACATTCTGCCAAAGAAATAGGCAGGCTGCCATGCCATTAAAGCAATTACTCTTACCCTTTCAGATACATAGAAATTAGATTCCACTCCTTGAAATCATATTCTGGGGAAGTAGAGAACAAGGGAGCATGAGGAGAGGCAGAAAGGCATCAGTTCCTTCCAGAAAAGAAAATCACTGCCTCAGCACAGAAAGGCTTTGGGCCAGCGAGAGTTAAAGGAGTTCGAAGTGTACAGTGTGTCTCTCCCAACTTGGTGCAGTGACTCTGCATCCTGCAGGAACCTGTTCAGATGCTCTGATAAGTCAGACAGAATTCATGGGAGATTACCACACAGCTCCTGCCAAGCTGTGCTGCAGCGCGCGTAATAGATATGCTCCAGTACTAAATCCTAAAAGGCCCTGCTACATCTGTCAAGCATGCCCTGGAAAAGCACCCTTAGTTCAGATGTTATCACTGCTCTGCCTGCATCAGAAGATTTAGTGTCCACCCTGGAGGTTGCTTTTGCTGCACAGTTTTCAGGGGCAAAACAACAAGGAAGAAAGATGAGAGAAAAAAGGCAAATTATTCTTGCTTAAAGCAAAAGGAATAAAGTGATGTGCTTGCAGACTAGTTCAGCTTCTCACCCTGCATCCAGAAGGTCCCAAATCCCACATTAAGAGGGTACTGATGTTCTAAGCTGATTAGCTCGGACGTGTTCAGCTCCCTGGACTGTGACACCATGAAGATGATCTTCTGTAGAGCGACTCTTTCCCAAGGAAAGCTGAACAACAAACCCAGTGGGGGGCCACAGGCGATGGATAGAAGATGCCTGCCTTTGATAATTAACTTTAAGACTGGTTCTAGAAAAGCTGCTCTGGCATAAAATGAACTTCACAGAGTGCTGCTTATGAAATAATTGCTGCTCCTCTCATTAACCATGTAGGCAGGGGTTTAGTCAAAAATTGGTTCTAATGTTATTTATCATTTTACGTCAAATAAAAATTAGGTAAAGAATACTTAGATAATATGTATATACAAGCACACAGAGACATGCACAAAAAACACAACAGCCTTAGGAACAACTTCTTTCTTAATACACTCCAAAATAGAGCCATGCGTTTTAACCACCTGTCCCCTTATTCAAATCTGCAGGAAATACAGCAGCAGCTCCTTTTTTACTAGATGCACTCTCTGAGTTCAAGGGAGAAAGGCTACAGCTTCCTGACCCAGCATATTGCATTTTAAACTTCTGTTTCCTGAAGTTGATATTAAGGACAGATAAATTCTAGCTTTTGGGATGTCAACAAGAAGAGCCCCAGACTGTCATGTTTATAGCTCCATACAGTGGTAGGGGCTGGATCAAGATGGGGCAAATGGGTCAGCACAGGGAAAGCCCGTGTGGGACATATGCAACATTGTCATGCAGTGGGGACTGTGACTGAAACTTGGGGTTAACCTTCATTCAATGTAAGACAACTCCTCCTCTGGGCTTGCAGCTATCTACTACTTGGATGGATTCAGTCCCTAAGGAAAGAGAGGTCGGAAAGGCAAGGCAGAGTGCAGGCAAGCTGGTAAGAGGAAGGATTTGAGGTGAGCAATACAACAGTAAGGCAGCTGAAGAAGTCCTGGGTTTTAGGACAGCTGTTGGAGAGGAAAAGGGGCAAATCCAAAAATGTCCCAGTCTGGCAGAGCAATAAGCAGGTGCAGATGGATAGCCCTGAAAGTGCACAGAGGAGCAAGGTGTGTGTATGTTGACAGCCATAGTAACAAGAAGCAAAGCAAGCTCTTCCTCCCAAACAATTGTTTCTTAACAAATAAACAGATATTCCTGGGTAAACTGCACTCTTTGCAACTTGGTCATCTGTCATGGTATTTGTGTACTCATTTGAATCAGTTAAAGACTTGTCATGGTACAAAGTCCTTGCCACCAAACACCTGCCATAGCCTGTGTGAACAACTCTGCAATGCCCAGAGTATCCAGCTCATGGGAACCCCACTCCAGCTGGCATGGCTTCACTGGTCACATCAGCCTGGCTGGGCCAGGAGAGGGGAGACGAAGGGGCAGGTCTATAGAAAGGAATTCTGTGTCTTGACTGCTGTCAAAGTCAGCATATTTCATGAGCACTGTATTTACATAAAAGAGCAACAACAAAAAAGATCTTATCACAGGTACCTTGAACTAACCTTGCACAGGTCCTGTCTAGCCAGGTTATTCCAACAAACGTGCAAGAGGGATGCAGGCTGAGTTGCAATGGCCAGTGGTCTCCAAACACTTCATATGGAAAAGGTGCTCTGCTAAAATAACACCTCTCTCTACAAAAGGCTTGCACATACTTCATTTTCCCCCTTGTATCACAGTAAATATACAAATAACGAGTATTTATGCACCTACACTTGAACATTGAGGGGTTTGCCACATGTATGACCAACAACCTTACCCTGCT
>VWZI01011206.1:51006-56006 GCA_013396835.1 Psilopogon haemacephalus | reverse complement strand
TTTTCAAATTAGTCGATGAGTGCTTTGATTCAACACATTTTAACCTATAAATTACTCATTCACTGTGATTATTCATTTGAGGATTTGATAGCTAAGGTTTATTATTCAAGCACTGCAATGAGTAAATCTACCACAAGGCACATGACATTATTTCCCTAATCATTATTGTGCTCTCAAATTGTATGCCTTGACAACAGTGAGCTCCACCTGAAACTGCTTTCTTTGCTCTTCTACAAATGAATTTAAGATACTGATTAACAAACTTGTGCTTCAAAGCCTGAAAATTACATCACAGGAATGTCCAATTGGGCAAGGACACGGGAAGGAACTCTCCTAGAAAAGGCAATATGAAGACAGTGAGGACCTAGTTATGGCCATTTTCCAGATTTAATGTGTTGAAATTATCATCTCTACTGTATTTTTTTCCATGTAGATCATGGTTTCTGAATATAAACACATTTTATTATTATTTATGCTCATTCCGAAAATAAAAGTAAAAATCAGTCCTTTAATATTTCATCCAAGGTAAATCATTTTGGTTTTGCCAGGCAGAATTACTTCAGGCAGGCAAAATTACTCCTAATTTGCTTTAATAAAGTTTCACCTGCAGTCTCACTCTCTTACAGATCATACGAAGTCCTACCACCCCTCTGTACCTGAACACCCTACCACAGTGTGCACATTGGATAGCACACAGTAGACTGCGTCACATTTCAGGTGGTAAAAGTCACAGCTCAGACCACAGCACATACCAGTAACTACTTGCAAGAATAAGAAGGACTTAAAATATGGTCATTTATGAATTCTCAATGAAGTCCATTCCTGTGTATTAACTCACCCATTTGAAGCTATTAAAAATACTAAAAAAATATTTTTTTTTAAATTGAACATAAGCTGGAAGAGTAAAAGCCATTATAGAAAACAGCTTTCATATTCTCTGTGCCACTTGCACTCACTTACAAAGCAAAGTGCTCGTATTGTACACTGCAGCTTGCGTAAGGACAGGGACAATAGCTTTTCATGTACATTTTATCAAGATTAGAACTGCTGCACCATATATAGAAATGTGCGATAAGTGCATTATCAGAATTATGACTGTATTTTAATCACAGCATAAAAACCACACAGAACATCCCTCTACAAGGCAGGCAAACTCAATAATGCTCAAGTCTTCAATATGAATTTTGAGCCCTCCATGAGTGTTTGAGTGGGTTCAAAATTAAGTAAAATGAGTTTATCTATCCCTATTTCTATAATAATACTTAGCACTTAGCACTTTTCATCTTCAAAGCACTTTACAAACATTAACTAATTAACTATTAATTGGTAAATTTGAAAAGGTTGACAGGTGAGGTGAGTTTCAGATAAGACCCAGCAATATGGATGTTTAGTTTATCTGTGAATTACTTAATCATTAGTGAGTCACAGAAATTAAAAATGGAAAAGACCTATAGGGTCACTCTGTCCATCCTGCTGCCATTACAGTATTTTCCCATACAATATATTCTCAAGCGCTTTGTCTAGTGTAATTAGAAATTATCCAAGCAATGGGGTTTCCACTATTTCCCTTGGGATATTCCTCCTTAGTCTAACATATCCTTCTGTTAGGAGGTTTCAATATTCAACATAAGTTTTTCCTTGCCATTTCATCCCATCTTTTCTACAGATGCCCTCTCAGATCACTTCAAATAATTCCAATGCAGTTTGGTGACATGCATACCTTTTCCCCTTTCTCCTCCCTGAGTCAGTGTGGCCCAGAACCACCAGATACTGGAAAGCATTTATTCCTGAAAAGAGAAAAGCTACTTTTTGCTGCCACCAAAAGCCAGTTCCAGCCTAAGCTCTATTCTAGGTGAAACCACCTCAAAAGTAAAAATATTTCATTTCAATGATGGATTCCAATGTGCTTTGAACTCAGGTATCAGCCTGGAACAATCTCTCCCTTAGTACAACCAGCACTACTCTTTGTCCATATAATTTATGCAGACCATAAGCTCCTCACAGTAACTGAAGTGATTCTCATTGCATTGCCCCTGAAACCCAAACAGTCTTCAGCCTCGAATCAGTCTTGGTCTAGCATTGAGGCTAAGCAGCTTCTTCTTTTTGTTCAGAGAAACAATTTCTTCCAACCAAGAGGTCCCAGAAGATAGCCAAAAGGAGCCTGTTGCCAAACCAAAATGAGGTGTGTTGCTGAGAACTGAAGTAGAGATGAGGAATTAGACAAACCACTATGGTATAAAATTATACTAATTTGTGCTTGGTACCAAAAAGTTTTAAACCAAACTGACATAATGAACCTCATAATTTCTTCACATCTTTGGCACACTTAGAATTCATGGGTTCTTCTACCACCTCTGCTGCTAAAAATGTTCTCTTTTCTCTCTGAACATCCTGTTTTCCTAACTGTTGCGTTCTGAAGGCCATTGGCATGCTGCTCCAAATCCTGAACCAATACTGGTTTCGGCTTCGTGACTGCCTTACATCTTATACGTTCACCTTGCTAGAGCCAGTAAGTTGGATGTGAGTATTCTTCCAATCCTGAGGAACCCAGGGTTTCCCAATGCCACAAGCTTCTTACATCATATCACATACCAGATTCCACACACTGGGGTAAGAGGAAGATTGCTGAAATAGTATCATAGGTCTTCACCAAAGACAATTAGGCCTGATAGCTTGTCCAGATGATCCATACCATACAAATCAAAGATAACTGGAATTTGGAACCTTCCCCCCCCCACCCCCCCGTTTCCTAATGTAAGATCATTTTGGTGAAAATCTAAATAAACTCCAGCTATATAATGAACAAAGACAAACATCTGCCACTTGAGAGCTTTTCCTTTAGACTATCTAACAGATCACTTCTGGCCAGTTTACTGCAACAAAAATAAAGATGAGTATTTAAAATTCTAGAAATAAACAAACAGAAGTAAACACACTTGACTTAAGACACTCAGATGAGAAGCTGGGTCAAACTGTTTTAATTCATTATGAGCCAGATAAAGTTGATGAAAATTCCATTGAGGTTCCCATCTACAGAAGTGTCTGGACCATCCATTATACCTCAGAGACAGACTAGGTGATGGGCTGAAAGTATGAAACAAGACTCTTGAGACTGCGCCAACTCCTCCAGCACAGAAGCACATGTAAAGGAAAATCTAAAACTGTTTCCTCAAAGACCTGGAAAGTTATTCTACATGTGCTGCAAGCCACTTTCCTCCACCAGTGATTATAGCAGTATCCTTAATAATTCTAAGTCTGCTCCAACTTGAGTTCAAATTTTGAAGGCTCATTTTTCTCTGAAGGAGATATACTTTCAGTCCAGTAGAAAGAAAAGATGGGGGGGAAAAAACAAAAAAAAAAATCCCTGCCAGTTCTTCTACAAAATCAACCAGTTCGTTTTCTCATAAAAACATGCAAAACAGCACAAGTTTGAAGATGTATCAGCAATTGTTCTGAGTATTCTGTAGTCCTCAATTCAGTATTTACCTGGAGGGACAATATTTGCTTCATAGAAGCCCATCTGCCTATAATTTTTACAGATTCTGGTACTTAAAAAGTAGTCAATCTGACTTTCATTCTTCAAATTATAGAAGAAAACAAATGTTCTCCTTTCTTGTGCACCACAGAGGCACGTAGCTAACAGTATTAAATACAGGCAATTCAACTAAAAACAATTAGCATTTTTATTTAATTTCTTAATTTGAAGGGAAATTATCTAGGAAAAAAAAATTGAAAGAGACTAAGCATATATAGAAATAAACTTCAGTGCTTCTCTGCCATAAAATTCTCTCTCACACTAGTGGGTAAGGTTTTATAAAGTGGTTAGTAATGTCTGGGTGCTTTGTTTGAAAAGTCATTTGAGAAGGGTCTAAATACAACCCACACAAAAATTGTGCTCCTTCCAGACCAGGCATCTAGAAAAAGATGCAATCAAACCCAGTGGTTCCTTGTCTGCACCAAAAAATAAATTAAAAAAAAAAAAAAATCTCGTCTTTTCATATGCTAAAATAGTCTAATAGCATTTTAGTCACATGTAAATACAGGTGGCAGAGTCTAGCTGAATTTTTTCAAACTGGTAACGGGGATAAAATTAAACTCATATATAATTAATACACAGTCATTTTTAAAGAAAGATATTTTTCAGACATTCAAAGAGATGAGTTTTGATTTGCACTGCTGCTAAAACCTTTCCCAGAGACATGTGTCTAAGTATGCATTCCTCTATGAGGGAGAGAGAGAACTTACACATTGCTCAAGATAAGAAAAAAATCCCCTAAATGTCACTGTATACACTTGAATAAGATAACTTGACAGGCTGCCAAAAACCTCACAAACAGCCCTCCAAAACATGTAGGACATATGAAGTTGTTCTCACAACCATTCATTACTCATTTGAGCCCATCCTCTCTCAAAACTGAACATCTTATTTGGTCAAGTCACCTGTAAATTGAACAAATCCTTGCTGGACTCATTGTATATACTTTGTAAACCACATTCCACTACTTGGCACCAAGGGGAGAGTATTCAGGTTTCAGAAGGCAGAGAGGACCCCTGCCACAACAACTCTGGCTGAGCCACACCACAGGGTCATGGTGCAGATGCTCACATGGCATGTCCTCACATTGTTACTTCTATCAGTAACTGGGACCAACTCTCAATATTTTTTTTTTCCTCCTCTGAAAATCAAAAAGCAGTTCATGAGTTGGTCGAGAGCCAGCAAAAATGAATAGTAATGAGCCAATTTCAATAGAAATAGGCTCATTACCATGCCAGCGGCTGATAAAACCAAATGCTCTCAATTCTCTCCAGCAAACGAGGTGCTGGAGGCAGTGTCCATCCTCCTGCCTGCAGGAAATAGCTCACCATTTCAAAATTAAAAGAATCAAAACATAGGTTGGAGTTTATTCCTATGTTCATACCTCCATCCCCCTGCAGGCTTGTTTCTAACCAGCAGCCAAAAAAAGCTCAGATACTGCTCAAAGTCTTTTACTTGAAAAGAA
>VWZI01011206.1:15000-50981 GCA_013396835.1 Psilopogon haemacephalus | reverse complement strand
ACTTGAAAAGAAAAAAAAAAAATATATATATATATATATGTATTTTCTGTACATTGTTCACTCCCTGAATGGTAATGGGAAATCCTGTGTAAATTCCAGCAGAAAAGAGACAGTCTAAGTAGCTCCTTTGAATTCAGCACATTTCTCCATGCACAACAGGAGGCTACAGGTATTCTTCAGTGTCAGAAACCTACTTGCAGTTTCTCAATAGAAAAAAATTTCAAAAACCAAACCATCACCCTAAAATCTGCACATCAGCTTCACTTAGTAAGCAAGCATAAGCCTCTCAAGCCAAAAGCCNACCAAAAAAACACCCCAAAAAAAAAAAAAAAAAAAAAAAAAAAAAAAAAAAAAAAAATTAAAACACCTCTCAAGTCATATAACCACTACAAAATTACAGAAAGGTGTTGATAAACAAATTACAATGATCAGGAAAAAATAAAGAAATGGAAAAATTACTTCTCATGCTCTTGATGACACTTGACAGTTGTAGGGTACGAAGAGAGTGACTACATATACGTTATTGTAAAGACCTACAGTTTTTACACCAAATTTTTTTTTTTACACAGGGACTACGAGCTGGAATGGGTTTCCAAGTGGCAGAGAGCACCCAAAACACATAGAACTGAAACACACTGACACTGTGTTCAGCCTCCAGAGGAGGGATAGACAGATGGACACCAGGACACACAGTGCATCCCTGTGCTGGCATACTTTGCCAGTGAAAATTGGTGCAGTGTCACACACACACACGTACTTTCCCCCCCACCCTAAACTTCACAGGGGAAGAAACGAAAGCCAAATTTCATGAGAAAGCTCAATACTGCAATAAATGGAGTATAAACACCTCCTGTCAGACACATTTTTAGTGCAGAGTAATTAGCAGGGCATGTTTTTAACCAGAGGAAATAGAACAGTCTGTAACATTACCTGGCTGCATGAATTTCTCCCATTTCCATTTTTCAGTGCAGGTTCAATATATGGTAGGCATCCCCTTTTCCAAAGCTCCCTATCCCTGGTAAACACAGTCCCCAGACAAGGCTCCCTGCTTGGTCAAGCCACCAACATTTTGCCTTCAAAAATTGTTGTTGTTCTGCCATAAAATCTTGCAAGACTTTCCATTTTAGCAGCCTGAGAATTTTAACTATCCCCTCTTTGCCCTGCCAGCCATTTAAGCCCTGAAACTACAAGCTGGCTGAGTGGAGTACATCATCTTTAAACTCGACTTGCCTAGTCAAGGGATCTGGGGGGCTTTCTACAGCACTGAAATAGAGCCTTTTAACACTGAACGGTGCAAATTGTCCACTGGGGACAACTTCAAACGTCTCTACAATGCATATTTCGCGGCGCTTACTGGCTAGCTCCAGCTGAGCTGCTACTACTTATTTAGGAGCCTACAAAAACTATTTTATAGATTTTGTTTTGCTAGAGTAAATATTAAGTTTTAAATACATTAAGAAAAATCAGGGCAGGAAGAGAAGCAGATTAAATAAACCTTTCAGAGAGACTATTTACTTTGTATTTGTATTTTTTTAGGGAACTCTTTTCCCTGAGGTCAAGACACTGACATTTTAGTACACACAGACTTTAAAAATGAGACCGCTCGCTCTCCCACATATGCTTACTAAAGGCAACTCCTCTTGTTAATATTAAACTTTTCTATCTGGTTATGACACTGGCTGAAATAGTAAAGCAGTGATAGTCTTATTATTCAAGCACTGCTCAGATAAATTATCTACACTAATTCTGGAGCCAAAGTTGTCTGGTTCCAGCTGGTGTTGCTTAGATCTGTCTGAAGTCATTAGGAATTAGTGGAAAACTCTTTTTTGGAGTCCAGACCTGACCCCTTCTTGTCCCCAGAACATCTATGTATGTATGTTCACACGCATACAAAATACATCCTCATTGCTAATCCACTTCAGTTAAAGTTTATTGAGAATATTTTGGCTTGTGGGGTGTTTTTCACCATTAATCTCTTCTCATTCCTTTCCAGTGTCTGTGGAAGGTAATATACACTAACTCAATGTCACCCATACTTCAAAGACCAAAAAAAAAGGTATCTGTAACTAATTGATACAGAGATACCCTTCTTTAGCAATGGGATTTTGGTGCTAAGTCTGCCTCTGCACAGATAGGAATGATTATGTAAGTCAAACTTTCCCCAGACTCCATCTGCAATGCTTTGCACTGTCCATACTGGTACACACGCTTCAGATGTGCACATATAAAGACGTTTTCTCCTGGCTTTGCCTGATGCAAGCTTCACACATGGTATTGGCACAGATAAGTTTTACAGCTTGGCTGATAGACAGAAATACTGAGCAGCAGCCTCTCTCCAAGAAAGTATAAACCACAACTTCTCCATATTATGCAGGTCTTCAGGCCCAGCTGGAGTGGATAGTGCCTGTAGCGACAGAGAGCTGGTCCCATGTGACCTTAGATGTCCCCATTCAACCTGCACATACACATTTTATTCTGTCTTGCAAAGTCAAGGTCTGAAAATGTCCCTGAGATCACTTAACTCACCTTCTTGCCAGCACAGGTTGTTGCCCTACAATTAATTTCTCATTAGATCACCCAGTCTAGTTTTAAATGTCTCTCAGTTAAGAATTAGTAAAAAACGAGGCATTTGTCTCAGTTCAAGAGTAAACGGATTAAATTGTAGGATCTGCACACAGTCCAGGTGATCAAAGGGTCTCTCCTGAACTTCAACTCTGCAAGTATAAGAGGCAACAGGGCCTCCACCACTTTATCTTGGCAGTGAATCAGCAACCTCAGACATCTGTTCACCAGGGAATTTTCTTCTCACTATTTGGTAATTTCATCCAGGTTTCTGTAACTTACCTTCACTTTTCTTTCCCCCTTTGCACTCCCTAGTCACACTGTACCCACACCTTTGCTTCATCAATCAGGTCATTTGGCCCCCAGCACCATTCACATGAAACCTCAACATGTTTGGGCACCTCTTTACCTCTTTTGCTGCAACTCTTCCATGTGAGCTCGCATCACCCCAGGATTTTCTCAAAGCTTTACTGGAGGCTCTGGTGGCTGCAAGACTTTTCCACGTGGAATCTGTTATTGTCATTTACTCATGTTTCTCATCTTTCAGTCATCACTTCACATTTGCAGCTCCTCTTTACTTGGTACCCTCTGTGAGTATTTTCCTCATTCCAGATCATTAATGAAGATGTTAATTAACATGAGGCCTCATGCTGTGGTAACTCACCAGAAGCCTCTTTGCAACTTCACATCTCTCTGCCCAGCTTTTGCCTTTGTTTTTTGTTCCTCCACCAGGTTTGGGGGACACTGAAGAGTTCACACTCCTCCAGAACCTAGAGAGATGACACAAAATGATACTGAGAAGGTTTTGGAATGCCTCCTTCTGCCCTCACCAGGTCTCTGGTAAAGTGTCCCTTCGCTCCCCTCCTGCTTGCTTCCCAGTTTGTCCAGCTGTAAAATGGGGACAATCAGACAGGTAGGGTGGGACAAAAGCACAGAGACTGACGTATTGCATGATATGGGAGTGCAAGGCAGTACTGGCAGCTTCCCCAATAAAATACCCATCTCTGTTTTCCTTGAGTAAATACGAGCCTTAATTCTCATACGCACAAAATCAAGCAAGACGTAAGCTTGCAGATGAGGTTTAAAGCAAGACAACAGACCAGAGCCATAGACCAGGAAACCAGGCTGATACACACACGTGAAGGCATGCCTGGGCATACGTATGTGTTAGGAACTGTTAATAATCCATTGTGTTTAAGAGGTTAATGCTAATAAAGACATTACAATTTGCTTAAGTTTCCCAGGAAGCCTCACTAAAAGAGCCCACCAGCTCCCTCAACATGTTTCTTTATTCCAAACTGGTTTGTATCAGCCTCTTCACACACATAGATTCCTTCCCAGATAAAACCTGCCCCAGCAATGCTGTTTTCCTAGCACAAAGCAGCTTTCACCTCTTTAAAGCAACAAACTCTCTTTAGGGATGTAAAACTTCAGCAGAACTAAACCCCTTTAAAACAGCCCAAGCAGCATCCTAGCTGCATCTCTCCCTCTAATAATAAAAAATAATCTTGTAAGAGAAGCCCTTAATTAAGACCTCTAAATAATTATTTCTACAGGCAGAGAAAGCTCACAGGCATACCACAGCCTGAAACCAGCCTTTTTTTCAAGGAAAGATGAGTCAGGAGGGAAGGGGCAGGTCAGGAACCCGTGCTCAAGGTCAACACTGTACAAACACCTGCTCGTTGGCAGCTCACACCTGTGCTGCCTTGAAAACACAACAGGGCCAGCTCTATCGATATGGTTCTCTGCCCCGCACCATGGCGGGAGGCCCGACCTCCCTTCCAACTTTAATAAAAGGCAATGAAAAGGAAGTTTTGTTTTCTCTCTACCAGCCCCAGAAGGTCAAGTTTCTTGTCATCCTTCTGAAAAGACTAATTGGGCCTTAAAGATTGCAAGTGTCCTTCCAAGACAGTGCAGCAGCACATGCTTCCCACAAGCTAAAGGATGCCTGTGACAAACAATTTCTTTACACAACCCATCGGTTTTCAGCTAGATCCTTGCCAGACATGTAGAAAGAATAAAATAAGATGGAGAGCATCAGGGGAGAAATTTTACCTCCAAGGGGGCCAGCTGCCCTCTACCCTGTATAAGTGGGTCAAGCATTTTGGAAGTGCTACATCAGGTATTTTTTCCATGCTGTACACTAACTAGCTCACTGCTGCCATTAAGTGCCAGGCATAATGTATATGCAAGGGTAAACATGCCTATTTACTTATCTCCTCCCCCACATCCCTCCATTTTGTTTGGGTTTTGACTTAGCATCAAGTTTATTTAAAGTCTTAAGGCTCTTCATCTCCTTCCTCTCAGTGCTTGCAGAAGCTTTTCTGTACAGAGCCTCACCATAGCTGGGACGTGACATCCAAGGCCAGTAGACACTTGCTGAAGGCAACATGTCATCAACAGCAGGGATGCGCAATATCAGAATAACCAACTGCAGTGGTTCAGCTAAGGTTTTACCTGGCCCTGCCCTAAAACACACTTTAAAAAAAAGCCATATATCTCACAAGTCCTTCCTTTTAGCTTTTGCTATTTATAGTTTTTGTATAACACTCCTCCATCATCTCCCTTTGCTTCTAGGGTCTTGTTTTCCCATCAACTCTCCATTCAACCTCCAATATTTTTCTTTAAAAATATCAAATTAGGTCAAGTTATATTTCCTAGACACTGAGTTCACTCTATGGAGCAGGAGAGACAGAGGGCTTGACAAGCCATCTATCCCCTCCAACAACAGTCAATGCTCAAGAGAACCCCCAACCACACTGCAGCCAAGGTCCAGCAGTGAACAGATTAACTTTGTCTCCACACAACACCGGGGTCAGGGATGTCAGCATTCACCCCAAATTAAAGGTTTTGATTTTTCTGAAGGAAGTGCAGTGGAGACAAAGTGCTGTGTGAGAAGGTTATTAAGAATTTTTTTCTCTGAATTGTTTTATATGTTAGCTTCCCTTGTATAGCTACAAGTCATTAGGACCTGTTCCAATGCATTCTTGCTGCATGTTCACCAAATTTCTAAAAGATTAAAAAAAAAAATCAAACAGGAACACTGATTCTCTCTGCAAAGACCCTTGGAGCAGTAAATGTGTATCACTAAACCCAAGACCAAGAGTTCAATGTGTGACTTTTACAGATCTTCCATTCCCTCCTCTAAATCAGCAAGGGAAAAATTTGCAAAAGGTTTGGGCTTCCTCTTCTTAAAGGCCTGATGTTTCTGCTGCTACATAACCCCATGGTGGACAAAAAGGGTATCTCCCTCATCCAGCCACGATTCAACACACACACTAAAAACTCTACAAGCATGATGGAAGATGAGCACAGACAGATGCACCTGGCTAGGACATGAGCACAGTGGTGTTACCAGAATATAAAGAACTATTTCACTTTCTCTTACCTAGCAGATAATCAAAGCAGAGTTCTCCTGTTTGTGTCAGAGCAAACAGAGGTGGTTACCACAGCAGACCCACCACCATGGACATCGTGAAAGCCTCCTTAATTGCAGATGTAACCTTCAACATCCAAGGCTTTAGTGTCCCCAAAAGAAACACAAGTGGGTCCTGAAGAGTTCAAGATGCTGAGGAGAGGTGTGTTGCTACTGGGCTTGAAGGTAATTTGGTGCTCATAAAAAGAAGCAGCATCTGTGCTAGGAAGTGGAAACATATTTTACATCATTGATTTTGGACACAAGCACCCAAATAATTCTTTGTGCTCAAACAGCCAGGACATATTTTAGGGGGAAAATTCTCAACCTGAATTGTGTGTATGTATAATATTTTAAAGAGAATTAGATGAAGAAGTCAAGCAGCAAACCATAAAAGAGTAAAACCTGGGGGGAAAACAGCCCTAAAGGTCTGAACATTTTCAGTCTCTCAGTTTCAGGGGACATTGCCATCTCTCATGTCCTACCTGAATCTAGCAGCTGATAACTATTTTGAAACAGATGTTGACAAGGGAGTGTGTAGAAAATATCATCTAGGTGGGCAGGAGAAAAGTAGCATCTCTGAGACACCCTCACAGATGACAGTGTTGGCGATCAGCTGCCTTTGGCCCTTACCTGCATGAAAAAGCTCCCCAGTTTGTGCTAAACATCCAGGGCTCTCTCTCTCACAACACCACAGTCCCCATCATGTGACCAATCAGCCATTTCAAGAGGAGACCCTCTTTGCAAAGCTTGCACCAAGGCTGTCAAAGCTAAGCCTTTAAAACACAGGTACAGCTAAATAAAAGAGCTTCTCTTTCCTTCCTTTCAAAGGAAACAAAATTTAGCATGATAAATGGCTGTCTTAAACCCAGGTAATCATTTTAACACAATGAAACAAGATTTGCTCAAGTTACTCCAGGCTCTAAACTTTGGAGCAAAAGGTGGGGACAAACTGGCATGATCCAGCACAGTCAAAGCAGACCTGCCAAAAGGGAATAGAGATGGATCCCATCTTGCCCTTTTGATACCACCTCACCATGCCTTCATGGCAGCTTCAAATTAACACTGTCATTCCATGCACCGAGTACACTGGGAAGCCCAGGAAGCCAGGGTGAAAGGTAGGGATGGCTCAGGAAAACCTGTATTTTTAGGACAGGCTGGATCTTCCATTTACCAAACCAGAGAGTAGAAATTTACAGCTCATCTCCATTTTACACTCATCTTTCTCAATCAGCATCTCACCTCCAAAGAGAAAAGGAGTCCTTTGTAACAAAACTAGATATCTTTTCATTTCACCATTCAAGAGGGGCAGGATGCAAAGCAATTTAATGCCTACGTACAAGTAGGAATCACAAAACATCCAGTTCCTTTCCAGGAGGAAAAAAAAAAATCAACAAAAAAACCCCTCCCCCCACAAACACTTTAGCTGAACCAATATGCATTTTTCCATATTTAATAATTTGATTTTGAAGGCTAGTCATATCAAAGAGCAAAATATTCAATATCGTTAATTCAGTTTTGCAAAATATATTCTTAATTTAAAAATGATTTTGCTCGAAGTGGTAGTGTAGTAATAAAGCGGGTATTGACCAGCTCTTATTGATTGTGCTGTCCTCGGGCAAGGAACACTGACCTTGCTCACACTCTTATTGCTTACGTTTTCCCTGGCCACCTTCATCTATGCCCGGTCAATAATATATTATTAATATATATTTTTAGCAAAAACTGTATGTTACAAGGTTAGGGCTTCATAGTGATTTCCATTCCCCCACCCCGCCCCTTCGCACTGCTCTGTCTTTGGGGTTCTTAAGAGAAGAAAAGATTTTGCAGCTGAGTTGCTCTCAGGCTGCTGCTCACAAACACCTTTAAAGCAAGTTGCTTTGCTGAACTGACAGAGGCCAGGCACGCCTTTCCCTTCACTCTTTAATTGAAAGATTGTTCAGTTGCCAGTCCTTTATGGGACCAATCACTGAGTAAATATAGTCAAGGGAAGAGCTGTACCTCAGGTACTCAAAAGAAAGATAGCACATATTTCCAGTGAGATTAAGAGTTAATAATGCAATTTAATCATCAATCATTCTTTGCAGATAATTATAACTGATTTGGGGCTCAATTTAATGTTACCTTGCACTTGAAACTATCCTTTACACTCATCCCAAGGTGGGATTCAGAATGTGGTACAGATATGCTGGCCCTGAAAGACCACACTGCCACAACCTCACTGCTTAAGCACTGTAGGGTGCTAAAGTCTGGCTCCAGCATCCTTGTTTGACCACGCTGTGCTCTCAGATGCCACCAGTCTCCAAAACCTGTCAGATATAAGCAGCTTTACAAAATCCAGGTCTGATCCAAGCTCCAAGATTTTGCTTTGGGTCTGTTCCTTTTCTCCGGTGCAAAATTAAATAGAGAAGTGGTGTATCTAAGCAATGCACTAATGTAGATTTATTCACAGCTTTTCATCCATTATTGACCAATTTCTATTGAGTACTGAAATTCATACCAAAAGCAAAATATAAAAACCAACAGAAGCAGCAAAATCAGCTGCTGATGATTTGCAGTTCTTGCATGGAGAGGTATGTGGGCAGAAGTCTACAGACAGGGCTCTCTCCACAAAATGAATGAAGCAGTTTACAGATCAAGGTGCTTAACAGTTAAACTCAGCCCTTTTAGCTGGTCAATTATATAAATCACCTATTTTCCTCTTAGGTTAACAGGAGCAATCTAGAAAATTAAGCAGGATGATCTACATTCTACCTGCAGGACACATTGCAGCTCATTGTTGAACCCACAATGTCTGTTGGTATTTGCATGTGCAGCTTGTAACTGAGAGCCAAATGTTCAGTGATACTTTTGTATGAATGGCATAGGGAAAAAAAAACATAAACGGTATTGCATTGTATTAGCAGCCATTGAGGGCTCTTTTGTTTAGTTTGATAATATTACATGTTTAATAAAACACTGTTGAATTTTGATTGCATCTTGTGAGTGCAGTCCTTTATCCTTTCGCCAGCTGGCTGATACAAAAGCTTACTTCCTTTTTAAAGATATTTTAATTCCCAATCTCTGTCTCTTGCTTCCCGGGTGATCCAGAGCTGTGGGCGTGGGGAAGGCACAAAGCCTTGTCTAACACTGACCACCTTTTGGCCAGGCACCAGGGGTCATCCTGGAATGCCTCCAGGACAAAAGGGGAACACAGTGGGAGCTGGGCAGATGCAGGTGGGGGTGGGAAGGCATTGGTTGGCTTATTTATGCCTCTAAATGAGTAACAATGAGCAGCCCCAGCATTTGGCTAATTACTTCTCTTTGCGTCAGTATGAGCACGAGCGGAAACACTCACTGCATGTACAGCCCCAGCTTTTCTTGGGCATTTTTTTACCCTCCAGTGGAAGCAATCAACAAGTTCGCCTTGCATTAGATTTGATTAAATCTCAAACCATGAAAAACTCAATAAATATTCTTTCATGATCAGTTTATGTGGAAAGTCCTGTTTTGATGCTTTAAGATGCTCAGGCTGTTTCCAAGGACTCCTTCAGCATCTGAGGGTCCAATGCCTAACCCACAGACATCTCACATGAATCTGAATAAAATAAATTTGCTGAAACCCCCTCTCTAACAACACCAGAAAGTTAAATGTTGCTGATGCAAAGACCCTCAAACTCAACAATCCACAACTAAACAAAATCTTGAAGTAACTCTGGAAGCCTTTGGGGTAGGGCCAGTGGGGAATTAGCACAAGTGAACCCAAGCCTAGCCTTTGCAGGCCAAAAGAGCTCAGTAGTATGAGCTGAATCAGGCCCCTGGGACTTACTTCCAAACCAGACTTGGCCAAACTGGTGACTCTGCCCATGAGCGCAGCTGTACCAGACATGCTGAAACTCCAGAAAGAGCTGGAATCGAACGAAGCCAAATGGTATGCTGCCATAGACATTGCTAACGCTTTCTTCTTTATTCCCATAGCCAAGGAATGCAGGCCTCAGTTTGCATTCACCTGGAGAGGAATCCAGTATCAGTTTAATCGTCTGCCTCAGGGCTGGGTCCACAGTTCAATGATCTGTCACTCAGTGATCCACGACACACTGGAGAAAGGTAAAGCTCCAGAGCACATATAATTCATCGACGACATCATTGTGTGGAGCCGAACTGCTGAGGAAGTCTTTGAGAAAGGTAACAAAATAATTGACATTTTGTTGCAAGCAGGTTCTATAAAAAAAAAAGGTAGTGGTTTTGCAGTTACCTGCCCCCCCACCTTTTGTAAATCCCAGCTAAAACTCAGAAAACACTGGAAGTTAAAAAATGAAGCTTTATATTTACAGCAATGCACAATGTACAAGCAAATATTTACAAGGTATAACAGACATTTACAGATATATACAGTGAAAAGGTAATACAGACACCACATCCCTCCCGGAGACCAAAATCCCCAAGAGAGAGTAACCAAACACCCCCTACCACCTTTCCCCCCTTCCCCAGTCTTATCTCACCACCAGTTGATGCTGCAGATAAGCTGAAGATCGGTCAGAGGGATTAGTGGCAGGAAGGAGTTAGTAATTTTACTCTGAATTAGCTGAAAGACAAAGAGACATGGAGACCATACAAGAGAAGCAGCCGCAGCCCCGAACGGTCAGAAGCCATCTGCTATCTGATTGTTTTCAGAACAGTTCTTAAAAACAACTTTTTTTTCTTTCTCAGTAAAGGTCTGGGTGAAGTAAAACACTGTGTTTACCTCTCTCAGCCAATAGTCTAATTTCTCACTCAAATTCTCCAATTAGTTTAAACCAACACACCAGTCTACTACAAGCATTTTAATAGAGAACAGAACTCAGTTTAAGCACTTGGAAAGGTTGCTCCTCAAACAGCTCCTTCCTTTGCCCACTCCAAAACCCAAACAAGACCCAAATTCAACAAAATTTTCCTGAGATAGCAAAAAACCCAAGTGTAAACACACTGTTCTCCACTTTCAAGTCTACATCATCTCACCAGCTACACTTTTAGGGCCTATGTCTCACATGTCTAGAGGAAAGAAAAGAGTTGGCTGGATTATAGGAATACAAATGGATTAATTTGGGGTGGATTAGATGCGAAGCAAAATATGTTTGTCTTGTATTAGCATAACGGCATCATAAAAATGTAGATTCAGAGGTAGAGATTATTTGTGGTACTGTTAATATGTTGTTGCTATAGCAAAAGATGTACACAATATTTACACTGTATTTGACCACATAAAACATGTCATACACAGACACAGTTTTTCATTAGATGAAAGAGAGCCAGAGGGCTCTTCACACTGCCAGTGCTAGCGCTCCCCATTTTTTCCTTATTTTTTACCTTTGAGAACAAAAACAGTTTTAAACCATCATTACTGTATTTGGAACAGTTAATATTTCATATCGTGACATTGCTGCTCAGAGGTAACAGGTTTAGTTGATTACTATTTGTTTATAGTGCTGGAGAAACCTGCAATCATTGAGAACATAAAAGGATTGCAATTAGATCTATTGGTTGAGAGCTGCACTTCTCTGACCCACTGTAAAGTGCTTAGCACTATCAAAGAGATAATGCCTACTTGCAGCTGGCACATCTGTACATAATAACACCGGCTACATTGACACAGCCACTAAAGACTGCCACTACCCTCTTTAACTAGAAGCAGAAAACAGATCATGCTTTTTAAGAGCGCATCAACAAAAACCCTTCCACACTTTGCCAGAATTAGCACACGCTCACTGTTACAAGAAGCTTTTCCTTTTCACTCCTGGTTCGTCAGAGAAGCCAAACAGAGACTTGAAACAAAAGGCCAGGGACATATCCAGGCTTGGCATCACAGAGCAGCATTTTCTGAGATTGCAAGCTTGCATCATGGATGAATTTTTCTCTCCCAGCTCTCTGTGGAACAGTTCTCCAGGAATATAAATTTGGGCAAGGCTTTCATCAGAATACCATAAGGAAATGTGCTTTGGTATCATGGAGTAGGCTGACCAAGACCTGATTCCATCTTGGTAAATCATGGAAACTCCAACTGGTGATAACACCCATTTTAGAGAAAGCCCTGAAGAAAATGCTTACTTTATCTATGAATTCAAATATCATTCAAGTTTAGGACAAATATTTTCTTAACCTGTGGCCTCAAATTACTAAATTCATGCATTGTGCCTGAAATGGCTGCATTCATGCATTTACACTGATTGGTTCATCCTCCATTTCTCCCTTCACACACTTAGGAAGACTTTAATGTTTTATTTCATGAGAAACTTCTCAACCCTCCCCATGCTGTGTTCCCCATCCTAAGCAGGATCATGTTTTTGAGATGCAATCTCACTCACCAAGTTGCACAGTTTGCTTTGTTAAGATAAAACTATCTATTCCAGGGAAATGGCCTGAGCTGGAGTCCCATGGTTCTTCATATTTCATAGGAAAGTTCTCTTCTCTGTTGTGGCTTTAAGTTTAGCTACATAATTGTATCTGTCCTTTCTTCCCCCTCATTGACCCTAGATGGGTGCAGGTCATGCCTTGGGCAAGCAAAAACTGAAAATAGTAAAGGAGAAATACTAGCAACAGGTTTTCATGTCCATTTTCCATGTCTCCAACATCCACGTCCCTCCAAAAATGCTTTCTAGTGAGCCCTCAGACAAGGAACACACTCAATTCTGCCTGGCATGGGGAAGGTCAAAGTGCACCAGCCCTCGCCAAGGATGATTAAAAACTCCTCAAGC
Organism: Psilopogon haemacephalus; assembly: GCA_013396835.1. Classification (NCBI taxonomy): domain Eukaryota; kingdom Metazoa; phylum Chordata; class Aves; order Piciformes; family Megalaimidae; genus Psilopogon; species Psilopogon haemacephalus. The sequence goes on along the minus strand of VWZI01011206.1, from coordinate 38,294 downwards.
AGACAGGTAACCAAGCACAAAGTGTTTGCATCTGTGTTACCTCATTCCCATAGCACCAAGTCAAGCAGAAGATGCTTCAAATAACTGAAAAGAGATACATGTAAAACTGATATAAAAGGTTACACACAATAAAAGGCAGGGTGCAATTAAGCCTGCAGAGTCCATTACCTTGTGCTACCTGCAAAAAATAAGAGCATAATACATTGAGAAAAAGGATATCATAACTATATAGCTGAACAGAAGATCCCATTGTGTCTCACTGAAGGCGGTAAATGACTCCCACTACAAGGGAAATCCCAAAATGCCACATGAAATGGAGCTTAAGAGGCTGTAATAGAAGAAGAGTCAAAGTTATGTTTGGGTTTGACCTCCTCTAAATATTTGCCTGGGATATGGTCCAAACCATTTATTTTGATATGATTTATGGTGGCTTTTCCCCCAGTTTACTAAACCCACTTTTTATGTTACAATGCAACTTATAGATAGCAAAAATATTTTTAGTATTGTTATTACTTCCACATTTGATGAGATTGGTTGGCCACAACAATAATGTTATGACTGAAAGAGTCAAAAACTTTAGACATTCCTATAATTTTTATATTACAATATGATAAAAAGTGCTGTAGCCAGAACAATCCAGGTCTTGTTTAATTGAAATGAGAGACAACAGGTACATCTGAGCTACTAATGCTTTTGGAGCTGGAGAACCTTCACATTGCACCCTGACGCTACTTTGTATTATCAGTTTTCTAAAATCCATCCCATTTCCTTCCTTTGCTGGGACAAGCAAAGTAAGGAAATAATATCCATCAGTTCTGGAGACCAGACCACAGCAGGCCTCAGGATTTGAATCAAAGATTTGTAAACATGGTGCTTTTCCTACAAGTCTCATCTGCTGGTGTCCTATTCCTATCAGCAGCTTCAAATTCATAATTGCAACAGCTTCTCATCCTCAGAACTACAAGAACCATCTTGGAAAGAAACCCTGCAAAGGCCAAAATAAACCATGTGCCATGCCAATGTATTTTTGTTGTCTTTTTGAGGAAAGCATCACTGAGTTAATTTCTAGTTCAAACTAGACCTCGGTGAGACTGCAGCAAGCAAGACCAAAGCCTCATGATTTGCATGAACATACATCCAGAGGTTTGGGATTTTTTTGTCTTGCCTCTCACTCATACAACCCAAACAGACAAAGAAAATCTCATGCTGTTATCGAGCTAACCATTTGTATTCCTTCCTCTGCCTCCCAGCACCTTATCTCTGCTATATAAAAGTACATGTGCAATCCCGTCATTCAGATGATGGGTGTAAACACTGGCTTGATTACAAGGCAGAAATGCTACTCCTCACTAGAGGAAGACTTCACTGCAAAAATCACTGAGTTTGTTTTTGTTTATGTTGCAGCACTCCAGTAAGTGGAACAGCTGAGTGTTTATCCTACTGCAAGGAAATTCATGTTGGTATTTGCAATAAATGGTTTATACTTTAAGGGATAAAAACTATTTTAAAATTGAAGGAAGGAAGGAAGGAAGGAAGGAAGGAAGGAAGGAAGGAAGGGAGGGATACAAAAATAGCTCAGCAAAGTTTCCCATATGCCCTTGTGTTTCCTTCAGCTTTCTTCTCCTGGGAACCCCAAGCCATCACTGCTTGCTCAGCAGCTACCACTGTGGGATGGTCTCATGGCCAGAGCAGTCCCAATCTCACACACAACCTTACCTTGTGTTTGCAAGCGGAGGCATGCAAAACACCTCCCTGGACATCATGGGGCTTTAGGTTTCACATTGTAAAATCCCATGCATGAACTGCGTAACCCATGAAGATCTCCTTCCTAAAGCCCTCTCTGTAGGCATACTTTTCTGGTATTCCTACTCCTAACCCAGAAATTAACTGATACTAGACATAACTGGATATGTTCCCAAGCAAACTTCTTCTCACGAGATTGCCATTATTTCCATTCACCTCCTGTGAGTACACACATCATAAAAGCCCCATTTCACAAGGCCCCCTGAGCACCCAGACCCAGACCAGTGAGACTGCTTATTCAGCTCAGAACCCTTGTGAGGTTCTGTACTGAGCCATCTTTCCCCCCCGCCCCCAGCCACTGCTAGATCTTCTTTAAGACTCACTGTTCTTTCACACAAGTTTCTACCTTAGAACAGGAGATGGTATAGATGCGCAGAGTGTGACAGAGCACAGTTTCATACCAGAGAGAGCCCATCAGCACTTTACTGGGCACCACAGACACCAGCCACAGACGAAGATGTGTAAATTCAATAACTTTCCTCTGCTCGTACTACTTTTTGAGAGAGGACCCCAGGGATTCTCCAAGCAGTTTCTGTTGAACACATCCAGACTGCTGAGGGATGGATGCAAACATGAAGCAGCAGCCACAAAGGCCAACATAATCACATGCATCTCATTTCTGTGCTGCTCCAAGTCTCTGGGGATATGTTCTCTAAATATTACAGAGTAAAATTCCTGTTCACAGATATGGCAGCTAAGATCCCACCCAATTTCAAGCCATTTGCACTGTTTGTGCACGTCTGAAAATGAGTCTTTGCTCAATAGTATGTTTGGTAGGTCTCAAATATAAGGAAAAAAAATCATGTTACTAATACATAAAAAAACACGTCAGCTCGAGTTACACAATATCGTAAGGATCCAAATCCTTCAGCCTGTATGGATCTGTACCTGGAAGTATGAAAAACGCAGCCTGAACACCCAACATGGGCATTTGGTATTTCTCAAGAGGATGAATTGCTTTGAAATTGTCTACCTGAGGTCTAAGCAACGAGATATGGTAATGAAGATGAAATGATGGTGAGAAGGAGGGAATCTGCTGATGGCACTGGAGTGGGAACAAAATTACTATTCTCATTGTTTTGACACCACCAGCACGTTATCCACAAAATAATGGAATATAATGAAGCTATTTATCCTCCACAGACATATTTTCTAAAGATTTAGGAAGAAAGGACAGACTTCTGAATTGCTTCAGCTATTCAAATTTAGACCGACACAAAGCATACTAGAAATTACAGGAACTTTTATGCAATTCTAGAAGATGATGAGGATGCTTGGAGATGCTGTGGAAGGATTCTGGCTCTTTCCTCATTAACTTTTCAGGAGTTTGTTTCTTTACTGTACCCACAACCTTCATTTGGACAAGAGACCTAATTATTCTTGGGGAATTCCTGCTCTTAAATGACAGAAATATGTATTTTGTACTAAATGCATAGTCCACAGACTCAAATCTGTAACTCAGGTTGGCCACAAGAAAGAGTCAATTCATAGTTGTCCTCCAGAATGTGATTTTCAGCCCCAAATTCTGCACCACCTGTACCATACTTTGCTCCCCATCCAAAACTGCTTCTACCTGCCAAAGCATTGTATAAATTTAAGCATGCACCAAAGTCTCCTATAGCTGTAGAACCTCACTTTACTAATGAAGGAAGGATTAAATGATGGATTTACTAGCTCTCTTCAATGAGACCATCATTTGGGGAAATATCCTATTTGAAACTGCATCCTTAGGCTGCAAATTCCTCTGGGCACACTACACCAAATTCACAAAGACTCCTTGTATTCTTCAGCATGTCAAAGGGATAAAATCCAGACCTTGCAGAAGAAAATAGTAATCAGGCACTTTGAAAAACACATGTACACATATCACAAAGAGCTGGTATTGGCAGGTTCTAAAGTATAGATCCCCTAACTCACAGAGTATCAAAGATCAGTAAGTTACTTGGAAGAGAGCTATTTGCTGCCACTCTGATGGAGTTTCCTATTTTATTCAATAGCTATCAGGAGGCTCTAAAGTTCTTCCCCTTTTTCTTTCCATTCTCCTCTTTGGTTTTTGGTTGTGTTGGTTTTTTTTTTTAAACTGGTAGAAGATATTCATTTAAATAAAAGAGGAGCCATGACTTTTTCCATTGGTAATCTGGTCCATGCCTTCCCTGCAACAGAGCGTTTTCAGAAGGGCCTGACTGTCTGGGTTAATTGTTTAATGCTTTTAGTTAGAATTAAACTTTGCACCTGCTCTGACAGTGATAAATTAAATGTGCTCCTTTTCCAATACTGTTGCCCTCTTTAAGTAGAGACCAAGAAGTGTATCTCCCTTCTTTCCCAGCGTTTGAGGAATCTGTGCTACACTTGAGTGTAAACCAGTATAATTTGTCACTAGAGCTAGCGCCAATTAAATTGATTGCGCTGGACTGAACTTTAGGACCTCTAATGCAGGCACTAAGGGAAAAATGGGCTTTTTTCTGCCCATTTCCCCATGTGGCACTTAGACATAGCTCAACAGTGGAAGGCTTTCAAGGTTCAAAAGGGGTTTATTTTCAAAAGAAATGGGCATTGATCAGTTGCATTTAAAGGCAAAGATAATTCCAGAGCTTGAAGGCTGGATTTGTGTTTAAGGTCTAAATCTCTTTCTTTAACCTTGGGGGGCCAGTATAACATAAAAGCAACAAAGAGATTAAGATTACAAAGGGTTTGCAAGTGTAAATGATGCAGTGGTATTCTTCAAACACAACGCAGGCTGGCTTCATGACCACGGCCGGGGTCAGCATTTGATCTGTTGATTTTACACCTGTAAAAACAACTCATGTTTATTTGTCACTTCGGCGTTATCTTGGCAAATGTTTGGGCGAGAACGCTCCCGCACTGAACTTGCTCACGCCAGGGAGTTCAAGCTCACCGCCTTAAAGCTGATTGAAAAGTAAACACTCCAAAGGTCATCCTGGCAGAGACAATATGAAAAGCCTTTTTCTTTGTCAGTGTCACACAGCCCACGTCAAGTATAGAAGCAGTATGCAATGCTATAGTCGTAAGTCCGGACATATAGTTTTAATGCCTCAGAGAGCTCGATGGACAGCAGGAAAGACTTTGGGCGGTCTCCTGCATTCATTATGCAGCCCACATAGGCAGCCTGCCCAGCAAGCTGCTGCTGTGAGGGTTGTAAATATGCAGTAGATAATTACCCTTCCAGGGACTTGCCTTCAGTGGGCTTTCAATGCCACTGTATCTCCAGCTCTGGGGAGAAGTCACCCACATAGCAGCTTTAAGATATCGGGGCCTGGACAGAGCATCCACATATATGACTATAGAATGGTTTGGGTTGGAGGAGACCTTTAAAGGTCACCTAGTCCAACCTCCTTGCAGTGAGCAGGAACATCTTCAACTAGATCAGGTTGCTCAGAGCCCTATCCAACCTGACCTGGAATGTTTCCAGGGATGGGACTAGCTCCTATCACCTCTCTGGGAAACCTGTGCCAGTAAGTTCACCACTCTCAGTGTAAAAGATTTCTTTCCTATATCTAGTCTAAATCTACCTTCTTTTAGTTTTAAAACATTTTCCTCTTGTTCTGTCTCAACAGGTCCTGCTAAAAAGCCTGTCCCCATCTTTCTTATAAGCCCCATTTAACTACTGAAAGCCTGCAATAAATTCTCCCAAAGCCTGTCACATCTCCCTCTCAAGCCAAAAGCACCATCAACTATGGTGTAGCTCTCCTTGGCAAGGTGCATTTTGTGGGTGGTGCAACAGCAGAAATACAGCAAGCTGCTCTTCTGCCAGCAATTCAAATGCAGGCACTTATTCACGTCCCTGTTTTTGAAAGCAGGTTGGCAAATAATCCATGGAAGCTTCCCAGAACCTTTCAGTGTGGGACCAAAATCTTTTTCCAATGATCTGTCAGGTCTATTGACTGCACAAGGCATCCTGACATCTAAAGTCCCAGACACACTGAAAGGAACACCAACACCTCCTGAGAATTCTTTTTTGCTGACAGAGGGTAAAAACAGTGAAGTCTTACCATGCACCTGGAATAATCATTTTACTGTATGGAGTGACTGAGTCTCAATGAAAGACAAAGTCATTTGCAAGGTGGAGCTGGACAAGCTGGAGTCCACCAGGCAGATTTATGCAGCACCCTACTAACGGGCACAAGGAAACTGTCCACTTTTTTAATTATAAAAGGGCACTGCACAGAAACTGCCTGCTGATGATGTACAGGCAAAGGGGTGTGCCAGGCTGCATTTTATTGATTCATGCAGCAACAATCAAGCTCAAACTGACTTAGTGGAAGACAGCAGCAGACAAAAGCAGCATGGGCACCATTTCACATGTGTGTGTATACAGAAGCCCGCAGCAGCAGATGCATTTCTGAGCAATACAGGGGGAAAGGGGCAATATAGATCTGTCTGCATTCTATCAGGCAGGAACAGGGACACATCATTCAGTGAAAATGGAGAAAATTAACTCTTGTAAAGCCTCTTGAGGAAAGCTACCTGTGGCTAAGATGTGCTCACACCTTGGGTAACATCAGTCTTCTTGCAGCAACATATGACTGGCATTAGATATATACACATCTACGTACATGCACATGATGGGTCTATATAATGATTCCATATGCACCTAAGGGAATGCACACATGTATACATTAGCATGTGCAGGAAGTTGACAGCTGATGTCACTTCTGTATGGACAGACACCGGACAGTCCTGTTCAGATCCAGTTTCTTGGAACAGTTATATTTTCAGCCAAGTCTAAGCAAAGTTCAGGTACTACCCTAACAAGATTCCAACCTTCACGGTTGGTCAGAGGCATAAGCAAAAGTGTGCCCACACATGTAGGTGGTGCACAGCCCTCTGATACACCATTACTTCCAGCTCAGCAGCACAGGAGATGCATCCATAAAATGAAAATTAACAACCCTCTAAACAAAACAACGGATTCCAGATCTGGATGTAGATACACATACACAAGTACGTGCAGGGACAGTGGGTTTATCTATGCAGACATATGTGGGCATAGCCAAGATCAAATGCCCCAGCTGACACCCACCAATATAGTTTCACCTGCATCAGTGTATGACCTGACTGTGAAACATTTCTGTTATCACCTGACATCTGAAATTAGAAGTGACTGTTTGTTATGAATTATGCAAATTAATAATCAATATTAATTTTATAGGCAGGCAGAGATTGTTAATAACTATGAAAACTGATTAGCAACATTAAATCTCACCAGAAAACTTATTTACAATGTTTGAAATTCACAGTTTGGATACTTATACGCACAGGGAACAGGCAAAACTAGAACACTTTAAGAAAGAACCAGCGAATGCAAACATTAAAACTGGAAAGAGGTTTAGGTTCAGTTACACCTTTTGCCCACCAGCGGACTTGAGAGGCTCCTTTCTGCCACTACGGCAGAAAGGCAGAACAGAATCTAGTCACAGAATTTCTTAGAGAGAAGCTTTGAAATATTCACTCACAAAACAGTATCAGACAGTACCCAAAGCGCAAAGGGAATTCTGTTGGTGTCTTGAAAGTTGTTGCAGGCAAAGCAGAGCACCATGTGGAGGGCAGAGCAGGCAAATCAAAAGTAAAAGCAAAAGCAGCAAAGGCATATGGCAGAAGCCTGTTTATTGATTGCCTAAATGTAAATGGCTGCCATGGCCACACAAACTCACCAATCAGAATGGCATTTTGCCAAACCTAACCATATTAGGTAAAATCAGGAGCTTGCTTTCCCTTATTTGGGAGGAACAAGTCTGGGCAAGTCTTGGACCCTCAAAGTGGGTGTCTCCATGCCTTTTGTCTTCTCCCTTCACTCTGCTTCCTTCCCCCCAGCAGAGGGAAGGGACCATAGGACCATGCCTGGGCAAGCCAGGACATGTATCTTGCATGACACTGTTTCAAAGCAAGTGGGCTTTTTTTTTTTTTTTTTTTTTACCCTGGGATTTGTTTCCAAAACTTCAAAAGAAAGTAAATGTTGAACAAAGATAAACTGTACTTGAAGCCCACAAGCAAAACAACTTGAAACCCTACAGAAGCTGAATCAGAGATCACAAAAAAGCCATGCCTGGTACCTCCAGCTACTGAATTTACCATCTGAACAGAGACCATCATGGCTGACCATAACAGTCTCTCTCCTCAGGGAAGACAGCATAGAAAGGGCACAAAGGCCAGCATCATTTGCCAGGCTGGAAACTTAAGACACATGCAAAGCCGATTGCAGTTTTGTTGCTATTTTCAAAAGTGTGAGTTGTTTCAACAGCAGCCTAATCTGTGTATGTCTGGAATAGGAATGAATGGATTAGCCTTTCAAACCCTTCAAGATCAGGTCAAGATCATTCAAGCAAACCAGAGCTCCAGGAAAGTAGAATTCTGCATCACTCAACTTGTACCACAAACAAAATCCTGACATCGAAAAAAAGTGCCAGGTGTTAGCATACCACTTTGAGTAGCGTTTTGAGGACAACTAAGAGAGCACAAGATTAGCCAGCAGTAATTTCTGCTTCCAGATAGATGCTAGGCATCAGTCTTCTGCAAGCGTGCTACCTGTCACTGGCTGGCAAGGGACAGGGACACACTCAGGCATTGTCTGAAAGTCCTCTCCTGATTACAACTCAACAACAGCTTTGTTTGGTTTGAACTGCAGATATTTGTGTTGGGCATTCAGGTTTTCCACTGTTCCTTGATTGTTTTCAACTGAGTCTCATTAAAGTTCCTTCTCTGAGCATAGGAAAGTAACACCAGAGAATTTTTCATGTTACTTGATCCTGCTGGTGTTTTTTCATGTCTGAAAATGATTGTCATTCACAATGGGAATGGCTTCTGCTATTGTCAGGGAGTTACTTGTGTTTCACTAAATCCCACTAACTAGCCCCAGCCTCAAGAGGCATTACAATATTTGACAGGTGTTCTCCAGATGACATATTTGACCTGGACAGGATAGAGATGTGGGTGGAGGGGAACCTAATGAAGTTCAGCAAAGGCAACTGTAGAGTCCTGCACCTGGGGAGGCATAAAGTTTTGACTTGCTGGAAAGCAGCTCTATAGAGAAGGACTTTAGAGTCCTGGTAGACAAGGTCACCAAGAGCCAGCAGTGTGCCCTCGTGGCCAAGAAGGCCGACGCCATGCTGGGCTGCGTTAAGGAGAGCATGACCAGCAGGCCAAGGGAGGTTCTCTTCCCACTCTACTCTGTCCTAGTGAGGCCACATATGGAGTATTTGGTCCAGTTCTGGGCTCTGCAGTTCAAGAGAGACAGGGAAATAGCACAGTGTCCAGTGGATGGCCACAAAGATGCTGAGAGAGATGGAACACCTCTCTGACCAGGAACAGTTGTGAGGCCTGGGGTTGTTTATCCTGAAGAAGAGACTGAAAGGACATCTTAGCAATGCTTACCAATATGTTAAGACCACTAGTCAAGAGAATGGGGACAGACTCTTTCCAATAGTAGCCAGCAACAGGATAAGGGGCAATGGGCACAAACTAGAACACAGAAAGTTCTACCTAACCATAAGACAAAACTTCTTTCCTGTGAAGGTGCCAGAGCACTGGAACATGCTGTCCAGATTAGCTGTTGAATCTTCTTCTCTGGAGAGATTCAAAACCCACCTAGACATGATCCTGTGAAACCTGCTCTGGGTTAATTTCCTTTAGCAAAGGGTTTGACTAGATCCCCAGAGGTCACTTCCTATTCCTAACATAATGAGATTCTGTATTTCTCTGGATGAGTTATTGTGGACAATATCCCTAATCTGTGTTAGGCAAAGAAAAGTAGAATCTAAGTAACTCTGCTGAAACCAGTCACCAAACCATCGAGCATGTGTTTCTTACAACTTCGAAGACAACCTGTATTTTGCTTGGAAGATATATGCAAAACTGAACTACTTACTAATTCAGCAACAGAATTAATTGATAAATCATTTCAAGTAAATAACTTGTCTGGCAAAGCTTGCAAGATGCTGATAACTGCAAACAGAAAAGAGGCAAAGCAAGACCACAAAGTGATTAATTATTTGCTGATCCCCAGTAACATGAGGCAGTGACTCTGGAGCCGAAGGGCATCATCCAGTCTTTTCTGTGGCTGGGACTTGCCAGATGAGGGGAAGGACATTGGCACAGCAGTGGTGGCCACCATTGGCCACTCACACTGCCTTTGTTAAGATCCAAAAATAGAAGGGAAGGAAACCTGAGAAGAAATCAGTGGCATGCTGAGGTAGGTCAATCATATATAAGCTAGGATCTAAATCTCTTCTATTTCAGTGTAAAGCTTTGACCAGGAGGACTCACCTTCTCTATCAGCTAACTGGTTACCATTGTATTACCCTCTACACCTGTCATCTCTGTTCTTGACTGAATAAGCTACTATTTGAGACAAAGCTGACAAGAGGAACCCCTGCATCCCCACCCTAGGAAAAATGATGGGTAGAAAGCCACATCCACTGAGACAAATTTTTTTACTGTTACCTAAAATGACAGGTTTTATTTAACCCAAATCTCAGTCTCTGCTGTGGCACCAGTCATTCCATGTAGCATTCCTGCCTTGAGGTAATGACCTCAGTGAAACCACAACTAAGGCAAAAGCTCTGCCCAGCTTGAGGCAAGCAAGAAGCTGGCTAAGATTTCTCCTGCCATCTTTGTCTTAATTGCAAACAAGGAAAAAAAACCAAGTGATTATGCTTAAATTCAAGTAGCTGAACTTCTTGTTGGGGGGCAGTTGGGTTTTTTTATTCACTACTCTCTTCCTTAGACATCACTTAGACAACGGATCTAATAGAGTCCAGCATCTTTGATGATACTGATGCTAACACTGGAACAAATTACAGTGATCAGAAAGTTTGAAAGACTGAAAAGAAATGCAGAACATGTAATACCAAATTTGCCTGTCAAGTACTTTTTTTATTACCACTTGTTTCATTTTATTTCATACTTGAGAGTGATGTTTTTGCAGCTATCTGCCTCCCCATTGGAAATTCCAGACTGGAGAATACAGACTTATAACTTCAATCATCGCCTGACAAACACAGTCCCCACTGAGTGAGAGCCAATATGTAACAGGTATTTCAAATTTTCATGTCACAAAGTATCACCCTAAAGTGAAGCATTTCATTCATAGGACACACTCTTCTGAAATCTGCAAATTTGGGTTTTTTATTTTGTTGTTGTTGTTTTGTTTTGTTTCGTTGGGTTTTTTTTAAACATAAAGCCAACAATATTCTAAGCACAAATGGCTACATAAACACACCACCAGCATCACCCAGCAGACCTTCTCAGAGATCAGCAGAAACTTTCTTAAATAATACCAGCTGAGAGTCTAGCTGACCATTCTGACGTCATTCTGAATCAAGATTCCTACTGTCTTTTTTAACACTTTTTTTTTTTTCTTTTGGAGTGTGTTTGGTTTAACCCTATATTCCCTTACATGAGACTTATCAGTAAATGACAGGTTGGCTGCAAGACTACATCAGCTCATGGCTTGCAGTGTCACTGATTTGCTAATAGTCTTGACACTGATGTCAAGGCTTGTTGGTATTTGTGACATTTATTGTCATGAAGCATTGTATTTGGGGTGCTCTCACTTTGTCCTGCAATATGTTGTCTCCTATGTTCCTACAAAAAGACTCTTTGTGTCTAAGAATCACCACACAAAGACTGAATGATAAAGCCACAAGAGCACCTTCACACAGCATGGTCCAAGGTCAATTTCCGCACTTTTATCGGTGTTCGTTTCTGGGGAAAAAAAAAACAGGCAGCTCTGAGCTTTCCAGAAGATCACAGAATCTCAGCATAGTGAGGGTTGGAAGGGAGAGGTTTTTAATCTCTCCAGAGAAGTAGACTCCACAACCTGACTGGGCAGCTTGTTCCACTGCTCTGGCACCCTGACAGGAAAGTTTTTCCTTATGGTTAGGTGGAATTTTGTGTTCCAGTTTGTGCCCATTGCCCTATTACTGGACAGCACTGAAAAGAGTCTGAACCCTCCACTTGACTGTTTAGGTATTGATAAGCATTGATAAGATCTCTCAGTCTACTCCAGGCTAAACAGCCCCAGGTCTCTTAGACTTTCCTTGTAAGAGAGATGCCCCTATCTCCTCAGCATCTCTGTGGCACTCTGCTGGACACTCTGCACTATGCCCTGTCTCTCTTGAACTGGGGAACTCATAAATGGACCCAGTACTCCAGATGTGGCCTCACTAGGGCACAGTAGAGTCGGAGGAGAAGCTTACTTGACGTACTGGTCACACTCTTCTTAATGCATCCAAGAGACAGCTGTTTACAAGTTATCTTTCTCCTCCCAGCCGGAAGAGCAAAATACCACCTCCTTCACAACCAGCTTCATCAGGAATAAGGCATGTAGTAACACATGCCCAGACAATAAAAGCAACCCAAGGTCCAGGGCTAGCTTTTCATTTGTGCAGCAGCATCTGTATGGAAAAGATGGACTGCCCAGAAGAGGCACCTTGGTACACATAGAATCATAGAATGGAATCACAAAATCGTTTCAGTTGGAAGAAACTTTTAAGATCAAGAAGTCCAAGTGTTAACCCAGAACTGCCAGGTTACACTAAACCATGAGCCTCAGCACCACATCTACTCGCCTTTTAAATTCTTCCAGGGATGGTAAATACACCACATCCCAGGGCAGGCTAATGCCACCAAAATGGAGAACGCAGCACTGCAGGATGCATATTCTGTGACAGCACTGGGATTTTCTCACAAAGAAACATTATTGCCATGAATGATGCTGTTTTAGCTAGGCTTGAATCAACTGAAATGCTCTTCCTGCACTGAAGAACTTATATTATTACCTGGGAAACTTATTTTATCTTGGTTTTGTTTTGTTGATATTCTGGGTATTCAACACAGATCTGCCTTCCAACAGTGTGGTGGAAGCATTGTGTAAATGAGCATTTCTGAGAGATGGCATAAAGGAGAACTGGCCGAGTCTTTCTAAATGTGAATTATCCCTCTTAATGTCTGTGAAATGTGTCTAATTGAACAAAATAATGATTCAGAGAGAATCAGGTGATCTTATATTTGGATGTTAGAAAAAAAATAATGAAAGAGTTATCAGGCATTGTAATAAGTTGTCTAGGGAGATGATGGACTCACAGTCTCTGGAAGTTGCGCTTCAGGACATGGTTTAATGGCCATTTTGGTGTTAGATTAAAGGTTGGACTCCATGATCTTAGAGGTCTTTTCCAACCAAAACAATAATGCAAGTCTATTCTATGATTCCTGGCTTTATGGAGCTGTACAGAGTTCTTCTTTTCTTCCCTGGGTCTGTATTATGTTCTCACATCTTAAATTTCACATTGACTTTTGAGTTCAAATGGACAGCGTAATTCAGCCCAAACAAGAAGAGCACTTCCATCTGATTCTAACCCAGGCCAGACTCACTTAAAACTCAGTCTAGGTTCATCAAAACGTTTGCAAACCCTCCCTGAACTTGGTCCAAGCTGGGATTTGTAATGGCTTTCAGCTGCAACAGTTTTCACCTGGTTTGAGGTTTGCTCACTGAAGTTTTCCCACAGTCTCCATTAGGGCTCAGCTGGGAACTGCTGCTCCCCACCCATTTCTCTTATCTCTGCATCTTATAACTAATATTCTTAAGCTAACGCATTTGCTTTGCTCTGCTGCCATGGGAAACATCCTCCTACTACCCCTTTGATTTTAATATTGAACTATGAGAGCACAGACCTAAATTTGGATGTGGGAGCATGCAGGAGGTTTACATTGCCCTCAACCAGGAGATTCTCATGGATAACAAAAGACATTTTTTAGACCATATTCATTATAGGATGGGATAATTCAATGTGCAACACTCACAGTTAGCCTAAAGGTGACTTTAGTTTGATAAGTTTATAGCAATCATAGTAAGAGATGCTTTCACTTTTGGATCCTGGGTCTGTACTCTCCCTTAAGCACCTTTAAAGATAAATGTACTTTGTGTGCTTATATTATTTCATCTCTATCTCCCTGAGTGGGTGGTGTCATATAATAATAGAGAGAAATTAGGCCTGAGCAGAGCTGGCAGGAATTCCCAATATTGTTCCAGTAGCCAAGTTAGTTTATTTAATGCTGCTCAGATAGTTTGGTGCAGCAATTTGGCACGTGCACTTAGCCAGAGCGACTCAGGGCAATTACTAGGGGGTCCTTCAAACCCATGCTCTTCATGCTTACCAACACACACACACTGATGGCAAAAAGATCTAAGAAAACACACCCAGGGACACCAGCAGACTTGCAAATAGTTTTAAACCACAATAACACAATATACCTTCTTTGGGGGATGTACAATGCAACCCAGACTTGCTTTTCTCCCTGCTCCGGCTTTCTCCTAACAACAGATACTAAAAGCACCAAAAACTCATTTGGGCTGAACCTTTCTTCTTCTAAGCGAGAAAACAAAATGTCTAGAAAAGCAAATTAGGAACTACAGGAAGGCTGCACAACAAGAATAGAAGAAGAACAGATTCAAGTAAAACCATAACACAATCAAAAACTTCAGCAAATTATTTTGACTTCAGTAATTATATTCTTCAAACTAAAACTTGCTAAAAATCCTGAAGTAATATTTTTACATTGTGCCTTTTTAAAAATTGTTAGTGATTGTTCTGGGAATGGTTATATTTTTTACTATAGAAAACATTTTTTAAAACCATCTTGGGTCTCCACTGCAAACTGAAGTATGACCAGCTATTTTGATTCCAGAAAAGGCCATTGCATGATGGCTACAGCTTCACTTTGAAGCTCAGAGGCATTCAGCTGGGTTTTTCTAGCTCTCACAGGTACATCTCTAAGGCTCTTTGGGCAGAAAAGTCCAGGCCTACACTCCTTACAGGCAAGTGAGAGGAGGTCAGGAGGAAACTTAAAGACAGTACCTTGCCCTCTGCATGAGGATATCATGAAAGATTGCTGTTGATCTCAACAGAGATTAAATTATCAAGGATAATTGGCTCTAAGAATCTAAATCAAAGCCTTGTGTTCACCTTTCTACTCACATGGTTGCCATTAGGCTATAAACCAGACAAGAATATTTCTCTTCACAGGAAAGCTAAGTGAAAGTTCATCCTCCTAGTGGTGCCCAGACTTTTAGGACAGCATTACTCCTCCTTATAGGGAGAGAAAGAGCTTCTCCTTAACACTTTTCTGCAAGAGATTTCCATTGGTCCATTTTGAAAATACCCTATGTATTATTATGGGACTTGCTCAGGAATTTTGAAGACCACCAAACAAGAATTTTAAGCAAGATCAAACACCACCAAAAAGTATTTCTGTAAAACCTAAACCATCCAGGAGAAAGTATTCATTTTTGGGGCAATACTCAAATTTCTAACAGGGAACTGAAACAAGTTATTTTCTTCTAGGCCTTTCAAACTTCCTCAAAAATATGCAGATGATCAGGAGGCCCCAGAGAGGTTCAGCATTTCCAATGCCTTTTGTGTGGAAGGGCTTGGCTCACTGTGAGCCATATTCTCTGCACCAGACAAGACTGTCTGCTTGAAGAGCGCTTGGGGTCTAGTAGTTGAAATGTCAAAGTGGCAACATGAGATGCCCTGTTCTTTTCTCTTTTTTTCCTGATTATTAAATTCAAATTTAATTTCTCCTAGAACATAAAGATAGGAATGTGGATATAAGCAAAATTTAGAGCTAGAAGTTTTCTGTGTGATGATCCTTCACATTTTTCTGTAGAGTTTTTTGTTTTTATACAACTTTTTGAAAGATTCCATATCTTCTAACATGCCGAATTTGCTAGCTCTTTCTTTTTCATGATGCTCCTGAAGGCAAGAAGGTCTATCTCACAGACCATAATGGTCAGACTGGGAGACAGATTTTGAATGCCCAGCTCAGTTTGCATTCTAGTCCGTCTGCACTCAGGGTATCACCAAGCACTTTGGCTGGGGTTACCAGGAACAAGAAATATAAAAATGCTCAGACAAAAGACCTAAAAAAAAAAACCAAAACAAAATCATGTGTGGTTCCTGCAGTGCAGAAACTGTAAATATTTCATGCTGAATCCAG
Source organism: Psilopogon haemacephalus (assembly GCA_013396835.1). Classification (NCBI taxonomy): domain Eukaryota; kingdom Metazoa; phylum Chordata; class Aves; order Piciformes; family Megalaimidae; genus Psilopogon; species Psilopogon haemacephalus. The sequence goes on along the minus strand of VWZI01011206.1, from coordinate 22,478 downwards.
CTTTTTATGCTTATCACCTACTTCACTTGTTTTCACTTTTGTTCAGCAGAGCCCGAATCAAATACAGGAACAATAATACTTGGAAAATATTTAGAATTTTCTTTTTTTAAATCTTCTATTTAGCCAGACTGAATTTTTAACAACTGATATTTTTAGCTGGAAACTCTTTTTATTTCACTTCCTTCCACCCTCCACGCACTGCAGTGATAAAGTTTCAAGAATCCATCATCTTCTTGAGGAGATAATCCACAGGGGAAGGCAATACTGGAACACCAAACCTCTGTAGCACATGCGCAGGTCAGAAGGCAGCAAGAGACAGATTTCAATGCAATATGTAAATAACATATTAAGTGTATTAAACAATATATATAAAATATGGAAAATTAAGTCAGTTTCTTCCCTCTAATGTAACTACACTCAAAACCCTTATCTTGGGAAACTTAGCTGTGCTCTTAGGATTTCTAAATTGGCTTAGGATTTCTAAAATAGCCTTAAGTTCTGTGTGTTATAGGAGGATTTCAAAAAAGGACAAGTATTTTGCACTCTATTTCAAATCAGATGGGAGTTAACAGTGGTTCTCAATGGCTTGGCTGAGAGCCATGAGCAGCATGGGGCCAGGATGCCCAGGGAGATACTCCTGCAAAAAAACCGGCAATTCTTCCTCTTCACCTGCCTGTGGTGCCAGAGCTGCTGTCAGGAGCTATGGCCAAAGTCTGGGAATGTATCTGAGACCTTCATGCATACTAGCCAGTTCATTGCCATCTATAGCTGCAGAAGGATCATTGAACACACTAATTTATATATATATATATTTATGTGTGGGTGTGTGGTATATATAACAAATTACAGAGAGTTGAGAAACAAAATATAGACCAAAGTTTAAGGCTCAAACATCAGTTCTCCAGTACTACAGTACTAAGCTGACTATTGACCCACTACTGTAACATCTGCCACTCTTCAGAGTTTTTGAATAATATTCCCTGAATCTATCAGTCCTGGGATTCAAAGTAAAGTGCTAAAAATACAACTGGCTTTTAAGCTGCATTAATGTGAAATCAGGTGGTCACTCAATATTAATCTGTCCTGACTTATGAATAAAGTTCCCCTGAACTAAACATACTTACCTGGCAAATAAGCTCATTTGTGAGCCCTACCTCCACGGAACATCTTGGGATGCCTGATTTCTGTAGACCTGTACTAAAAACCCTTTCTACAAACTCCTACAAGTCAAAATTTTGCTAATGAAACTTGAAATTACAGGTTGAATCTAACATGAAAGCTGAAGAAATAATTAAAAAATACTGACAGAAAAGATTAATGGGAAATCCACCTGCTCACCCCCTTTCCCTTTTTTTTTAAACATTTTTAAAATTTTGTTTCAAAAATTGTCTATAATTGTTTGAAATAGTGCACAAGATTGACCTCTGCTGTGGATTCTGTTCCAGGGCAAAGGATTTTTATGGATGGACAAAAAATTATCATTAGACTTTAGTCATTGAAGAAATCACTTCTTCACAAATCTAAGAAAAAAATATATCATCTGTTGGCAAATAAAAAGACCTTTCAACAACTGATAGGAACTTCTGTCTGGAGCTTGTGTCCAGATCTTCATCCAAATATTTATACACACTTTACTGCAGGCACGCTGGTGTTTGTTCAGGAGGGACTATTAAATCATGGGAAGTTGAGAACTGATGCCCAGGTACCTAAGATTTCTAAGCCAGTCTATGATTAAAAAAAAAAAAAACAAACAAACAACAAAAACAAACCACACTTGTGAAATTTGAAACCTATCTGTTTTTCCTTCAGACATGTGTGAGCAAATGTGGCAGTATGCATATGAATGTTGATGAGGCTTTAGAGCAGAGGGAAGTCCTGAGGCACTGCTCAGTGGAAGGAAGGTGGAAGGAGAAAAAAAAAAAAACCACACCAAAAACCCAAACCGTAGGATTTCTCTCTGCAACATATAGCAACAAAACAGCACTGAATAACTTAAAACTGCCCAAGGTCCTTGGTTTCATTCCTCAGCCCTGTTTTGTGGAGGAATATCACAAATCTGACTCTTTTTTGCCTGTTCCCACCTTATTCCCTCCCCAGTCTGTTCAATGCTGCTGAGCCCTGTGTTGTTTGCTCTGGCTTTGAAAGGTCAAGAAAGTGTTTTTAAGTAACAGAGACACTCCTGAATAAATCTTCCCTTGGGAAATAAAATATGTGAGCAGCCACTCCATGTCACACATGGTTTATGTGCTGCGTGTGGAGCCAGGCTGGATCCCAAGTCTGTGGGACTCTGTGCAAAACCACCCCAGGTAAAATCAATAAGGGGAATGATAGGGGGGAGAGGCATAATTCAGTTACAGCAGATTCTGCTTGTAGTCAAACCCAGATTAAAAACAAAAAACAAAAAACAAAAAAACAAAACAAAACAAAAAAAAAAAAAAAAAGATTTGAGACTGAGACCAGATGCTCATAAAACTTTGATAAACGATAGTATAAAATATGCATGTGGGGGCCGGTTTTGTAAAGCTTCATTCTCATTGGCCTACTCCCTTCCTCTGCTGCCTCCTCACAAACCAAAACATACAAGTGGAGCTTTTCAATCCAAGATTGGTTTTCACCACCATCACTCTTTTTTTTTAAACATTTGGTGACACTTAAACCCAAGTGAAGGTCAGTCTCTCCTCACAAGCAGAAAGTGACAGGACAAGAGGAAATGGCCTCAAGTTGGAGGCTCAGGTTGGATAGAAGGAAAAAAATATTCATGGAAAGGGTTCTCAGGCACTGGAATAGGCCTGGGCGGCATCTAAACGATGCATAGATGTAGTTCAGTAGTAGTAGTTAAGCAGTAGTGGTGGAATTGTGAGATCTAGGTGAGCAGTTTGACTTGATGATTCCAAAGGTCTCTTCCAATGCCAACAGTTCTATGATCTCTCTAAGTGCTACACTATAGGTCTTTTCAGGGTCACTCTACTGATGCAGATCAAGACAACAAACAGCACCTGCATGCAAAGTGCAATGGAGCTGGTAGTACTGATCTAAGAGGAAGAGTTTTCCATACAAACCAGTCCTAGGAACAGCTTCTTGGCTTGTCAGTTCCCAGACTACAGCATCTCCCTTCACAGCTCTTTCTGCTGCACATACAGATAATAAAGGACCCAGGTTTCTCTCCTGCATCTCAGAACACCACAGCTACCACATGAATGGTGTGCAATTAGGGAAGCTTGAATTTTTCACCCTGATTCAGCAACAGCACAAGCCCAGCATCATGATGAAGGACCCAGAAAGCAGTGCAGGGCTCTTTGCCACCACCAGCATCATGCTCTCCCGTGCTGGTCGGCACTGGAAACAACCTATAGAACAAGTCCAGGGAGCTCAGATCTCAGCTGCTTTGAGTGGCCTTTCAGCCAGGCCAAGGTTTTCTCTCAAAACTTGGCCAAAGAAATCAACAGAGGTTTTTTCAATGGGCATTAGCTCTGAAAAATCATCCCAGCTTTTCAGTTACAGGAATAACAAAGTTCACACAGCAACACAAATTCCACCCCCTTCTCTCATCTAGAAAAAGTTACATTCAGACTTAAAAAATGTGGATTCACAAGAAATTACACTTTATTTAGCTCACCAGCTAAAGCTACAGGTTTGACCTAAAATCACGGCAGCTTTTCTAGAACTACCTTCACAGCTGGGATGGGATAGAGACGTGATCAGCAGAGGTGTCCCTCCAGACAAACACAAAGAAATGAACCATAAACATCAGCCACATGTCCAGGAGAACACGTCCAAGGGGTGGGCATAGCACCCAGGCTCACATTTTGCATGTTGTGGGGCAATGGAAGACAGCACCTATGCAAAGGGTGAAATGTCCTGCTTCCAGCCCAGCATCTGCCTTTCCTTTTACATGGTCAAAGCTACAACTTTTGGTTTTGGATTTGATGGTTTTGACAGTTAAAATCACTTCTATTAATCAGAAACAAAATCTAAAGGGTTTTGGGTTTTTTTGTTTTTTGTTTGATTTTAAATTCATTAAATTGAAAAACCCTGCAAATTGCTTCAGGTTGATGATATATTGATTTTCTAAAATAATACTGATTATTCCAATAAAATCAAAATCAATTTTCAGATGAAAGCCTCTTTGGGAGTAGACAGACTTAATTGCCTGCACAACAGGCACACACTTGCACAACAGGAGACCTTTAAAAAGATATCTGTGCCAAGGGTTTGCCCTATTTGTCCAGGGAAGCCAGGCTGGAATGACAAACCCTAGCAGATCTATGTCCCAACACATATGTGTTCCAGCAAAGCAAGATGGTCCTGTGACCAAGATGGCATAGCTGAGGAAACACGATCCATCTCTGCTATACATTCTGCTTGCAGATGCTGCATGTCGAGGTGGTCCCAACAGCTACCTCAGGTGGAAAACACCTCCTGAAATTACTCTAAATAGTCAGTGTTAAGTTTTCCCTTTCACTGGATCCAGCATACTGGGCTGCCTCTACGCTTCCATCATCAAACCTACAGCAGTGTTGGTGTGAGCTAAATGCACCCATTTCCAGAGCAACACCAAACACTGTACACCATATCTGCTAATGGAAAGGTCACAAAGTAAATATTAGCCAAAGCAATCAAGAATGTCAAGTGAAAATCCCCTTATACCCCACAAATTCAGGTTGGCAACTTGTGACAAGTACAATCTGGCTCCCATATGTCTTGCACACAGAGTAGAGGAATGTGTATCCATGCTTCTTCCATCACTATAGCAATATGTCAAAAGAGCCACCTCTCAGCAGGAAGGCATGCAGAAACACCAAGGAAGGGGAAAAAAAAATAACACAACAATCACCACACAGCACCTTGACGTTATCCCTGGAAAACACTTGGCACCTTGAAAGCCACACAGCAAATGGAGTTAACTCTGCCCATGGCTCCTGTGGACTCTGGGAATGTTGGCCAGGACCACTGGACCTGGACCCCATACCCAAGAAGTTCACAGCAAATGAAGATAAACACCCCATTTATTCCTGTTTTGCAAGGTTGACAAATGCTTTACAGAAGGTTTGTCTTCCTCTTAATGTTTCCTTATTATCCAGGCTTCATTTGAATACAGGCGTTTGTTTTAGATTTCCATTTTGGGATTTGTTATTTTTGCAATTCTATACTTTGAAGAGCAATTTCTCTCTTATCAACCAACAAGACTGCTAAGATAACTAGATCCAGCCAAATCCCTACTCTGTCCATCAAATCTTTATGGCTGGATACTGGTTGCTCTAGGATGGGCATTCACAGGTGTATTTGGGCTCAACCACCATCCCTTTTCCTGACTTAGCAGAGCTGTTTTGCATCTTCAGTCAATTATCAGACCCTTTTATTTCCTAGTAAACTATGCTAGGTTTGGATCTGACAGTTTAAACAAGCAAACACCTTCATGGAATAGCTTTGACTAGCATTGGAAGGGTCATTACCTTGCTCAGTGTAAGACTTGAATGAAGAAGCACTTGATTTCTGCAGGCTTTGCAACAGGTACATCTCATTAAAGCCTGTTTGAATATTAAAACAGCAAAACACAAAGACATTAATTTACTATCACAGCTTCATGTTCCACACATTCCTGTTTCCTGAACTGGTATAGAGCTCTGGGTCACAGAATCATAGATTGGTTTAGGTTGGAAGGGACCTCAAAGACCATCCAGTTCCAACCCCCTGCTATAGGCAGGGACACCTCCCACTAGAACAGGTCACTCAGGGCCTCGTCCAGCCTGGCCTTGAACACCTCCAGGGAAGGAGCAGCCACAACCTCCCTGGGCAACCCATTCCAGTGTCTCACCACTCTCACTGTGAAGAGCTTCCTCCTAATATGCCATTTAAATCTCCCCTCTGCCAGTTTAAACCCATTATTCCTTGTCCTGTCATTACAAGACCTTGTAAATAGTCCCTCCCCAGCCTTCCTATAAGCCCCTTTCAGATGCTGGAAGGCTATTAGAAGGTCTCCTTGAAGCTTTCTCTTCACAGTGGAGGTGCCCTCGGATCATCTTTGTGGCCCTCCCCTGGACTCTCTCCAGCAGTTCCACATCCTTCTTGTGCTGGGGGCTCCAGAACTGCACACAGTACTCCAGCTGGGGTCTGAGGAGAGCAGAGTAGAAGGGAAGAATCCCCTCCCTTGCCCTGCTGGCCACACTTATCTTAATGCAGCCCAGGACACAGTTGCTATCTGGGCCACATGTGCACACTGTTGGCTCATACTGAGCTTCTCATCCACCCAGACCCCCAGGTCCTTTTCCTCAGGGCTGCTCTCCAGCCACTCACCACCCAGCCTGTACTTGTTCTTGGTATTGCACCAACCCAGGTGCAGGACCTTACACTTGACCTTGTTGAATTTCATGAGGTTGGCCTGGGCCCACCTCGCCAGCTTGTCCAGGTCCCTCTGGATGCCATCCCTGCCCTCTAGCAAGTCAACTGTGCCACACAGCTTGGTGTCATCTGAAAACTGGCTGAGGCTGCACTCGATTCCTCTGTTCATGTCACTGACAAAGATGTTAAACAGCACTGGTCCCAGCACTGACCCCTGAGGGACGCCACTTGTCACTGGTCTCCAGGTAGACATTGTGCTGTTGATCACCACTCTCTGTGTGCCACCCTCCAGCCAATTCCTTATCCATCGAGTTGTCCACCCATCAAGTCTGTGTTTTTCCAGCTTGGTGACCAGGATGTCATGTGGGACAGAGTCAAAGGCCTTACTCAGGTCCAGGTAGATGATATCAGTTGCCCTTCCCTTGTCTACTGCTGCTGTGACTTCATCATAAAAAGCCAGCAAGTTAATCAGGCCTGATTTGCCCTTGGTGAAGCCATGCTGGTTACCACCAATCACCTCTGCTTTGTTTTCCATCTGCCTTAGCAGAGCCTTCAGGAGGATCTGCTCCATGATCTTGTCAGGCACAAATGTGGGTCCAGGCACAGAGGGTCCAGTTCCCTTTCCTTCTGTACAATACCTCCACTGGTTTAAACAGGATAACTCCATAGTTCATAGCTGGAGAAAAGAAGGGATTATTTAAAGATTGATATCACAGGCTCTTCCCAGGCAGGATCAATCTTGCAAATGTCTTTAAATTCACAAAGACTCAAAACCCAAAATTAAGGAATTCTGATGCAAAACCTTTTCCTGTCTGAGTTTTCACAAAGTCAATTAAGGCCAGACCATAAGTAAATGGGAACACAAGGTAGAGTATGACTGGCTAAAAGCAGTTCAAAGGGCATCATAGATTATTTTTTCCAGACAAGGAATTTTATTTCCCCCCCACACCTCATCTTCTTGTTACCCTGAGGATTCCCAGAGTGTATGCTCTCATGAGGCCCTAATTCATCAGATCACAGCCTATCCTACTTTCCTGACTGCAGCCATGGCTCAAACCGAACTGGCCCTGTCATTCCAAGTCCCTTCATCCTCTACGTAAGTTATGTGACCAAACTGAAACAAACTTGCACTTAACTTT
>VWZI01011206.1:0-12500 GCA_013396835.1 Psilopogon haemacephalus | reverse complement strand
GCAACCAAGTCTTCCTTAACCTGGCTGGAAGCAAAATTGTCAGCCAAGATGAAGTTACAAAGCAAAGGTAAACTAGCATGTGCTAACATATTAGTTACATGAAAATGGAAAAGAGGGGGAAAAATCTGAAGATGGATTTTTAAAATTTGGTTATGCTCAAAGAAGACAAGGAATTTTGGAGTCCCAAACATGAGAAATCATAGAATAGTTTTGGTTAGATTAGAACTTTAAGATCTACTCCACCAGTTAACCTAGCACTGCCAAGTTCACCACTGAACTATGTCCATGAGTGTCACATCTACAGTGTTTTAAATACCTGCAGGAATGGTGATGCCACCACTTTCCTGGGCAGTCTGTTCCAGTGCTTGACAAGCTTTGGGGGAAAAACGTTTTTCCTAATGCGCAAATTTAACCTTCCCTGAGACAATCTGAGGCCATTTCCTTTTGACCTGTCACATGTTACTTAGGAGAAAGCTCCTTTCAGTTATCTATAGAGGCCTATAAAGTCTCTCCTGAGCCTGGTTTTCTCTGGGCTAAACAACCCCAGTTCCCTAAAATCCACTTCTCATAAGATTCATGCTCTAGACCAAGCAATGCAAAAACCAGGAACTTGAGATCCAAGGTCTTGAGAAATGCAAGATCACACACTTTAGAAGGAACAATTTTAACGTCTCTGGCTTATTTCTGGCTCATAAATATTTGCAATGGAATGAGGACCTCATTTGAGACTAAAAAAACAAAACCCCCAAATGCATATATTCTGCTGTATCGTGCTGAATGGAGAGTAACAGAGGGAACACTAGCATGCCATTGTACAAAGTCAGTGGGATGCCTTCACACATGTTGCATACTTCTCAGACCATCTCACTGAAGGTAATGTAGGAGGTATGACACTTCTGGTCTTTTTGCCAGAGGTGTTTCATACCTAATGTGTCACATTTCTATGATGAGGCTACTTGTATTAACATAAGCACACAACATCTAGGAGAGGAATCCAATAACGCTTTAAGATCCTCAGCTCTCAAACAGAATAAATTTATCCATAAAACCATCTGGAGAGCATGGAGACGCTCTGGTCCCAAAAATCAGGCACCAGCCATCAACTTGACAGGATCTTGTTTCACAGACAGGAGTGTAAAATGGCAGTGACCTTAACATCCCCAACTCTCATAGAGGACTCTTAGCTATGGGCACCCTGGCTAGCCCCTTCTTGACACTGCTGCCTGTTGTCCCAAAAAGCTGGGAAGCACCCAGAAGACCTCAGCTCACTCTTACCAAGGTCTACAAAACAAGAGTGGAAAAGAGAAAATGGTACTAGGACTTAAGTACAGAGTGTCATTTGCTGTATTCACAGGAGAAAAAGCATCTGTCTTCTGTCTTCTTTCTCCCTCCCTCCCATTTTCCCACCACCCCCAAAGGCTCATCTGAGCAGCCGTTCTCCATACCTGCCCTGCACTGTTGCAGCAGGAGAGGACTGTGTGAAGGCAGATGAGTGCCATGTCTACATGACAAGCTTCCCTGAAAGAGTTAAGGAAGCACAAATGCTTGAATAGGTTGTTGCTTTCAACAGACAGATTGGCCTTTACTCTAGACTTTTCTGGTTTAACTTTCCTCTATTATATTACAACTAAAAATAATAATATTTAAAATAATTATGATTTGTCATATATTTGTAAGCCAGCAGGAAAACTACTCTTGATTCCCACCAGTGCAGTACATAACCCCTTAAACCTACCTTTACTTTCCAATAGAGGGCAGAATTTCAAAGGAGATTTAAACTGTGGGAGTGGACAAATGTCATGTAGTGTTTCGGCATGGGGGTTTTCTTCTTGTCATGGTGGGCCTAAATAGGCTAAAATAGGCCTGAACATGTCCTGGCTCGTCCAGACACGTTCCCCTGCTCCCCCTCCTTCTGTGCTGGGGGAAGCCACAAGGGGAAAGGAAAATAAAAGCCCTGGTTTCACCTAATATGGGCAAGCTTGGCAAAGTGCCACTCTGATTGGCTAATCTATGTCCAAAGGCCCATTAGACTCAGGCTGCATGGATAAAAAGGGAGGAGCAGGTAACAGAAAGGGTTGCTACAGCCATTGCTGCTTTTGCCTCAATGTGCTCTCTGTGTTACTGCCTCATTGCATCCTGCCTGCCTCTCTGCAAGTTTCTAGCTCTTGAGAGTCAAGAGGAACCAGGTCAGAAACTGTACTAGACCCCCAGCTTCCAGAGAAAAGAGTCCAGGTAAACTCCAAGGCCTCTAACAGCTTTGAAACCACCGGCAGCAACCCTTCTGCCTGCTTTGGGTACTGTCTGATACTACAAAGCAGCTGCAGAAATCCAGAGAGACTACTTTGTGAGTAAACACTCAGAGCCCCTTAGCAAATCTTTAGCAAAATTCTGTGAATTCTTAAGTGAATCTGAATACCTTCTGTCTTAGCAGCAGAAAGGATCCTCTCGAGTCCCCTGGTGGACAAGAAGTACAATTGAAACTAAGAATCTCTTTCCAGTTTAAAGTTTAATGTTTATTATATTATTGATAGTTATGTTTCTTAAGTATTCCAGATTCCCTATGTATCTCCCTCTGTATAAAGTTTTCATGACTGTGTGAAGAAACAATTATTATTAGAATTAGTGGTCAAGGTAGTGAGAGTTCTGAATATTGAAAATTAATAAACAATATTAATTTTGAAAAATCATATGCCACACCATTACAATTGTTTGGGTTGATTTTGGTTTGGGGGTTTTGTTGGGTTTTTTGTACCCCACACAGTCAGTCAGGTCCAATGAAATGCTACAAAGACCATCTCTGCATCTCAACACTTTCTAAATCTCTACATAATCCAGGCATTGGGACACACCCACTGGATCCAGCAAAGCCAGGACAATACTGGGAATTAAATTAAAGGGCTGAGATGGTGAGGGATATTTCTGGAGTCACCAGCTATCCAACCTAAGCCCCAAACCTCAGTTTTCATTACACAAGAATCCTGTTCAAAAAATTGTGGTGGTTAGACATTTGAAAAAAAGAAATACTTCTAAAGCAACAGTAAAAAAGCTTCAGCATTTCACCATATGGAGACCATATTCAGTCTCCCGCCCATCTTGCCTTTTTTTATCTTTGAGTTGGCAACTGATGGGGGCCCTCCTGTCTATGACACACAGAATCATACAGACCCATCACCTCTGCCATGACCATTGGGTCATCACTACTTCATCTTCATAGCTTCTCTCTCAAACCCAAGAGCTCAAATAAACCAGTTCACAACACAGCCAGCACCTACCTGCAACTGTCCCCCCATCAATCGTTCCAGTGCCACTAGACCAGAGACAGGCCCATGATGGGCACTTACCCAGCTCCTCAAGCTGGAGAATGCAGGTGACAAATGTGTCTCCTCAACAGCTATTTGAGGGCGTCATTTCTGTCTCTTTTTTCCCTCCTTTTCTCTTCTGTCCTATTCTTCTTCTGTTCTTCCCCTTTGAACTGCTCCTTTCAGCACTTCATTAAGGTGTATCTCCAGCATAAAGAAGGCACCACTGCCAGGTTTGTAAATTACCTAGATCTAGTGCTGTATAATGCAGCAAGTATTTTAATTGTAGTCTATATTGTATGCAGAACAACATGGAACAAAGCAGGGCCGACACACCAGGCTCCTTGAAGTGAGCCTTCTTTTCTGCATCAGCTCCTTAGACACCAATGATTTAGCATTACAATTTTCCAGTAAGTTTTATTCTCCAGAACGAGCAAGATATCTTGTAGAGTGAAAGCATCATGCTTACAACAGGCAGCCAAGCCATTCAGGGTTATTTAACTATTTCGCCCTCTTCTGCTCCAAAAAGAGGAGCCAGAAACAACCCTGAATATCTGTGTACACACCCAAGCACTTGTATGCATGTGATAAATTTGGATGTAGATGTAGAGATCAATAGATACTAAGGCAGTGGAGAGATGCTCGAGGGAATGCAGCATTTGGTAAACCAGTTGGCGAAACTGATGGCAACGACCAAAGATACAATAGCAATAATGTAATTGTCTGCTTTGGTAACTTTCTTACTGAATAACAGCAATATTTATATGAAATATCAAGCAGGACCCTGTTACTCACTGTGGCTCTCCTGCCCTTCCAATATCTCCTAACAAACATGCAAAAAACCCTCTATTTCAGCATAGTTTTGTCATTTTCAGGTAACTGAAAATACTTCAACACCCGCCTATAACAATGTGTTGGAGTTGGTTTTTGTTTGTCACACTGGATTTTGTCAGCAATCATTTTTAAATTTAACCCCTATTTGTGGCAACTTCCCTCCCAAATGGACGACATATGACATGGACATCAGGAGGCATCATTTTTTTCCCAACTTGCTTTCAAACCTAAATGCAATGCTTATTCTCTTCTTAGGCAATCCAATATACACTTTCTCATCAATCTCATGGGTTTCACCAAGTTTTTCTGCTAACTTTAGTTCCCAGACACATGAATGTGTTTCACACATGCTGAGGCTGCATTATGAAGCACCCAGTGTTTAAGCAGAAAGCAATTCCCATCAAACCTTACCCCATGCCCAACATGCAGGTTTGGGCTGGAGCAGCACCATCTCTGCAGCAAATACTGCAAGGAGATAATTATCAGAAGCTTATCAGAATAATAGTAGATTATTTCAGCAGCCTCTTTACTTCTAAAGTGACTGCATGGGGGGGGCGACAATATTAAATTTTAACATTTTAAATACTAAAAATTAAAATTCAGCTGGTTTAGAAGTGGCATTGGTATTTCTTTGTAATTAACCCAGCCTCATCCCCAGAGAAATCTGGGTTTAATTTAATTTTTAGGGGGATGAGAAACATTATTTACTGGTTTCTTTCAGGGAGGCTGTGGGTGAGCACACCAGAAGCACTGCTTTTTTTTTTCTTCACTCATGTTGGTTTGGGAGGTTGAAGGGTGGAAATCAATAGGAGATAAAGATGAACGGTCGAAATCACATGGGAAGATGCAGAGAAAGAAAGAAAACAAGCCAAAAAAATTTTAAAAACCAGAAGGAATAGAATTGGAAGGATGTAAGTCACAGAATCCCACCATGGTAGCAGTTAGAAGGAGCTTCTGGGGATTATCTAGTTCAATCCCCTTGCTAAAGTAGATTCATGTACATCAGGCTGCAGAGGATCACATCCAGGTGGGTTTTGGAAGTCCCCAGATAACATGACTCCACAACATCTCTGGGCAGCCTGATCCAGTGCTCTGGCACCCTCAGAGTGAATATTTTTCCTGTGGTTAGGTGGAACATCCTGTGTTCCAGTTTGTGCCCACTTGTCCTATCACTGGGCACCACTGAAGCATCTGGCCAGCCCCATCCTCTTGACAACTGCCTTTGAGATGTTGATAATCATTAATCAGATTCCACTCAGTCTTCTCTTCTCCAGGCTAAGCAGCCCCAAGTCTCTCAGCCTTTCCTTGTCAGAGATGCTCCAGTCTCCTCACTTTGTTAGCCTCTGCTCAACTTTCTCCAGCAGCAAATTGTCTTTCTTGAAATGAGAAACCCATAATTTGAGCCAGTACCCCAGATGTGGTCTCATTAGGGCAGAACAAACTGGGAGGAACACCTCCCTCACAGTCTTCTTAATGCACCTAAATTGTGATGCCAACAATTAACTATTATCTGAGCTACAGCATCCATGCTAAGCAAAGATGTTAAACTGGATTCACACACATCCTAAGATGTTAGGGAAGACACTAGCATGTATCTTGCACATGCATAACATATTCTTCTCTGCTGGCAACTAGATGGCTTGAGCTAAAAAGCATAACCCTGGGCATGGGTTACTAGGATTCAGCAGCTTTGAAGATTAACTCCAATCTGGGGATTAAACCACAGAAGTTGCAAGAGGCACAATGTAAATACATGGTGCCTCTGCAATTCATACTGTAGGCTTTGCTGTAGAAAGTTGTGAACCTTGTCAAGCTTTTCTAGATCCTTGAACTCATGAGTGCTACAAAGTCAGTTCAAGAATGAGATGCTTGATCTGCACTGCTGTTTGACTGGAACAAAAAAGAGCATAACAAACAGCCCAAAACATACTTAATTCAATGTTGGGGTAACAAATGTGAGAATTCTTTCAAACTTGCATTTCGATATTTCCTTACAAAAAGGTACCTATATTTGTAGCACAGCAAAGAAGAACCACTGAGAGGTTTTTCAACCCCTTGCAGAGTGAGATAAGAGCTGGATCAACCAGATGTTTTGCAAGAAACCTCAATTTATTACTTCCACAAACCCTTACACAAGCCAACCACAATGCCTAGGATTTGTTAAAAGGGCCAGAGAGGGGATCTCTTCCGGTTGGAAGTTTTTTCTAGATGGTGGTAGAGCTCATTTGTTATCTGCTTCCTGCCTGAGAGGAGACCTTATCCATGGCAATGCAGACATCATCCCAACTTTCCTCATCAGATCACTCTATTTATACAAGGCTTGCACCCAGAGGATAAGACAAATGGGCAAAGCAGCCTCCCCTTTTTATTGCAGGTGCTATAATTGTGTCTGCAAGTGCTGCCATTGACACTTTCCGCTTCTAATTAGACTTTTCAAATCAAGCACTGGGATGCCAACATGGTTTCCCAGCCTGGAATAACAGTTCTACTGACAGTGCTTTATGGTCACACCCAAGGGAACAGGACACAGCATAAAGGCAAAAAGGTCTGAGCAGGTCTCCCCTGGCTTTTAAAGAGTCTCATTCCCACTCAGAACCTGCTTTTCCTGCTTCCCAAGAGATTTGTATATGGTGATACACCATCTGCAGAGCTCAGTGCAGAAGATAGGTGTCTGATTCCGCTTTACTTAAGGGAAATCACAGCCCTGGTACAACACAAGTCAGATAATATCATCCCTGCATCAAATATTACCAAAGCTTTGAGAATCCGCAGCTCCCACAACATGGTGACTGCTTGGTGTCTTGCAGAACTGGGCCTGCTGACAGCAATAAAAAGAGGATGCTCAGTTGGAAGAGGATGGTTTCAAGCCATTCTTCCTCTGGAAGTGAAAATATCCAGAAATAGATTCTTCAGACTAACATGACTTAGTGTAAATATTGTATTTGCAAGGTCCAAGTCTGGAACATTCAACTTTATGCTGCTTTCAATTTTGAATGTGTGTATCTATACATATATGTTTATAAAATATTGTTATGTTCTCAAGTATCCAACATGACTGCCCAGTGGTTACCTGTGTCATAAATAAGAAAAAATGGTGAAATCCAGAGGTCACTTGTATAACTGTCAGGGAAAGCAGCGGTGAGATGATTTACAGACACAGGAAATATAATTTGGCAGCAAGGAATTTCTTTGGCAGTTAATAGAATTAATTCAATGCAGCCCATTGTGGGTTTAAAGAGGGAGCCCCAAGTGAAAAACAGCGCTTTAGGAAGAAGGATTCAAGGCCAGACAAGCAACTGGAATGAGCATGTAATGGCTAAGCAAACCCTTTTTCTTCAAGAATGAGGTGCAGATGAGAGCCCAGAGGGGAGGGATGTGCATGCTGCATCCCAGGCACCCTTCACTGGTGAGCTTCCCCATCAGCAGCACCCAAAAAGAGACAAGTACCACAAACCCCATCTCATCGCCCAGCCAGAATGCATCTGTATGGCATCCCTAAGCAAGGCTCTTTCTGGAACCTATCCAATTATTAACTCTTTAAAAGGTGCACATATAGCAGAGAAAAATAATGAATACTTTAAATACTAATAGTTTAATAGTTCTTTCACTTAAAACTGTACCTTTAAGTGTAATTTTATGCATGTCCTATAGTCAAATTACAAACCCATGTGTGAGCACCAGCTTAAGTGGTATTTAAAAATAGCCCTCGTTATTACAGCTAGAACATAATAAATTAATGATGGAGCATTTAGCTTTGCCTACAACCCAAAAAGCTTGTTTCTGATTGAATGGGACACAAGCTGGAAGTAATGCAGGCAAGCACCTGGGAAGAGCAGCTGCCTAAAGCAGGACCCCACTCCCCAGAAACCTACCCATACCAAATAAATAAAGCCTGGGAGGTCACTGAAGGATGCCACCAGTCCCTCCACCCTTTCAGCCATCCTTCCATACATAGACACCTATCATCTTATTTTATTTTTTCCCCCTTTCCTTTCAGCTTTGAATGGCAATTAGGAAAAGGTTAACCGAGTGCCTATCTCCCAGGAATCCTCTTCCTCCTTTCAAAATAACAGCGTTAGCAAAAGAAAATCCCAGATTAGGCTAACAGGTAGGAGCGTGGTGCAGCCCTGGGAGATGCTGTTGGAAGTGGGGAGATTGGGAGAATCATCCCAGCGGGAGACTAATACTCATCATTCGGAACTGCAGCTGAGGCCCATTTGAGTGACAGGCAGCCGGGAGCTGAAAGGCCTGCTCATATCCCACAACTGCTGGCATGCAGACTTGAAAGAGATTTATTTCAGGATAATTAGCTGGGAGTATTAAAGGTGGCAGGAAAGATCTGCAATTACTGTTTAGCAAACAGAATGGAGGCAAAGAAAAAAAAAAAAAAAGAAGAGTCAAAAATGAAATTAAAAGACCCAAATATTTCTCCACTTGAAAGTTGTTAAATAATTGAAAAAGTTCAAAGCAACTTTATTGTATTCAAAGTAAGGAATCTGGAGGGGGCAGGGGGGAGGAAGGGAAGACAGACGTTCTTATCAACCAGCTAACTTTTTCAAAATAGTTTTGCAAAGGTGATGCTTCCCAACAGCAAACAAGAGCAGACTCCACCTTCCTTCCTGTCCCTTCAACAGCACTGACAAATATACACACACACATATCTATATATGCATGCTTAACTGTGAAGAGTTTTGGTTACAAGTTTTAAGTTTTTCTTGCTTGTAATAAATGTCTGCTTCATAATATATTTTTTTAACTGATTTTCCTTGTGTAAACCAGGCTGACTTCAAAACCCAGTATCTGGAAATTACATTCTCTGGCCTGATTCAGTATTTCCTTATATCAACTCAGGATAAGCTTTATTCAGATCTGTCCACATGCCCTGGCAGTCACTGGCATCACCACATCAGTGTGGTTTGTGCCAAATGGAAATAAAGTTCACCCAACACACAGAGCCTCAAAGCATCTGAGATTTTCATCAGTCTTTGAGACTCATTGTTACTGAGCTTCATGCTGCTCCTCCAAAACAAGGGGCCTTTTCTGCATCTCACTCAATGATCTACAGTCCTCTAAAATCATCTATTTATTTATGCTCTACTCTGGGACTTGCCCTCTGTGATAAAAAGAAACTACAACAGAACACTGCTTGAATTGTGTGGAAATGACAGGGTTGCCTGCCCTGCTTTGTGGTGGCTAGATAAACGATGGGGAAAGCCAAAATGATTTTTAGTTGCCCGGCACTGGACCCCCAGGGGAAGAAAAGAAAAAGGCAAATAATGCAATGAGATGAGGGCTTCACTGCCAGATTGAGTGTGCTGCAGTTGTTGCTGTATATGAGAGAACATTTTGGATAAAATAAAGAACAAAATCAGAATATCATAGGTAAAGCTGGTCATTGTTTTTTGTTTGGTTTTTTTTTTCTTTTTGATTACAAACAAACACACACCCAAACCCCCTCAACTTCGCTAAACAAAGCAATTTTTACATGACTTCTGCTGGGACAAGTTTCTTGGCCCCAGGGTGAGGCTTCTGGACCAAAGAATCGTAAAATTATTTAGGTTGGAGAGACCTTAAAGATCATCCAGTTCCAACCCCCTGCCATAGACAGGGACCCCTCCCACTAGAACATGTCTCTCAAGGCCTCATCCAGCCTGGCCTTGAACACCTCCAAGGAGGGAGCAGCCACGACATCCCTGGGCAACACATTCCAGTGTCTCACCACCCTCACTGAAAAGAGCTTCCTCCTAACATCCCATTTAAATTTCCCCCCTGCCAGTTCAAACCCATTACCCCTCATCCTGTCATTACAGGACCATGTCAATAGTCCCTCCCCAGCTTTCCTGTAGGCTCCTTTCAGATACTGGAAGGCTACTATAAGGTCTCCTCAAAGCCTTCTCTTCTCCAGGCTGAAGACCCCCAACTCTCATACCGTGTCCTCAGAGCAGAAGTGCTTCCTCCCTCTGATCACCTTTATGGCCCTCCTCTAGACTTGCTCCAACAGTTCCATGTCCTTCTTGTCTTGGAAGAAGTAAAACAAAAAGTCATCCTAAAACATCCAAATGTGAGTCATTGAAGCTGTTCCACTGGGCTATGAAAAGCTAATTTTCCAGGCCCTGTTTTTGCCTGCTTGATGCAGGCAAGTGCCAGCCTGGAAGCCAGAATGTCCTGTCTCTCCCTGACCCTAAGCTAAAATCCATCTCACCTTTATGGTGCTTCCATAGAAAACTCGCCCAGCTCCAATGTGCATCACAGTAAGTCATGAGCTTAAGGAAAGCCACTTGAGCTTGGGATTTGCTAACTCACATCAGTGAAATGACCAATACTTTAAAAGTCCTTCACTCAGCGCTTATAGAAACTCTCTAATCTTTGGAGAGCTGCTATCAGAAGTGTTGGCACATGATTTTTCTATATTGCTCAGGAAAGCAAAGCCCATGTTATCCTTGCTTTCACCCCTCTTGCTCCTAGGATGAGATTCCAGGTCCAGCAGCTGCTCCCCCTCGCTCCTTGTCACACTACTCCACAGGGGATCAAACCCGAGTCGAACCTCCCAGAACAAAGTCAATTCATGACCAGTCTTCATCCGTATCACAAATTATGTTACTCTCAGCATTTCCCTCATTGCAAAAATAAAGTCCTATACAGTGGGTCTCTCTGCTCAGAGGAACCACCTGAGCTTTCCAAGAGATGGAGGAAATGCCATGTACCTGCTTTCAAGGTCAGAGAGATCAGAAGCTGGGTGAAAATACATCATATCCTGGTACAAGTACTACTACCCCACTATCCATGGACAGTGTCCTGTGGTCAAGTGGCCCAATACTGGCACCACATATAATGGACTTGTCTCTTCACCACTTTCTGGTAGCAATTCTCTCTCTCACCTGGAAAAACCATATGTTTTCTCTGCTTCTGCTCCCCAGTGTGTAAGTCAAAGGATGACATTGTTTCTTCCACTGTTGGGTGGACTAATTATTTAATATTTGTACAGCACTTCAAAGATGATAAAAGTTAAGCATTATTATTATTATTATTACCCACATCAGTAGGATAACAAGGATCTTATCTTGTCTTTATAAACTTCCCAGGGAACAGCCAGGGAGTACAACAATACTGTCTCTTAAGGCAAGAAGTTGGGCAGATGCTCAACTCACATTCCAGTCCAATGCATGCAAATCTGGGAAGAACTGACTCCTCAGCATGCAGATTTACACCAATACACCCAAAAGAATAGGCATAATCAAAGATAGATGATGGTGATTGATATCTGTCCCTATCTTTCACTTGGGAACTGGCAGGAGGACCTTGCTGCACCACAGCAAGTGATGCAACCCATGGCATCCAAAGACCTTCATCAGGATGGGGAGATGTTCTGCACAGGTACAATATAAAGCAAGTAAATAAAGAATATTCTCTCATGAGGAGATGCACACCTTCCTCCTCCTCACCTGTATCTTTCACATCAACTGCTCACTCCAAAGACTCAAAAAAACCCACCTTACACTTCAAAAAGGACCTGTAAATATTCATGTCTTTGTCACTTAACAGCACACACGCTTCCCACCTTTGCCAAACTGTTCACATGCTAAACTACTTAGAAAGCATTTCCTTTCCACTGGCAGACTTTGAAGTAAATATAAAATAGAAACATTTTCATTATTTTCATGGGCAGAACCACAAGCACAGCTCCTCTGGAATACTTGGTGGAGTATCACATCAACAAAAATACATCTTTAATTAGGCTTGAGGTTCCCACTACAGCTTTCCCAGCCTGGGGTTAGGACATCACCATTCTTTGCTGCCCAGGTTTCCCTATAGCCTCAGTTTCTCTCATCAAATAAAAAATAACAAGTTTTTTACTCATTGCACTATGTTAGAGCTCACATTCATGAAGGGTCTCAGCTAAAATTGGTATGAAAAACACACACGAGAACATTTCCAGAGTGCAAAGAAACACATTTTAAAGGGCCATTAACCGGCTATAAACACAAATCACTTTTTTTTTTTTTTGTCATAGAAGCCAGTAATAAGAGGCAGAAACTCAACACATTTTATATTTTAGGGTTCTATTGGAATCTGAAAATATGGAGATATCTTTCCTTTAAATATCTCCCAGTGCCTCTAGAAAAAGAACTTCTCCACCACTCAGATTTGCATGAGTATTTGGTGCCATTGTTTTTCATGGAGAACTGCTGAAATGACTTTTTTTTTCAGAGTTCCAAGTACTTGCTTAGTTCTCTGAGCTGGTACAGATATTAACGTACCAGACCTGCCTGCTCTAGTAAATCCACGACATATTTTTTTAGATGATTGAGATTATTATTTTTCCCCAAAAAAGAGGAAGGCAGGTAAGAAGGCAAGGAGGCCTGCATG
>VWZI01011199.1:38439-50975 GCA_013396835.1 Psilopogon haemacephalus | reverse complement strand
CTCCAGGCTGGGTGGGGAATGGCTGAGAGCAGCCCTGAGGAACAGCACCTGAGGGCCTGGAATGATGCAAAGCTCAAGATGAGGCTGCAGTGTGAGTGCAGCCCAGACAGCAACTGTGTGCTGGGCTGCAGCAAGAGCAGCTGTGGGCAGCAGGGCAAGGGAGGGGATTGTGCCCCTTGGCTCTGCTCTCCTCACACCCCACCTGCAGCACTGTCTGCAGCTCTGCAGCCCCCAGCACAAGCAGCACATGGAAGGGTTGGAGCCAGTGCAGAGGAGGCCATGCAGATGCAGCTGAGAGGGCTGCAGCAGCTCTGCTGTGAGGACAGGCTGAGGGAGTTGAGACTTTTCAGCCTGCAGAAGAGAAGGCTGCCAGGAGACCTTATAGTAACCTTCCAGTATCTGAAGGGGTCTCCAGGAGGGCTGGGGAGGGACTGTTCACAAGGTCTGGTAATGACAGGATGAGGGGGAATGGGTTCAAACTGGCAATTCCCTGCAATTACTGCCACATTTTGCTCTACACACAGCTAAAAAGAGTTGCTGAGTGTGGCCAGGTGTCCCAAATCCAGGCTGCAGTTCAAGCCTAAAAGCCCCAAAGAAGATTCCCCAACATTTAGGGAATTTGCTGCTGGGGTTTATTGAAGTTGTCACCTACTTTCAGGGCTGCAATTTCACTTTCTGATCTTCAGCAATGGCTGTAATTCTTCGTTCAGAAGAGGGAAGAGATTACTTGTCAGCAGTAATCTCTGACACAGATAATGCCATATAAATATGAGGGGCTTATAAGCATGGACAAGGATTAGGAGCAAAGAGAGAGAGAGAAAGAGCAGAAAGAGAACTGAACAGAGCCAAGATTAAGCAGTGGGGAGGGCAGAGCAGATGAAAGCAGAGGGTCCTTGGCTGAGCTTGCCTTCCACAGGGCAAGGTGTCATTCCCTGGCTAGAATAAGTAGGGCTTACTCTGGTTTCCCTGCTTGCAAACTGCAAGATACGGAAGCAGGAGATATTTATTTGGGATGTGGTCATCATCATCTTCCCTCAGCCACCTTCTCTCTCCCGTGTCAGGCAAGAAACACCAAACTGACTCAGGGGATCACTGAGGTTGCCCTGGGTACAGCACTGTGCCCTAAGCCCACCCAGCTGGACCACAGCCTCGCTCAGTCAGGTTTTAGCTATCACCAAAGCCAAGGATAAAGGAGAATTCCTCCTGGCAAATATGCCTAAGTATTGCTGTTTCGGCAGTAAATCAACTAGATGCAGCAACTTGTGCTGAGGAGCAGGCAGCATGCTCCAGGAGGAGAGCATCTGAGGTCTTCCACTGCCTTCAGAATCATAGAAGGGTTTAGGTTGGAAGAGACCTCAAAGCTCAGCCAGTTCCAACCCCCCTGTGCCATAGGCAGGGACACCTCCCACTAGAACAGGACGCTCAGGGACTCATCCAACCTGGCCTTGAACACCTCCAAGGAGGGAGCAGCCACAACCTCCCTGGGCAACCTGTGCCAGTGTCTCGTCACTCTCACTGTGAAGAACTTTCTCCTAACATCCAGTTTAAATCTCCCCTCTGCCAGTTCAAGCCCATTCTGTCACTACAAGACCTTGTGAACAGTCCCTCCCCAGCCTTCCTGTAGGCCCCTTCAGATACTGGAAGGTTACTATAAGGTCTACTCAAATCCTTCTCTTCTCCAGGCCGAAAAGCCCCAACTCTCTCAGCCTGTCCTCAGAGCAGAGCTGCTGCAGCCCTCTCAGCATCTTCGGGGCCAGAATAGAATAGAATAGAATAGAATAGAATCGAATCAACCAGGTTGGAACTTCCTCCTCACCTCCAGGCTCAATCTCCCCACCTCCAGCTTTGCTCCATTCCCCCCAGTCCTGGCACTCCCTGATAGTCTAAAAAGTCCCTCCCCTGCTTTTTTGTAGCCCCCTTCAGATCCTGGAAGGCCACCAGAAGGTCCCCTGGGAGCCTCCTCTTCTGCAGCCTGCACAGCCCCAACTCTTTCAGGCTGTGCTCACAGCAGAGGTGCTGCAGCCCTCTGAGCATCCTCATGGCCCTTCTCTCGACAGGCTCCAGCATCTCCACATCCCTCTTGTAACNGCTAGGAAAACACTCTGAGAGTTAAGTGACTTTATGAGAAAAACACTTCCAAATGTTTCCTGAGCCCTTCCAAACCACACCAAAGAACATTATCGTAATATTATGTTTCCCCATGGCCTCCAATATTTAAGCCTGCCCTTCTCCAAGGGATCCTTGGATGAAAAATAGGAGCTGGTGCAACACAGAAAAGGGTTTCCTAGAAGAAAGGGCTGCCCTTTTAAGAAAGAAAAAAAAGGGCTCTGCCTCTACATCAGGTTTGTTTTGGGTTTTTTTGCCTTTTCAAAAGCCTCCCTCGATTAACTGAACAAATGTGTGATGGTTTGGGGGCTCCTTGGGAAGGGTTTGATGTGAAAAAATTGAGATGATAGGATGGTTAAAAGAAAAAAAAAAAAAAAATANAAGGATGGTTAAAAAAAAAAAAAAAAAAAAAGAGCAGTGGTGATGTCCACTTCACGCAGAGGTTTGCTGAGATGTACAAAAGCAAGGACACAAACACAGATAAGGCAGAGTTGCTCTGTGTCTGAGCTCTGGGCCATTGGTCTCTCTCCCTCTCTTTGGATTCCAGCTGGATCTGTGTAACCCAACTAATCCATTCTGCTTCTAGCCCCACCCTGGACAATCCTCCTAATTCACCTTACACCTAAGGCAGATTCTGGGGTACCGTTAGAGGATGTGGAGAAGGTGGCAGGGTGGTTGGGAACCCCTCCTGGGGACTCTCATTCTCTGGGAGGGGCATTGTGGTTCTGTTATTACCTTTTTAATGTAGATACCTGGAAATATTTGTAATATATGGTAAATATCTGCTGGTATATTGTGCTGAGCTGTGAACAGAATCATAGAATCACAGAATCATAGAATCACAGGATCATAGAATGGTTTAGGTCAGAAGGGACCTCAAAGCTCATCCAGTTCCAACCCCCCCGTGCCAGAGGCAGGGACACCTCCCACTGGAACAGGTTGCTCAAGGCTTCATCCAACCTGGCCTTGAACACCTCCAGGGAGGGAGCAGCCACAACCTCCCTGGGCAACCTGTGCCAGTGTCCCACTACCCTAACTGCAAACAACTTCCTCCTAACATCCAGTTTCAATCTTTTCTCTGCCACTTTAAACCCATTCCTCCTCATCCTGTCATTACAAGACCTTGTCAGTAGGCTGAGGAGGGACTATGGAAAAGGTCTTGTAAGGGCAGGATGAGGAGGATGATGAGGAGGATGAAGAGGTTGAGGACCTTGTCAATAGGCTGAGAAGGGTCTATGGAGAAGGTCTTGTAATGCCAGGATGAGGAGGATGATGACGAGGATGAGGACCTTGTCAATAGGCTGAGAAGGGTCTATGGAGAAGGTCTTGTAATGCCAGGATGAGGAGGAATGGGTTTAAGTTGGCAGAGGGGAGATTTAAACGGGATGCTAGGAGAAAGTTCTTTACAGTGAGGGTGATGAGACACTGGCACAGGTTGCCCAGGGAGGTTGTGGAGCAGAGCATCACCCAAAACTCACATTGGGTGATTCTGTGTTCCATAACCTCCCTGGAGCTAATCAAGGCCAGGTTGGTTGAGGCCTTGAGCGACCTGTTCTAGTGGGAGGTGTCTCTGCCTATGGCATGGGGGGGTTGGAACTGGCTGAGCTTTGAGGTCCCTTCCAACCTAAACCATTCTATGATTCCAGATCAAGTTACCCTTAATAGAGAGCCATTTTTCTTGCCCAGCATCCATAAGCCACATAAAAAAAACCCAAAAACCCAACAACCCAAGCCTGTCCTGTAGATCAATACCATACCCTGGTCGATTCCCCCATCAAAGGGCTGCTTTATAGCAGGCTTTCGTTTGACTCTGGGTTGCAATGTTCTTGTGCAAGCCTCAGCTAACCACTGCGGGGACGTTGGCCAGCAAGCTGCTCTCTTGGCAGGTTGTTGGCAAGGGCCTCCTGGCAACCAGGCAGCGCAGCTAAAAGCCCTTCTCATAACTTACAGGTAAATAATGATTTTAATAAATTTATGGGGAAAAAAAAAAAAAAAAAAAAAAAAAAAAAAAAAAAAAGAAATGTTCCACTCGCCCACATCTGGTCCTGATCGTTCTGCCCGGCCCTGCTGAAGGCAGGCTCCTGTGCCTGGCTCAGCAAAGCACATATTTTGCCTTAATTATTTAACACTTTCTCAGGTATCCTGAGAAATAAATAAGCAATGAAGCCTAACTACACTTTGAAGGTTTGAATCGTCGAGCGGCTCGGGTCGGAATCGCTGAGCGGCTCAGGTTGGGAGGGAAAGCAGAGCTCATCTCCTCCTCCAGCCTCCCCACAGAAGGGACCCCAGAGCTCATCTCCTCCTTCAGCCTCCCCATTGAAGGGGCCTCAGAGCTCACCTCCTCCCCATGGAAGAGACCTCAGAGCTCATCTCCTCCTCCAGCCTCCCCATGGAAGGGGTCTCAGAGCTCATCTCCTCCTCCAGCCTCCCCATGGAAGGGGCCTCAGAGCTCATCTCCTCCTCCAGCCTCCCCACGGAAGGGGCCTCAGAGCTCATCTCCTCCCCATGGAAGAGACCCCAGAGCTCATTTCCTCCATTGGAATCGCTGAGTGGCTCAGGTTGGGAGGGAAATCAGAGTGCATCTCCTCCTCCAGCCTCCCCATGGAAGGGACCCCAGAGCTCATCTCTCCTTCCAGCCTCCCGACAGAAGGGACCTCAGAGCTCATCTCCTCCATTGGAATTGCTGAGATACTTCAGATACTCATCCAGTATCTGAAGGGGACAACAGGAAGGCTGGGGAGGGACTATTGAGAAGGTCTTGTAATGACAGGATGAGGAAGAATGGGTTTGAAGTGGCAGAGGGGAGATTGAAACTGGATGTTAGGAGGAAGTTGTTTGCAGTGAGGGTGGTGAGACACTGGCACAGGGTGCCCAGGGAGGTTGTGGAGCACAGAATCGCCCAATGTGATCAAAGATCACATTGGGCGATTCTGTGCTCCACAACCTCCCTGGAGTTGTTCAGGAGCAGGCTGGATGAGTCCTTGAGTGACCTGTTCTAGTGGGAGGTGTCCCTGCCTGTGGCACAGGGGGGTTGGAACTGGCTGAGCTTTGATGTCCCTTCCAACCTAACCCATTCAATGATTCGATCTGTGCCCAAGCCAGCCCAGAATTTGCTTGCTGTTTTGGACCACTTCTTCAGCAGCTGAGGATTCTGTCAGGCTTGGCAACAGGGTTACAAGCAAGGCAGCCCTCGTTGAGCTCCATCGTACGTGCTGGTTTAAAAATCTGCTGTTGCTACAGTGGACTTGCTGCTAATGTGACCTGCTGCAAGGATTCTGCATCCTTCCGGCAGGTTGGGGACCCGAGGGCATAGATTTGTTATTGTTTTAAAGGCAGGAAATTCCCTGAACTGAAATGAGAACGTATCCCTTTTGCCTTTAGGGGGCTTGGGCTATTTTTCTCTTCCTTTTGGGGCTTTGGAAACGACAGCAGTGAAAGGTGAAAGTTTGAACAATAGCAAATTACTTTCAAGGGGGAAAAAAAACCACAACAAAACAAAAAGGCAAAATACTAAGTTCACTTTCACAGCTTTATTCAGGTACTTTCTGTATATGTAAATTAGGCTTAGCCAGGCACCAGAAAGCACCACTTGCAGCCTGCCACAGGATCATACTGGTTTTGTCACCAGAGGCTGTGGGCTTTGCTGGTTTGCTTTATTATGAGGTCCTTTACTCCCCTGTACCTCGCCGACTTCATGACAGAGTCGATTTGTTTCCTGCTAACCACAGAACTGGGGCAAACCCAGCTTTTATTTTAAAGGGGGGAAAACTTATCAATCTCTTCCCTTGAACTCCTTGCCTGAAGAGTTCCACATCCCTCCTTTCATCAGGGCTCTGAAGAAAAAGAGTCTTGGGTGGGCTGATTGATGAGAAGCTCACTACAAGCTCAGGCAGCCCAGCAGGCAGCTGTGTGCTGGCTGCAGCCAGAGGAGTGTGAGCAGCAGGGCAGGAGAGGGGATCCTGCCCCTTGGCTCTGCTCTGCTCAGACCTCACCTCCAGTTCTGCCTCCAGTTCTGGTGTCCCCAGCATGAGAAGGACACAGAGCTGTGGGAGTGAGTCCAGAGGAGGCCACAAAGATGCTCCAAGGGCTGGAGCAGCTCTGCTGTGAGGACAGGCTGAGGAAGCTGGGGGTGTGCAGCCTGGAGAGGAGAAGGCTCTGGGGAGAGCTTATAGATTCCTTTCAGTACCTGAAGAGATCCTACAGGAAGGTTGCAGAGGGACCTTGCATAAAGGTGTCCAGCAATAGGACAAGGGGAAATGGTTTAAAGCTGAGGGAGAGTAGGGTTTAGATCTTGGGAAGAAGTTCATCAGTATGAGGGTGGTGAGAATCTGGAACAGGCTGCCCAGAGAGGCTGTGGATGACTCCTCCCTGGGGCTGTTCAAGGCCAGGCTGGATGTGGCCCTGGGCAGTTGAGTCTAGTTGAGAGGTGTCCCTGCCCATGGCTGGGAGGTTGGGGTTGATGATCCCTCTGATTCTATGATCTCTGAGGTCCCTTCCAACCTAAGGCATTTTATTTTATCTGTGATGCAAAAGGTAGGTCTGAATTTTGGGCTATGAAACAGGAACTGGTGAAAGATGAAGAGGACACATTAATTTAAGAGCTGGACAGAAACTGCCTGTTCAAGAAGGAGAGGGGCAAACTGCCCTACAGCAGCTCTCTGCTAATCAGCAGAACTGGAGGCAGAGAGGCTGCATGAGCAGAGAGACCTAATGTCAGCAAGATGCACTGAACCTAAGGCAGTGTTGCACAAAGATGCCCACACATTGCTCTTGGTGCTCCAACCAGCTTGGGGATCTTTATTGCACTTGCTAGATGACACTGTTCTTGGCTGGGGAGAACAAAGCTACAGGTTATGGCCACGGTTATGGCTCTCTGGAATTTGTTGAGGTGCTGGAAGGTGTAAAATGTAACTGATTTTCTAATGCACCTCGATGGGTGCTGGAGGGCTGAGGACCTCTGCTCTGCTTATCTCTAAAGGTACGAAGTTAATACACATGTAAAGAGCAGCTAAGGGCTCAACAACTGAGAGGCTCCTCAGGAGCCAGCAGTGCCCTCATGGAGCTGTGTGCTGGGCTGCAGCCAGAGGAGTGCTTAGGTCACACCTTGAGTGCTGTGTCCAGTTCTGGGCCACTCAATTCAAGAGAGATGTTGAGGTGCTGGAACATGTCCCGAGAAGGGCAGCATGGCTGGGGAGGTGCCTGGAGCACAGCCCCAAGAGGAGAGGCTGAGGGAGCTGGGGGTGTGCAGCCTGCAGAAGAGGAGGCTCAGGGCAGAGCTCATTGCTCTCTGCAGCTCTCTGAAGGGAGGTTGTAGCCAGCTGGGGTTGGGCTCTGCTGCCAGGCACCCAGGGACAGAAGGAGGGGACACAGCCTCAAGTAGTACCAGGGCAGGTTCAGATTGGATGTCAGGAGCAAGTTCTTCATGGAAAGAATTATTGGCATTGGAATGGGCTGCTCAGGGAGGTGGTGGAGTCCCCATCCCTGGAGGTGTTTAAAAGGAGGCTGCATGAGGCACTGAGTGCCATGGGTTAGTTAATGAGAAGGTGTTAGGTGACAGGTTGGACTCAATGGTCTCAGAGGTCTTTTCCAACCTTGTTGATTCTCTGATTCTGTTCAGCCTGGAGAAGAGGAGGCTCAGGGCAGACCTCATTGATCCCTCTGGTAGCTACAGCTACATGAAGGGAGGTTGTAGCCAGCTGGGGTTGGTCTCTTCTCCCAGGCACCCAGGGACAGAACAAGAGGACACAGCCTCAAGTTGTGCCAGGGCAGGTTCAGGCTGAATGTTAGGAGGAAGTTCTTCAGAGCAACAGTGATTGGCATTGGAATGGGCTGCCTGGGGAGGTGGTGGAGTCCCCATCCCTGGAGGTGCTTAAGAGGAGGCTGCATGAGGCACTTAGTGCCATGGTTTAGTTAATGAGAAGGTGTTAGGTGATAGGTTGGCCTCAAGGATCTCAGAGGTCTTTTCCCAACCCAGCTGACTCAGTGAATATCCCTGCCTTATGGCAGGCCACAGAGATGCAGCAGCAGCCCTCGCTGGGGGCCAGCTCACACCCAGCAACCTCAACTGCAGCCATTTCTGCCAGAGCCTAAAGCCTAACCCAGCACCTTACCCAGCAGGGCACCTCGAGTCTGCAGCAAGCTGCCTGCTCCCATCTAATAAGCTTAATAGCTAAATATAAATTACAGTGGGAGGCAAAGCTGGAGAGGGACATTTGACACCCAAGATAGTGCTTGGCCCCTGGATCCCCCTCTTAGCTGGTGTTTCTTCACACTTGCTAATCCCTCTTCCTGGACAGCAGCAATTATGCCAGTGGTGAACTGCAGGAGCTTCAGTTTATTTGCTGCCATTTGGCACAGGGCTCGGTGCCCATCTCAGCTACCCTTGGAGGTTACAGCAGCTGCAAGCAGGGATCACAACTGGACACCATCAATCACCCTAACAAACGCAGCTCAGCTGGTTCCCTGCAGCCAGAGCCCTTTTGGTGGGGAGGAATCTTAATAGGAGATTTGAAAGAGCACAGAGCAGAGGCTTTACTTTGAGTGCTTGCAGGAATAACTTCCAAAGCAGCACTGCTGACCACCAAGCCCAGGGAATGAGGAGCTGAAAGGTGGCCGTGTTCAGCTGTGGCTTCTCTGGCCTGTGGAGCTCTACATTAAAAGCAAAAGGAGATCTGTAAGTATAAGCTGGGACTCCTCCAGGGTTTTCCCTGCAATGGTGGGCTTGCTTCCCACCCAGACAGCAGAGAATCCAGAGAATCGTAGGATCACAGAATGGGTTAGGTTGGAAGGGACCTCAAAGCTCAGCCAGTGCCATAGGCAGGGACACCTCCCACTAAAACAGGTCACTCAAGGACTCATCCAGCCTGGTCCTGAACACCTCCAGGGAGATTGTAGAGAACAGAATCACATTGGATGATTCTGTGCTCCACAACCTCCCTGGGCAACCTGTGCCAGTGTCTCACCACCCTCACTGCAAACAACTTCCTCCTAACATCCCTTTTAAATCTCCTCTCTGCCAACTTAAACCCATTCCTCCTTGCCTGTCATTACAAGACTTTGCTAGCCCTCATGCAGCCCCCTTCAGATATTGGATGGCTACTATAAGGTCTCCTGGCAGCCTTCTCTCCTCCAGGCTGCACAGCCCCAACTCTCTCAGCCTGTCCTCACAGCAGAGCTGCTGCAGCCCTCTCAGCGTCTTGGTGGCCTCCTCTGGACTCTCTCCAACACTTCCATGTCCATGGCTTGTGCTGGGGGCTGCAGAGCTGCAGACAGTGCTGCAGGTGGGGTGTGAGGAGAGCAGAGCCAAGGGGCACAATCCCCTCCCTTGCCCTGCTGCCCACAGCTGCTCTTGCTGCAGCCCAGCACATAGTTGCTGTCTGGGCCACATGTGCACACTGCAGCCTCATGCTGAGCTTTGCATCAACATGAATCATGCAGTGGTTTGTGTTGGAGGTCATCTAGAATAGAAGAGAGGACTCTCAGGAGCTCAAAGACCTGTTTCCACAGGCAGCAGTTAGCTTACCACATCTGTGTTTGAACTGAAAAGCTGTATAATGACAAACTGTGTGCAGCTCTGGAGCCCCCAGCACAAGCAGGACATGTTGGAGCCAGGCCAGAGGAGGCCACCAAGATGCTCAGAGGGCTGCAGCAGCTCTGCTGCGAGGACAGGCTGAGAGAGTTGGGGCTCAGCAGCCTGCAGAAGAGAAGGCTGCCAGGAGACCTTGGAGTGGCCTTCCACTATCTGAAAGAGGCTACAGGAGGGCTGGGGAGGGACTATTGACAAGGTCTGGTAATGCCAGGATGAGGAGGAATGGGTTTGAACTGGCAGAGGGGAGATTGAAACTGGATGTTAGGAGGAAGTTGTTTGCAGTGAGGGTGGTGAGACACTGGCACAGGTTGCCCAGGGAGGTTGTGGAGCACAGGTTCAGTCATCCACAACCTCCCTGTAGGTGTTCAGGACCAGGATGAACAAGGTCTTGGGTGACCTGTTCTAGTTGGAGGTGTCCCTGCCTATGGCACAGGGGATTTGGAACTGGCTGAGCTTTGAGGTCCCTTCCAACCTAAACCATTCTGTGCCTCTGTGAACTCTAAGCAGCAGCTGCCCTCTTTGCTAAGGCTGGGAGCTGCAGACAGCATTTTAGTGCCATGATCAAAAGGACAAGGTGTTCACAGCAGTGATTTTCATTTTTACGTCGATCCCTTTATCCCAGGCAAGCTCTGGGAGAGATCAAAGGGGAAAAAAAAGGACCCAGGTTCCACCATTAACACCTAACACACCTCTCTACTCAGAAAATCCTTTCCAGATTGCCACTGCAATTCAGAGTCTGCTGCACGATTTCTTTTTTTTTGGTGGTGTCGTCATCTTCTTCATTCTGCTGGTGTGCTGGTTTGAACCCATTGGAGGATGTGAATGAGAAATTAGACTCTAGGCTGAGAAAGGCAAACACTGATGATGCTGCTGCACTCACAGCTTCACTGAGAAAGAAAAAAACAACAACAAACTGTTTAAGAGTGGTAACCCAAACATAGATAAGTCAGAGAGCTTTGGGCTGTGGCTGCTTTTGCATGGCTCTTTTCTCCCTGCCTTTCCTAGCTGATACTGAATAATTTCACTAACTTCTTTCCTGCTCCTAATCTCCCCTGGCTGATCTACCTTCGCCTATCTGCTGCATAAAACAGATGGTGAGATAAGACTGGGGGAGGGAGGGAAGGTGGTAGGGGTGGTTAGAAACCCCTCTTAGGGATTCTCTGATCTCTGGGAGGGCTGTGGTGTTTCTGTATTACCTTTTCACTGTAGGTATCTGTAAATATCTCTTATACGTTGCAAATATTCTGTGCTCCACAACCTCCCTGGGCAACCTGTGCCAGTGTCTCACCACCCTCACTGCAAACAACTTCCTCCTAACATCCACTTTCAATCTCCCTCTGCTACTTTAAACCCATTCCACCTCCTCCTGTCATTACAAGACCTTGTGAACAGTCCCTTCTCAGCCTTCCTGTAGTCCTCTTCAGATCCTGCAAGGCCACTCCAAGGTCTCCTGGCAGCCTCCTCTTCTCTAGGCCGCACAGCCCCACCTCTCTCAGCCTGTCCTCACAGCAGAGCTACTGCAGCCCTCTCAGCATTTTGGTGGCCTCCTCTGGACTGGCTCCAACAGTTCCATGTCCTGCTTGTGTTGAGGGCTCCAGAACTGCAGACAGTGCTCAAGGAGGGGTCTGAGGAGAGCAAAGGGGCAGAATCCCCTTCCATATCCAGACACACCAGATCTGTAAGATATTGTAACTATCTGCTTGCATATTGTGTAAAGCTGCAAATTTAAAGCTTCATTCCTTAACTTCCAGCTGGCTGAGTCCTAGCCTGAGAGTGGTGAGAGGCTGGAATGGGCTGCCCAGGGAGGTTGTTGGGGCCACATCTCTGGAGGTGTTTGCAGCCAGGCTGGCAGAGGCTGTGGGCAGCCTGCTCTAGGGTAGGGTGTCCCTGGGCATGGCAGGGGGGTTGGAACTGGCTGATCCTTGTGGTCCCTTCCAACCCTGACTGATTCTAGGATTCTAAACTGTGATTACAAAGCTTCACTCCTCCACTTCCAGCCGGCTGGGTCTAGTCTGGGTGAATTCAAGTATTGGAGCAGGGTTGAGGGGCGGGGGGGGGGAGCAGGTGACTCCCAAACCATCACAAACCCTTAATTATTAATAGTAGTAGGTCTGGCTAATGTCATAATAAGCAAGGGAAGATATTCAGGCATGTGGAAGTGTTGGCAGGCATGGGGAGGGACCTCTGCCTGCTTTAAAAGCCCATTAGGTTTGTTTACATACCGAGTTTATGCCCGGGGAGGGTTTGCTTCCTGGGGAGCTGCCACTGGCAGGGGCTGAACCAGACTATCCCACTTGACTCTGAGAGGGATTGGATTTCCTGCCTGGTGTGTGGAGTCACAAGTATGCTGTCCCTGCTCCAGGGCAGGCTCTCTCTCTCTCTCTCTCCCTGCAGGATCACAGCAGGTACAACCCTGAGCAGCATAGTCATAAAACCCTAGAATCAGTCAGGGTTGGAAGGGACCACAAGGATCAGCCAGTCCCAACCCCCCTGCCATGCCCAGGGACACCCTACCCTAGAGCAGGCTGCACACAGCCTCTGCCAGCCTGGTCAAAAACACCTCCAGGGATCTGGCCCCAAACACCTCCCGGGGCAACCCATTCCAGCCTCTCACCACTCTCATGCTCAACAACTTCCTCCTCACATCCAGTCTGAACCTCCTCACCTCCAGCTTTGCTCCATTCCCCATAGTCCTGTCACTCCCTGAGAGCCTCAAAAGTCCCTCCCCAGCTTTTTCTGTAGCCCCCTTCAGATCCTGGAAGGCCACCAGAAGGTCACCTGGGAGCCTCCTCATCTCCAGCCTGCACAGCCTCAACTCTTTCAGTCTGTGCTCACAGCAGAG
>VWZI01011198.1:14655-28098 GCA_013396835.1 Psilopogon haemacephalus | reverse complement strand
CCCCCAGAGGTCACAGACAGGCAGCCCTCCCCCAACGCTGCTGCCTTCACCAGCCCCAGGATTCAGTCTGGTCCTCAAGGAAGCTGAGAGGAAGCTGCAAATCCTCCTCCCCTGTCTTATTTTCCAGCAAACATTTTTTTTTTCATCTGCTAACCCCTGGCTTAGCAAAGTCGCTGTGGAAGGCTGAGAGCATTCCCTGTGCTCAGCCTGGCTCCCAGGCAGCACCCCCTCAGCGACCACCCATCCCCTTCTCTGCTTGCTCCTTTCCCCCCACCTCCACAGCTCACAAAGAGCCTCTGGGAAGGGGATCCCCTGGCAGCCCCCTCTGGAAGGAGGGCTGGCAAAAAAACCCCTGTCCCTTCTCGAGGTGTCTATCTCCAATCCAAGACTGGGGAACATTTTCCATTGCACGCAGCCCCTTGTGGCACTGTGGCACATGGAGGGACACAAAGAGATGCTGGGTGGCAAGGGCAGGAGGTGAGCTGTGTGCACTGCTGCCCTGTGTGCATTGCTCCCCTTGTGTACGGTGTCATATGGAGTGGTGCTGGGTGGCAAGGGCAGGAGGTGAGCTGTGTGCACTGCTGCCCTGTGTGCATTGCTCCCCTGTGTGCATTGCTCCCCTTGTGCACTGTGGCACATGGAGAGGCACAAAGAGATGCTGGGTGGCAAGGGCAGGAGGTGAGCTGTGTGAATTGCTCCCCTGTGTGCATTGCTCCCCTGTGTGCACTGCTCCCCTTGTGCACTGTGGCACATGGAGGGGCACAAAGAGATGCTGGGTGGCAAGGGCAGGAGGTGAGCTGTGTGCATTGCTCCTCTATGTGAATTGTGCACTGTGGTACTTGGTGGGGCATGAGGAGGTGCTGGGTGGCAAGGGCAGGAGGTGAGCTGTGTGAATTGCTCCCCTGTGTACCTTTTTTCCCCTGTGTGCATTGCTCCCCTTGTGCACTGTGGCACATGGAGGTGCACAAAAAGGTGCTGGGTGGCAAGGGCAGGAGGAGAGCTGAGTGCATTGCTCCTCTATGTGAATTGTGCACTGTGGGGCATGAGGAGGTGCTGGGTGGCAAGGGCAGGAGGTGAGCTGTGTGAATTGCTCCCCTGTGTACCTTTTCCCCCTGTGTGCATTGTTCCCCTTGTTCATTGCTCCCATGTGTGCACTGTGGCACATGGAGAGGCATGAAGAGATGCTGGGTGGCAAAGGCAGGAGGTGAGCTGTGTGCATTGCTCCCCTGTGTGCATTGTTCCCCTTGTCCATTGCTCCCCTGTGTGAATTGTTCCCCTTCTGCACCGTGGCACATGGAGAATAGAATAGAATAGAATAGAATAGAATAGAATAGAATAGAATAGAATAGAATAGAATAGAATAGAATAGAATAGAATAGAATAGAATAGAATAGAATAGAATAGAATAGAATAGAATAAGCCAGGTTGGAAGAGAGCTCCAAGCTCCTCCAGCCCAACCTCTCCCCCAGCCCTAGCCCATGGCACTCAGTGCCCATCCAGGCTGTGCTTGAACACCTCCAGGGATGGGGACTCCACCACCTCCCCTGCAGCCCATCCCAATGCCAATCTCTCTCTGTGCACAACTTCCTCCTCACATCCAGCCTGAGCCTGCCCTGCCACAGCTTCAGCCTCTGTCCCCTCCTTCTGGCCCTGGCTGCCTGGCAGCAGAGCCCAAGCCCAGATGGCCACAACCTCCCTGCAGGGAGCTGCAGAGAGCAATGAGCTCTGCCCTGAGCTTCCTCTTCTGCAGGCTGCACACCCCCAGCTCCCTCAGCCTCTCCTCTTGGGGCTGTGCTCCAGGCCCCTCCCCAGCCTTGCTGCCCTTCTCTCAGCACCTTAACATCTCTCTTGAATGGAGGCAACCAGAGCTGGACACAGCACTCAACGTGTAGCAGGGGGGTTGGAGCTGGATGATCACAGGCTCAGAGGATGTCAGGGGTTGGAAGGGACCCAGAGAGATCCTCGAGTCCAAATGGGCAGAGCACTGGATGATCCTTGAGCTCCCTTCCAACCCCTGCAAGGCAACTGTGAATGCCTGTGCAAAGGCAACTGCACCACCCCTCAACCCTTCCCTTTCAGGATGCCAATTGCTAACCTCTCCCACTGGAAGGCTGTTGGTTTATTTTGCTGTTCCAGACACAAAGTGGGAATCCATCACACCCCAGCCTGGGTTTTGCTGAGCAATTATTTCATTAGCCTTGAATAAACTGGGGCAGGGTGGGGAGACAGAGCCATCACTCTTCTGCTGGGCACACCTAGTGCCCTCCAAGGAGATATTTCCCTCTGAGAGGAGGAGTTGATGTGGCTTAGCTGGGCTGTTTGTGCTGCCCCTTTGCATAATGAAGCCATCAGTCAGGCAGGGAGGAAGGAGGCAGGAAGGGCTGGGAGGGAATTGATGAGCGAGTGCTTGGGTACAGCCTGGGTTTGGCTTTTAAACGCTGGTGGGATCCTGGGGGGCATTAGGCAGAGTGTGTCCAGCAGAGCCAGGGAGCTTCTCCTCCCCCTCTGCTTTGCCCTGCTCAGACCTCACCTTGAGCACTGCCTTCAGTTTGGGGCTCCCCAGCTGCAGAGGGACAGGGAGCTGCTGGAGAGGCTCCAGGGGAGGGCTGTGAGGATGCTGAGGGAACTTCCAGTACCTCAATAACTCTCTTGAATTGAGGGGACCAGAACTGGACACAGCACTCAAGATGTGGCAGAAGGATTGGAGATGGATGACCACAGGCTCACAGGATGTTGGAAGGGACCCAAAGAGATCCTCCTCGAGTCCAAATGGACACCATTGCCTGGGGAGGAGAGGCTGAGGGACCTGGGGCTGCTTAGGCTGCAGAAGAGAAGGCTGAGAGGGGATTGGATCAATGTTTGTAAGTGTCTGAAGGCTGGGGATGAGGTGGGGGGGGACAGGCTCTGCTCACTGCTCCCTGCCATAGGCCAAGGAGCAATGGATGGAAGCTGCAGCACAGGAGGTTGCAGCTCAAGACCAGAGGCAACTTCTTGCCTGTGTGGGTCCCAGAGCAGTGGCACAGGCTGCCCAGAGAGGTTGTGGAGTCTCCTTGAGTGGAGCCTTCGCAGACTCTGTCTGGATGTGTTGCTGTGTGCCCTGAGCTAGCTTGGATGCTCCTGCTCTGGCAGGGGGGGTTGGACTGGATGAGCTCTTTGGGTCTCTTCCCACCCCTGAAATCCTCTGACCCTGGGATTGCAGTGTATATTCAGCCCCACAGCCACCCACATGTGCTCCCAGAATGCAGCCACTCATTCCAGCAGGCTGGCAGTGGTTAGGGTGGCAGATTTATTGCCTGAACCCCAGGTTAAGGAGCAGAGGTCGATTTGCAGATATCCTCTTCAGGTGTCTCTAAATTCCTGTACAAACACACAACAACAAAGTGCAAAAACAGTCAGAAGAGTTTGCCCAGCTGGGCTTGGGCTCTGCTGCCAGGCAGCCAGGGCCAGAAGGAGGGGGACAGAGGCTCAAGCTGTGGCAGGGCAGGCTCAGGCTGGATGTGAGGAGGAAGTTGTGCACAGAGAGAGATTGGCATTGGGATGGGCTGCAGGGGAGGTGGTGGAGTCCCCATCCCTGGAGGTGTGTAAGAGGAGGCTGCATGAGGCACTTAGTGCCAGGGGTTAGTTAATGAGAAGCTGTTGGGTGCTAGGTTGGACTGGATGATCCTGGAGGTTTTTTTCCAACCTGCTTAATTCTCTGATTCTGTGAACTGTTAAAAAATGCAATTTTCTTTCTTGCCCTGCCTATGGAACTGGATGATCTTTGAGGTCCCTTCCTACCTTGATGGATCACTCAGTGCCATAGTCTAGTTGATGGGATAGGGCTGGGGGATAGGTTGGGTTGGATGAGCTTGGAGGTCTCTTCCAACCTGGCTGATTCTATTCTAATCCATTTTATTTTATTTTATTTTATCTTATCCTATTCTATTTTATTCTTTTTCTATTCTATGCTATTTAATTCTATCCTATCCTATCCTATCCTATCCTATCCTATCCTATCCTATCCTATCCTATCCTATCCTATCCTATCCTATCCTATCCTATCTTATTCTATTCTATCTTATTCTATTCTATTCCATTCTATTCTATGCTATTCAATTCTATTTCATCCTATCCTATCCTATCCTATCCTATCCTATCCTATCCTATCCTATCTTATTCTATTCTATTCTATTCCATTCTATTCTATGCTATTCAATTCTATGTCATTCTATTCTATTCTATTCTATTCTATTCTATTCTATTCTATTCTATTTCATCCTATCCTATCCTATCCTAATTCTATTCTATTCTATGTTATTCAATTCTATTTCATCCTATCCTATCCCATCCTATGCTGTCCTATTATATTCTATCTTATTCTATTCTGTTCTATTCAGTTTCATTCTATTCTATGCTATTCCATCCTATCCTATTGTATTCTATTTCATCCTATCCTATCCTATCCTATCCTATCCTATCCTATCCTATCCTATCCTATCCTATCCTATCCTATCCTATCCTATCCTATTCTATTCTATTCTATTCCATTCTATTCTATGCTATTCAATTCTATGTTATCCTATTCTATGCTATTCCATCCTATCCTATTGTATTCTATTTCATCCTATCCTATCCTATCCTATCCTATCCTATCCTATCCTATCCTATCCTATCCTATCCTATCCTATCCTATCCTATCCTATCCTATCCTATCCTATCCTATCCTATCCTGTCCTATCCTATCCTATCCTATCCTACCCTACTCTATTGTATTCTATGTTATTGTTTTCTATCCTAATTGGGTTTTAGTTCTCCTGGCTGAACAATTGTTCAGCAGAGTGGGAAGAAACATCTCAAGAGGAGACAGCCACTGCAATCCTCACTGTGCCATCCTTTAGATGTCGGAGCAGACCCAGGAACAGGCATATTGGAGTCCTCTCACTCTGTTCCACACGAGGTTTTCTGCTTGGAGGAGATTCCCTGCTGAAGCCAAGCTTTAGGGTGCCCAATTTGTGTAGCTGCTCCCACTCCTGCCCCTGCTGGGGGAGTGTGGCTGCAGTAAAGCCTCTGAAACCACCTGCAGGGAGCTTGGTGGTTCTCAGAGCCTTGCTGAGACAGGACTGGGGGGAATGGAGCAAAGCTGGAGGTGGGGAGACTGAGGCTGGAGGTGAGGAGGAAGTTGTTGAGCATGAGAGTGGTGAGAGGCTGGAATGGGTTGCCCCTGCAGGGAGGTGTTTGGGGCCAGATCCCTGGAGGCGTTTGGGGCCAGGCTGGCAGAGGCTGTGGGCAGCCTGCTCTAGGGTAGGGTGTCCCTGGGCATGGCAGGGGGGTTGGGACTGGCTGATCCTTGTGGTCCTTTCCAACCCTGACTGATTCTGTAGGACTCAGCCTCTCAGCAAGTCTCCCTCTGTTGACTGCTCCAGCACAAAACCCTTCCCTTCATTTTCTCTGCAGCTCCTCCTTGCCTTCAGCTGCTGCTTGCCTCTCCTCGCTCCCAGGACATGCAGCAGCTCCTCGGTGCTCACCTCGGTCCTTGGGTTCACTCTTCCTGACCAGCAAACCATTCCTCAGCCCCACTGCACACCTGGCACAGGCAAGCCAGGCTGGGAAGCAGCAAAGCCAAGGGCAGGTCAAGCCTGTACGGAGCAAGCTGCCTGTTCCCTAGCTACAAGGCAGGAGGTGGCAGAAAGCACAGCCTGAGCCAGGACTCTGTGCTAGGCACTGAGGTCACTGTGACCTTCTCGAAGCTTGCTTCAGGCATTTTCACTTCGGTAGGTGCCAGCAGCAGTGCCGAGATGGCTCTGGTCAGTGCTGCAGGCTGCAGAGGGGAGGGGAAATCAGGCACCGCTGTGGGCTGGGCTTTGGGATGGGGAAGTCCTGCTGGATTCTTGATTGCTCTGCCTGATGCAAACCTCCTTCTGCTTCCATAGGCTCACAGAATCAGAATCACAGAAGCATAGAAGCACAGAATCATGGAAAGACAGAATTATAGACTCACAGAATCAGAGAATCATAGATGCACAGAACCCTAGAATCAGTCAGGGCTGGAAGGCACCACAAGGATCAGCCAGTCCCAACCCCCTGCCATGCCCAGGGACACCCTACCCTAGAGCAGGCTGCCCACAGCCTCTGCCAGCCTGGCCAAAAACACCTCCAGGGATCTGGCCCCAAACACCTCCCTGCAGGGGCAACCCATTCCAGCCTCTCACCACTCTCATGCTCAGCAACTTCCTCCTCACCTCCAGCCTCAATCTCCTCACCTCCAGCTTTGCTCCATTCCCCCCACTCCTCTCACGCCCTCACACCCTCCAAAGTCCCTCCCCAGCTTTTTTGTAGCCCCCTTCAGATGCTGGAAGGCCACCAGAAGGTCCCCTGGGAGCCTCCTCTTCTGCAGCCTGCACAGCCCCAACTCTTTCAGGCTGTGCTCACAGCAGAGCTGCTGCAGCCCTCTGAGCATCCTCGGGGCTCTTCTCTGCACCCCTCCAGCATCTCCACATCCCTCTTGTCCCAGGGGCTCCAGCACTGGATGCACTACTCCAGGTGGGCTCTCAGCAGAGCACAGCAGAGGGGCAGAATCCCCTCCCTGGCCCTGCTGCCCACACTGCTCCTGCTGCAGCCCAGCCTCTGCTTGCCTTTCTGCCCTGCAAGTGCACACTGCTGCCTCATCTTCAGCTTCTCCTCCACCAGCACCCCCAAGTCCCTCTCCTCGGGGCTGCTCTCCAGCCACTCCCTGCCCAGTATGGATTGGTGCTGGGCATTGCCTCAAACCTCTATTCTATTCTATTCTATTCTATTCTATTCTATTCTATTNATTCCATTCCATTCCATTCCATTCCATTCCATTCCATTCTGTCTGTGAGGATGCTGAGGGGACTGCAGCAGTGGCTGGGGAGGAGAGGCTGAGGGAGCTGGGGCTGCTTAGGCTGCAGAAGAGAAGCCTCAGAGGGGATTGGATCCATGTTTGTAAGTGTGTGAGGGCTGGGGGTGAGGAGGGGGGACACAGGCTCTGCTCACTGCTCCCTGCCATAGGCCAAGGAGCAATGGATGGAAGCTGCAGCACAGGAGGTTGCAGCTCAAGACCAGAGGCAACTTCTTGCCTGTGTGGGTCCCAGAGCAGTGGCACAGGCTGCCCAGAGAGGTTGTGGAGTCTCCTTGTGTGGAGCCTTTGCAGACTCTGTCTGGATGTGTTGCTGTGTGCCCTGAGCTAGCTTGGATGCTCCTGCTAGGCAGGGGGGGTTGGACTGGATGAGCTCTTTGTGTCCCTTCCAACCCCTGACCTCCTGTGCTCTCTTTGGGTCCCTCCCACCTGACATTCTCTGGTCTCTTTAGGTCTCTCCCAACCCCTGGCATCCTCTGATCAATTTGTGTCCCTCCAACCCCTGAGATTCTCTGCTCTCTTTGGGTCCCTGCCAAACCCTGACCTCCTCTGCTCTCTTTGGGTCCCTCCCAACCCCTTATATCATCTGAGCTTTTTGGGTCCCTCCCAATCCCTGACCTCCTGTGGTCTCTTTGTGTCTCTCCCAACCCCTGACATCCTGTGGCAAGCAGGAGGATGCCAGTAAGGATGGGTGGAGCCAAGGAAGTGAACTGGAAATATTATTTAATTAATAATTACAATAACCAAGCCCAAGTGGAGTCCTCTCAGCTGCACCTTGTGACCCTCCTTTGATTCCTTATGCCTGAATCATCTTTAGCTGCCTTAGCTGCTGCCAGGTCCCCTCTCTCAGCAGTGCACTGATGTGCCTGTCACCCTCCCCTGCCCCAGGGAGGGGTCAAGGATGCTGGTGGCAGCAGTGCTGGGCACTTTGGATCCTTTCCCTGCACCAAACCCCCCCAAGAGCTCTGCTTTCTGTCTCACCACTTCCTGCAGGGCAGTTTTGGGGCTGTGCTTTGGCTCTGCTGCCTCATCTGACAGCTCTCCATGGCCTGCAGCACCGAGCCCTGTGCAAGAGGGCCTGGCAGAGTGAACATTTCCCTCTCGTAGGCACCACAGGGGCAGGGGGAGAGAGCAAAAGCATGCAGGGAATGGTGTTAACCACTGCCTTGAAGATGGTTTTGTTTTCCTCCCAGGAGGAAGAGCAGCAGTGCACTGCACCCCCTGCTTTTAGCTGGATCTGGAAGCCAGCACAGACACTGCTCCTGCCCTGTTCCAGGTCTTTTTTTCCCCCTCCAGAGCTCTCCCAGGGCACAGGGAGTCTCTGTGCTGCCCTTGGGTGCCCAGCAGGTCCTTGGAAAGCAGAGGCTTGAACCTCCCCATTGTGTAATGTGGTGAGTGGAGGCCAAGGCTTGAAGCAAACAAGAACTGGCACTAAAAACAGCTGCTGAGGGTTGCTTTAATTTAATTTCCCCCAGCCAGCAGCAGCAGCAGCAGCAGGCTCTGGCTGAGCTCCTGCTAACACACAGCTTTGGCAGCTGAGCTGATCAGCACCTTGCAAAGGGCACAGCCTGTGGGGCTGGGGGAGAAAAGCCAAACTTTAGGCTCAGCCCCTCCCCTGTCTTGCTCTTGGCTTGCAGGATTTAGCCCTTGGGATGCATCCCAGCTGCAGAATCCAGGGCAGATTGAGGCTGAAGGTGAGGAAGAAGTTCTGCAGCATGAGGGTGGTGAGAGCCTGGAATGGGTTGCCCAGGGTGGTGCTGGTGCAAGCCTCACCCCTGGAGGTGTTCAAGGCCAGGCTGGGTGAGGCTGTGGGCAGCTTGAGCTAGTGTGAGGTGTCCCTGCCCATGGATGGTTTTTGTGGTCCCTTCCAACCCTGACTGACTCCATGAGGATGTCAGGCACCTTGCAAAGGACACAGCCTGTGGGGATGGGGGAGAAAAGCCAAATTTTAGGCTCATTTCCATCCAATATTGCTCTTGGCTTTAGCCTTTGGAATGTCAGGCACCTTGCAAAGGGCACAGTGCTTTAGCCTGTTGGACTGGTGGAGAAAAGCCAAATTTTAGGCTCAGTTCCCTCCCCATATTGGTCTTGGCTCACAGGCTTTAGCCTTTGGGATGCATCCCAGCTGCAGAATCCAGGGCAGATTGAGGCTGGAGGTGAGGAGGAAGTTGTTGAGCATGAGAGTGGTGAGAGGCTGGAATGGGTTGCCCCTGCAGGGAGGTGTTTGGGGCCAGATCCCTGGAGGTGTTTTTGGCCAGGCTGGCAGAGGCTGTGGGCAGCCTGCTCTAGGGTAGGGTGTCCCTGGGCATGGCAGGGGGGTTGGGACTGGCTGATCCTTGTGGTGCCTTCCAGCCCTGACTGGTTCTATGATTCTATGAAGGACCTGTTGGGGGACATTTTCTCCAGCCCTACTGCAGCTGGGTACCCACCACAGGATCACAGCACCATGCAGGTTGGCAAAGCCCCTCAGGATCACCAAGCCCAACCTAGAACCCTGTTCTACAACATTCACCTTCAACCATAGCCCCAAGCACCACATCTAAATGTCTGTTAAACACAGCCAGGCTGAGTGACTCCACCACCTCCCTGGGCAGCTCATTCCAATCCCTGACCACTCTCTCCCTGAAAAACTTTTTCCTAGTGTCCAATCCCAACCTTCCCAGCCTCAGCTTGAGGCCATTCCCCCTTGTTCTATTCTCTGTGAGTAAAGCCTAGCAGCAGTCCCTCCACAATGTCCCTGCAGACAGCTGCAGACAGCAATGAGCTCTGCCCTCAGCCTCCTCTTCCTCACCCTAACCATCCCCAGCTCCCTCAGTTGCTCAGATTTATTCTCCAGGCTCTTCCCCAGCTTTGTTGACCTGCTCCAGCACCTCCACAGCTCTCTTGTATTTCAGTGCCCAAACCTGAACACAGCACTCAAGCTGTTCCAAAGCAGAGGCCAAGGGGACAATCCCCTCCCTGCTCCTGCTGGCCACCAGGTCCTGCTGGGCTGCCTTGCTCAGGTGAGGCTGCTGGCAGCAAAGGGGCCAGATGTGCTGCCTGCAGACCATGCCACCACCAACCAGCAACTTCTTCTCCAGCCTCCTACTGTCCGTGGATTGCAGATCCAGGCAGGCATAAGTGGTGCTGATTGTTGACTTCAGCTCTTTCTCTCTTATGAATTAAAGACCAGAAAGGTCAAGAGGTCAGCAGTGTGCCTTCACCCAGTTTGCTCCCATAGCACTGGAGTTGTCTTTCCTGGCCTGGGCATGCAGAGCAGCTGCCTGAAGGGTAGCCAAGACTGAATCATAGAATGATTGAATGATAGAATGATTGATAGAATCATAGTATCTTAGAATGCTAGAGTCATAGAGTGATAGCATCATTGAATGATTGAATGATTGATAGAATTACAGAATAACAGAATGGTAAAATGATTGAGTCATGGAATATAAAATGATAGAATCATAGAATGATAAAATCCTTGAATGATTGAATAATTGATAGAATGATTGAATGATTGATAGAATTATAGAGTAACAGAATGGTAAAATGATTGAGTCATGGAATAAGAAATGATGGAATCATAGAATGATAAAATCATTGAATCATTGAATGATTGATAGAATAATTGAATGATTAATAGAATTCCAGAATAACAGAATGGTAAAATGATTGAGTCTTGGAATATGAAACTATAGAATCATAGAATGATAAAATCATTGAATCATTGAATGATAGAACGATTGAATGATTGATAGAATTATAGAGTAACAGAATGGTAAAATGATTGAGTCATGGAATATAAAATGATTGAATCATAGAATCATGGAATGATAAAATCATTGAATCATTGAATGATAGAATGATTGATAGAATGATTGACTTATTAAATGATTGATAGAATGATTGAATGATTGATAGAATTATAGAATAACAGAATGGTAAAATGATTGAGTCATGGAATATAAAATGATAGAATCATAGAATGATAAAATCATTGAATCATAGAATGATTGATAGAATCATTGAATGATTAATAGAATTACAGAATAACAGAATGGTAAAATGATTGAGTCTTGGAATATGAAATTACAGAATCATAGAATGATAAAATCATTGAATCATTGAATGATTGGTAGAATGATAAATAGAATTATAGAATAACAGAATGGTAAAATGATTGAGTCATGGAATATAAAATGATTGAATCATAGAATCATGGAATGATAAAATCATTGAATCATTGAATGATAGAATGATTGGTAGAATCATTGAATTATTAAATGATTGAATCATAGAATCATGGAATGATAAAATCATTGAATCATTGAATGAATGACAGAATGATTGATAGAATGATTGAATTATTAAATGATTGACAGAATGATTGAATGATTGATAGAATTACAGAATAACAGAATGGTAAAATGATTGAGTCATGGAATATAAAATGACAGAATTATAGAATCATGGAATGATAAAATCATTGAATCATTGAATGAATGACAGAATGATTGATAGAAT
This sequence comes from Psilopogon haemacephalus, assembly GCA_013396835.1. Taxonomy (NCBI): domain Eukaryota; kingdom Metazoa; phylum Chordata; class Aves; order Piciformes; family Megalaimidae; genus Psilopogon; species Psilopogon haemacephalus. The sequence continues at coordinate 16,736 of VWZI01011198.1, read as the reverse complement.
GATTGAATTATTAAATGATTGATAGAATGATTGAATGATTGATAGAATTACAGAATAACAGAATGGTAAAATGATTGAGTCATGGAATATAAAATGATAGAATCATAGAATCATTGAATGATAAATTCATTGAATCATTGATAGAATCATTGAATTATTAAATGATTGATAGAATGATTGAATGATTGATAGAATTATAGAAATACAGAATGGTAAAATGATTGAGTCATGGAATATAAAATGATAGAATCATAGAATCGAATCATTGAATCATGGAATAATTGAATAATTGATAGAATGATAGAATTATAGAATAACAGAATGGTAAAATGATTGACTCATGGAATATAAGATGATTGAATCATAGAATCATGGAATGATAAAATCATTGAATCACTGAATGATAGAATAATTGAATGATTGATAGAATTATAGAATAACAGAATGGTAAAATGATTGAGTCATGGAATATAAAATGATAGAAACATAGAATCATTGAATGATAAAATCATTGAATCATTGAATGATAGAATGATTGATAGAATCATTGAATCATTGAATGATTGAATAATTGATAGAATGATAGATAGAATTATAGAATAACAGAATGGTAAAATGATTGAGTCATGGAATATAAAATGATAGAAACATAGAATCATTGAATGATAAAATCATTGAATCATTGAATGATAGAATGATTGATAGAATCATTGAATCATTGAATGATTGAATAATTGATAGAATGATAGATAGAATTATAGAATAACAGAATGGTAAAATGATTGAGTCATGGAATATAAAATGATAGAATCATAGAATGATAAAATCATTGAATGATTGATAGAATGATTGAATGATTGACAGAATTTTAGAATGACAGAATGGTAAAATTATTAAATCATGGAATATAGAATGATTGATAGAATGATTGATAGAATCACTGAATGATTGATAGAATTATAGAGTGACAGAATGATTAAATGATTGAATCGTAGAATAGAAAATCATAGAATAATTGAATGATGAAATCACTGAATCATAGAATGATAGAAAGACAGAATCATCGTATCATAGAATGATAGAATCACGGAGTGAACCAATCAGTGAATGATTGATTGAATGATTGCTTGAATTATAGAATGACGGAGTGATAAAATGAGTCATGGGATATAGAATGATAGAATCATTGAATGATAAAGTCATTGGATGATAGAATAATAGAGTCATAGTATCATAGAATGATAGAATCATGGAGTGATGCAATCATTGAATGATTGAATGATTGATAGAATGATTGATAGAATCATTGAATGATTAATAGAATTATAGAGTGACAGAATGACAAAATGGTTGAATCATGGAATATAAAATGATTGAATCATTGAATCATTGAATGACAAAATCATAGAATGATAGAATGATTTAATCAATGGATGACTGAATGATTGAATCATAGAACGAGAGAATCATTGAATCACAGAATGACAGAAAGATAGAATGATAGAATCACAGAATTAATGAATCATACAATCAATGAATCATAGAATCATTGAATGATAGAATGAATGATAGAATGACAGAATCATTGATAGAATGATAGAAAGATAGAATCATTGACTAGTAGAATCATTGATAGAATGATAGAATGATAGAAAGATAGAATCATAGAATGATAGAATGATAGATAGAATCATTGAACAGTAGAATCATTGAATGATAGAATCATAGAATGATAGAATAATTAATAGAACGATAGATAGAATGATAGAAAGATAGAATCATTGAATGGTAGAATGATAGGAAGGTAGAATCATAGAATCATTGACTAATAGAATGATAGAGTGCTAGAATGGTAGAATCATACAATCACAGAATCATAAAACGATAGAATCAGACTGCTAGAATCATGGAATGGTAGGATCACAGGATCAGTCAGGGCTGGAGGGGACCACAAGCATCATCCAGTTCCATCCCCCCCGCCCTGGGCATCTTTCCTCCCGGAGCTTAGATGTGCTGTTGTCTATTTCCCTTTTAACTTTATGTTTGTGGGGAGATTTTTATTTTTTTTTTTAAACCATCAA
>VWZI01011190.1:0-20828 GCA_013396835.1 Psilopogon haemacephalus | reverse complement strand
GAGGAAGGAAAGAAGGAAGGAAGGAAGGAAGGAAGGAAGGAAGGAAGGAAGGAAGGAAGGAAGGAAGGAAGGAAGGAAGGAAGGGAGGAAGGAAGGAAGGGAGGAAGGGAGGAAGGAAGGGAGGGAGGGAGGAAGGAAGGGAGGAAGGAAGGGAGGAAGGAAGGAAGGACCGACTGACCCTTGGATCAGCACCCTTGGATCCAGCAAGGTCTCATGGGGTTAGTCCAAGTTCTTCAGCTGTGGGTGTACATCCAGTGAGGGCTTCTGTGGTAGATACAACACTGGCCCCCCAAATATTGCTGTGTCCTTGTACCCTTCAGGTGTGGGGTGGCCTCCCCAGTTCACAACAGGAGGCCATGCTGATTTGTATGAGCCCTCTCCAGTGCAATGCCTTTCATAGGCATTTCCGTGTTGGGTTGCAGTGGTTTAGAGTCAGCAGCTGAAGGAAAAGACAGAATTCCACCTAATCAGAAGTCATCTCTTTCCACTGTTAATCCATTTCTCCAATAGATCTGTCCTGTACCCAGAAAGGAGGTGTGTGAGGGACATCAGCAGCCTTTTCTCTTCAGAGTAGCTAACGCCTGAGACAAGACAGAGTCAGGCTTTCACCCAGAGCCACCTCATCAGTATAGCTGCATTCACATGCTTGTGTGTGAAAAACACAAGGGTACAGACAGTGTGAAGCAGGAGAGTTTGACCTGCATTTCATCTGACTTTAAAAGTGCAGCACCGTCCTGAGGTGGCATTGTTTTCATCTGTACAGATTTAATTAACTGCACGCTCTGAGTATTGAAGGAGCCTCTGTCCCTACATGTGCCAGAGCTTCCTTTCAGAGCATTGGTGTCCGTATGTCCAAGAGGAGCTGCCTGCAATATAAATCAAGCATCACAGGACTGCAGAACATTAGGCATTGGAAGGGATCTCCAGAGATCATCCAGTCCAAGCCCCCTGCCAGATCAAGGGCACCCAGGGCAGGAACACATCCAGAAGGGTTTGAAAAGTCTCCAGAGAAGGAGACTCCACGACCACTATGGGCAGCCTGCTCCAGGCCTCCAGCACCCTCACAGGGAAAAAGCTTTTCCTTCTGTTCCCACGGCACCAAATCTGCTCCAGCTGACACCCAGCACTCTTGTGCTGCCCTTGGCCATCCCTGAGCAGAGCCTGGCTGCATTCTCACAACACTGCCCTGCACATCTTTAGCACAGCAATGAAGGCAGCTGTCAGGCTCCTCTGCTCCAAGCTCCGAGCCCCAGCTCCTTCAGCCTGGCCTTGGAGTAGATGTTCCACTGCCTGCAGTAGCTTGGGGGCTCTGCAATGGACTCTCTCAAGCAGTTCCCTGAGGTCCTTCTTGAAATGAGGGGCCCAGAACTGGGCACAGTATTGCTGATGTGGCCTCAGCAGGGCAGAGGAGAGGGGCAATAGAACCTCTCTTGACCCACTAACCACACAGCCCTGCTTATCCACCTCAGAATACCATTGACCTGCTTGGCCAGTAGGGCACATTGCTGTCTCATTTACCTTAAGATACTTAACTCTCTTATCTTCTCTTTCAGCAACTCCAGAAACTCCATTACCTTCCCCTCCTCAAGGCTCTGGACAAGAATATAAAATGTCTACAAACCAGGCTTCAGTAATTGCACAGCAATCTATTTTGAAACAAAAGCCTTTGTGATGATGTTTCTGTTTCTTATCCTTCCTTCCTTCATACCTTCCTCCCTTCCTTCCTGCCTTCCTGTCTCACTCCCTTTCTTCTTCCCTGTCTCCCTCTCTTCCTCTCCTGCCTTCCTGCCTCACTCCCTTCCTTCTTCCCTATCTCACTCCCTTCCTCTCCTGCCTCCCTCCTTTTTATGCACTAGATGAATGAGTAGGACACTTGCACATTTAAAATCTCAGGATAATAAAGGGAATTCTTCCCTCAGCAGCCACTACTGTGGGTGAAAACCCCTCTTGATTTGGAAAGTGATACTCACTGTTCCAACTGCCATGGGCAGCTGTGGACACAGCAGGCTGACAGAAATGTATAGAGGTTGATATTATTTTTAGATCTTTTAACTGCACACATTCATTTTTTATCTCCTGTTTTAGTTGTTGTCTTAACATTATTGTTGGGTGTAGATGTGTATATGTTTGGGTTTTTTTGTGTCATGACGGGACTGGTAGTGCTTGTTTAGCTGTGAACTGTAGATGTGAGCAAAGGGTGACCAGAAAGCCAAGATTCCACTTCCAGTGAAGCATCAGGCTGCCAGGCAAAGCAGGTGCCTGCAGCGAAGGGGAGAAAAAACTGCATGGACCAGCCATTTGAAACCAGCTGGGTCTGCAGAACCATCTCTTCCAAGGAAAATTTCAATCAAGCAGTTGGATCCTTCCTGCACATATCAAGACGGTCTGCCATGGGCATGCATGTGTGAAGACCTCCGAAAATCTGCTGTGAGCAAATGTGTTTAAGGACTTAAAGCCAGTGTGGACACTAATGTCTACAGCAGTCACCTATTCCAGAGAGCAGTGGTTTGCATTTACAACTAGAGTTTCTGCCCAGAAGAAGCAGAAAATAAAATATTAGGGTTTGCTGCACTATTCTTAAGTGCTAACACTGTGGGGGCAGAAATTCAGCTAGGTGGGAATCTCAATGGGTGCTGCCTGGCTGCAAGGCAGCTCCACGTGGGGCGGGGGGGTGGTGCAGCAAGAGAGGGGCAGATCCAGTACATGAGAGTGGCCTAAAAAAATTGGGAAGGGACTTTTGACAAGGGTTTGTGATAAGGACAAGGAGCAATGGCTTTGGACTGAAAGTGGGGAGACTGAGAATGGAGATCTGAGACAGTGAGAATGGTGAGACACTGGCACAGGTTGCCCAGGGAGGTTCTGGATGCTCCCTCCCTCGAGGTGTTCAAGATCAAGTTGAATGAGAGGGTTGGAACTGAATGACCTTGAACGTCCCTTACAATCCAAGCCATTCCATGAATCTTTAAGCCAATGAGAGGTGAGCTGTTGATCATCCCAACTCAGACACCTGCATCAATCACTGCATGGGTGTGGGATAAGAAGGTGGAGTTAAGCTTTCAAAAGTTGCTCAAAGGGCTAGGATTCATCGGCTACCTTTATGCAGTCAGGAAATGCACCACAGGAAATGCTGAGCTGAGCTGCAATGTCAGAAGGCTTCAGTGAGAATACAGTGGCCAGCGAGGTGCTGCGGGGTGGTTGTGCTGGTGTGGAGAAGCTGCTTCATGAAATCTGCAAAGAGCAGCCTTTGATGTTTACCTCTGGCTTGTCCGTGTGCATTCTTCCCTGCTGCTTGGCATTCCCTTATCAAGGCCTTGCCCTTTTTAGAAGTCCCTTCTAGTGGTTTCTTATGAGAGAATAAAAACACCCAAGTTCTGGCATTAACTGGAGAGGAATCTGGACTGCACTGGTCGTATGGCAGTACTTTGGGGGATACACAAAGGTAAGGCATGAGTGGAAAATACTGAGCAGCCCAAATGGTGACTGCTAGTTGTCATTCACTGAGGAGAGGAAATGGCCTCGAGTTGCACCAGTGGACATTTAGGTTGGGCATTAGAAGAAACTTCTTCACTGCAAGGGTTCTCAGCCACTGGCACAGGCTGCCCAGGGAAGTGGCTGATAATAGGGTGGATGTTTGTCTCTTCTGCCAAGTAACAATATGAGAAGAAATGGCCTCAGGTTGCACCAGAGGAGGTTTAGGTTGGACATTAGAAGAAATTTAGTGACTGAAACGGTTCTCAACCACTGGCACAGGCTGCCCAGGGAGGTGGCTGAATCCCTATCCCTGGAGGTATTTGAAAGAGGCAAAGATGTGGTGCTGAGGGCCATGGCTCAGGCCCAGCCTTGGCAGAGTTAGAGAATGGTTGGACTGGATGAGCTTAGAGGTCTTCTCCAACCAAGAAGATTCTGTGACTCTGTGGTGGGGATCACTTTTTTGTCCTTACCAGAGAAGTGCCTGGCTGAAGTTGTATCTGCCTGGCTTCACAGGCTCAGATAATTTAAGGCAATTGTATAAATGGCAGGATTGACCTGACTGAAAACTTTTGACTGGAGAGAGTCCCCGAGTTGGGCACCTTTGTCTTACAGAAGCCATGTGCATACCGACTGAAGTGGTTTAGTTTCCATGCTGGACTTTAGATATCAAGTGTACAAGAAAATGTTTTCACATACTGCCAGAAGGTTCTGGAAGATAATTAAAGTTTAGTATTTTAGCTGACAAAAAGTTCTCTGTTTTGTACCATACATTGCATTTTTTGGGCAAGGAGAACACCACTGTAATTTATTGGGAAAAGCTGATTTATTTTATAAATGTAACCTTATTTTTGTAAACTTAATTTGGGGGGGAGGGGGGCAGAGAAGAAAAATAAATCAGACCTGATTAGCTTTTCTAAATATTAAATTATAATAAGAGGTAAATTTATATGTTTGAACTCTGACACCAAGTTTTTTTTGTGTTGAGCATTTGGAACTGAAAAGGGCAGCTGGAAAGGCTTCAAATGGCCTGGTTTGCATCAAAGCTCAATAAAGAAAACTGAGTGCTCCAACATGCACCTTTACCTCCTGTGAGTTTTTTACCTGTTGACATAAGCAAAGTCAGGGCTGCAGGTTGTTCCTCTGATGGGTAACTCCACAAATGCAACGTGCTTTCATCTCTGGAGGATCCACAGCGTCACACAACAGCTGAGCTTGGAAGGGACCTCTGGAGGTCATCCTATCCAACCCCCCTTGCTGAAGCAGGATATTGAAATCGTATTAAAGTATATGCTGGCAGCTCTGCTGTGGCAAAGTATTGCACAACTTTGGTTTACAGGTTATTGTTCCAACTCAGAAAAGAGCTGGAGCCCACACTGAATTCCATCTGTGCTTAAAGTGAAGCATATGCTCCACAGTCTTGGGGGTTCTCTCTGGACAGGGAGGGATGCACAAAGCACTGCCTCTTTTTGCTTTGCTGCACTGCACTGAGGCGAGTGTAGTTGCAACAAAACAGTTACTAATTTTGTAGGTAAAGCCTTTGCGCACCTCAGAAAGCCTTGGGAGCTGTTATATTCTGCCCCTCTGTGCCGCTGAGACCCCACCTGGAGTCCTGGCTCCAGTTCTGGGGCTCCCAACACAAGAACAATGAACTGTTAGAGTGGGTCCAGAGGAAACCACGAGGTGCACATCAGCAGCAACGAGGGCAGCCCTCAGGCTCCTCTGCTCCAAGCTGGAAGCCTCAGCTCCCTCAGCCTGGCCCCTGTTCCACTGCCTGCAGCAGCTTGGGGGCTCTGCAATGGACTCTCTCGAGCAGTTCCCTGAGGTCCTTCTTGAACTGAGGGGAATATCATTCATCCAGCCTGCCATCAATCCCAACTTCTTTCTGCTTCCTTATTGTGTTCTGGCAAATCCAAATATCGTCATTAACTGGAAATTCTACACAGAAATAAAGAGCCCTCTGTGAAGTATTTGAAGTATAGGGAAGCAATTGTCCCCCTGCACTCAGCACTTCTTTTATTCAAGGAGGCCACACCTTGCATACTGGGTTCAGTTTTAGGGCCCTCACCCCAAGAAGGATATTGAGGTCCTGGAGGGAGCTGATAGAGGGCAACAAAGGTGGGGAAGGGTTGGAGAACAGGGCTGGTGAAGAGCAGCAAAGGGGCCTAGGGGTGTTTAGTGTGGAGAAGAGGAAGCTGACAGGAGACCTTATTGCTCTCTATAGCTCCCTGAAAGGAGGTTGCAGCAAGTTGGGGTTGGTCTTTTCTCTCTAGAATCAGGTGATGGGACAAGAGGAAAATGCCTGAAGTTGTGCCAGGGCAGGTTTTCTTTGTGGCTTTCTCTGGTCCTGCTCCAGCAGTTTTAATGCCCTTCTTAAGTTGGGGGCCCCAGAGCTGGATCCAGTACTTCAGGTGGAATCCCAGCAGAACAGAGGGACAGTCATCCCTCTCTCACAATGGAGTGAGGTACAGCTGCTGCCTAGCTACAAACGTCCCAGAATGATGGCACTGAGTTTTGGGATCATGCAAGGCATCTGCTGCAGGCTGTGCATTTTACTGCTGCAATGAAGCACTGCAGCTTGTGTTAGATCTTGGTCAGCAAGCAGGTTTTTGAGCNTTTGGACATCTGCCTTTTGTAATTTAAATAATGCAACCATATGAACGTGGTGATTGTGTGAAGAGGCAAAGGTAATCTCAACAAAAGAGTTTGTTCAGTATATTTCCAACATCATCTATTCTGAGATATAATGAAGATTACCTTGGCTCAAGACTAATTTGCTGTGTTTTCCAAAAACTGGAACAAGATAAGGATTGCAAGAGAGAATAATTTTCCACTGAAGAGTTTTCATTGTTCTGTTAGAGATTTTAATGAGCTTGATCAGAAATGAAATTAAAGGGAACAATGCTCTAAAATATGCAGGCAGATGGATTATCAAATAACAAATGTCATGCATTTAATTTCTGCTCTGTGGGGGACACCTCCCTTTTGCCACATAAAGGTTAATATCCATTTTTTATTTTAAATCTCAACAGCAAACTCACTGAGTGGCTGGAGTCCAATCTGACTTCTTGCAAAATGGGGACTTTCTGCAGATGGCTTCAAACTGCACTGTGTGGTTGTAGAATCATAGAACTGTTTGGGTTGGAAGAGATTTCTAAGGTCATTAAGTCCAGCCACCATCCTAACACCACATGGCCACTAAACCTTGTTCCCAAGTGCCATCATTATAGGTTTCTTGAACACCTCCTTGGCAGTGACTCCACCACCTCCTTGGACAGCCTGTGCCAATTCCTGACCACTCCTGCAGCAAAGGCATTTTTCCTCATCTCCAATCTAACTCTCCCCAGCACAATATCCTCTCCTTCTGTCACCTGACAGTAGGGAGAAGAGTCCAGCCCCCACCTGGCTCCAGCCTCCTTTTAGGGAGCTGTAGAGAGCAATAAGGTCTCACCTCAGTCTCCTCTTCTCCACACTAAGCACCCCCAGCTCCCTCAGCTGCTCCTCCCCAGCCCTGTTGTCCAGACCTTCCCCAGCTTCATTACCCTTCTCTGGATCCGCTGCAACCCCTCAATGTATTTCTTGGAGTGAGTGCCCCAAAAATGAACCCAGTACTCAAGGTATGGCCTGAGCAGTGCCTGGTACAGGGGCACAATACCTGCCCTGCTTCTGCTGGCCACATCATTGCTGATCCAAGCTGCCTTGGATGTGCCAGGGATGCTGGTGGCTGCCTTGGTCACCAGGGCACATCATAGTTCTGTGCAGCTTCCTGAAAGGAGGTGGTAGTGTGGTGATGTTGGTCTCTTCTGCCAAGTAACAAGTGACAGGAAGAGAGCAGGGGGTGCATGGGCAGCAAATGAAGACATCAGAAGGCATAAAGAAAACCTAAGCAGTGAGAAGTCTCAGATGCCAAGACCACACCTCCATCAGCACACTGAAGATGCATCTGGGACTTACCTCAGCTACAGCCTGGGGATGGGACCATTTGCTCAAATTACTGTCTTCAACCCCAATGACACTGTTGCAGGTGATAAAGGTTTTTTAGCAGTAAGTATTGCTCTGGCCCCTCTCTCAACTGAATCTTCTCTTTCCCAGTCAAAGAGCCCTTCTTTATTTACAGTTTAATTTGTACCAAATCCTTTGCCTCAGAACCCTTGAACCCATCAAGCTTTGGCACTTGTGCTGTCTCACAGCTAGCTCCCTTTCCTGCTGGCTCAGGCTGAGTGTCCTGGGGAAAAGCCAACAACAAAAGCAAACATCCAGCAGAATAACTGGAAGAGAGAAGAGAAAGCAGCAGCAGATTTAGAAGGATGCAGAGCATGCTTCCAGTTCTGCTCCTTGCTGCTGCTGAGCTCACTACCTACTGTTTGTGACCTCTGAACATGTTAGCAATTGCGCAGCAGTTCCTCATGTCACCAGGAGACATATGGGGACACAGAGACTGCCACTGTGCAGGCTGTCTGGGTTCTTCTGGAGAGGCTTTTGCAAGCAGCATGATTGTTGCATCCCTTTTTTTGCTCTTTAAAAAGCACAAAGGCGTGAGGCAGCCTATGCCTCTCTGCACTTTATTTCCTTCATAAAATGCTGGTGTTGAAGACTTGCTAAAAATTATAGATTCATAGAATGGTTTAGGTTGGAAGGGACCTCAAAGATCATCGAGTTCCAATGCCCTGCCATAGGCAGGGACACCTCCCACTAGAACAGGTTGCTCAAGGCCTCATCCAACCTGGCCTTGAAGACCTCCAAGGAGGGAGGATCCACAGACTCCCTGGGAAACCTGTGCCACTGTCTCACCATCCTCACTGGAAAGAACTTCTTCCTAACATCCAGTTTAAATCTCCCCTCTGCCAGTTTAAACCCATTACTCCTCATCCTGTCATTACAAGTTCTTGTAAACAGTACCTCCCCAGCCCTTCTGTAGGCTCCCTTCAGATACTGGAAGGCCACTTGTCATGGAAGGCAAATAGGCCTATTAGACGTCCTGGCTTGCCCCACCCTTCTGCTGATGGGTAAGTAAGGGTGGGAGGAAAACAAAGGCTTGGGCCATTATGTCCCCTCCCAAAGTGATAAACAGGTATTCACAGGTGTTTATACACTTGTTAGTGTCTTGTCCAAACAAGAGATCAAGCCCTGATCTCACCTAACATGAGCAGCTTTGCAAATGCCCTTTTGACTGGTGAATCTCTGTGGCCAAAGGAGCCATTGCACTCGGGCAAATAATATAAATGGAGATAAGTTGCAAGCAGTCGAGCTGCCTCTGCCTCACTGTTCTGCCTCAGTATGTGCTGCTCTGCTCTATGTTCTGCTCTGCTCAGACAACATGCCTCACTGCTCTCAGCTTGGACAGTGTGTTCTGCTCTGCCTCGTGCTTCAGACCAGCTTAGCCCTAATGCTTTGGGCTTGAACGACCTGGAAACTTAAGTGCCTCAAGTTCACCAGGAGAAGACATTAAGTGCCTCACGATGTGGTGAGAAGTGCCACCAACATTGTGCTCTCTGCACATCTGCAAGAGATACTGCCTGCACCTTGTGTTGGTTTGAGCTAATTGGAGAATTTGAGTGAGAAATTAGACTATTGACTGAGAGTTAAACCTACAGTGTCACTTCACCAAGTTTCACTGAGACAGAGAAAAAAAAATTGTTTTGGGAAATGTTCTGTAAACATCCAGATAGCCAGTGTGCTTGCAGAGGGCCAGTCTGGCTTGGGTCTTGCGGGCTCCGGCAGCTTTTTCCTTTGTCTCTATGCCTTTGAACTAATTCAGAGTTAAATCACTAAAATGACTAATTTCTTCTCCTATCATTAATCTCCCTGATCTTCAGCTTATCTGCAGCATCATCAAGACGTGGTGAGATAAAGCTGGGGGAAGGGGGGAAAGGTGGTAGTGATATGGGGATATGAAAGAATAGAGGAGCACATAGAATAGAATATTATGATTAGTTGTATACCTACACTGAGAAGACAGAAACAGAATAGATGACTACAAAAGCATAGAGATAGATGACTAACAGGATACGCTGTACTCTTGCAAGGAACAGCACGAAAGCACTCCAAGGTTATCTTAAAGAACAGAGCAAGGATTATAGTGTCGTCTAGGAGAGGAAACAGTGGAAGAAACAGTGACTGGCACCCGTCATCAGTGAGGGAGGGTAGATGTCCACCAAGGGTACACGTAGGCTTAGGTTGATAAGGATGTTGCAAGCTCTACGATTACCAAAATTCCAGGCAGAAGGTGAGAAGGACATCATGATGAAGACTACGGCCTTCCTCCCGAAGACCACCTCCCACATTTTGGGGACCCCTGCCCATGATTCCTGAGGAGCACTACGCAGGCGCAGAGGACTGATAATCTAATTAAGATATGAAGCAAGAGTAGGCGGGTATCAGTGATAAGAATGTATAGGCGCTATGAATATGCATGTCTTCAGTGTATAAATCCTAATGGCTTGCTCCCTTGGGTATGCACGCTTTGGAGGAAGGATCCCCCGTGCATCTTGCGCAATAAACATACCTACTTTATAACTTTCTAGTTATAGAGTCCTTTTCCGTATGTCAGTAGGGGGGTTTGATTGTCCTCTCTTGGGGATTTTGGTCTCTGGGAGGGGTGTGGTGTCTGTATTCCCTTTTTACTGTATATTTCTGTAAATATCTGTTATATCTTGTAAATATTTGCTTGTATATTTGCATTGCTGTAAATATAAAGCTTCATTTATTAACTTCCAGTGTGTTTTTCTGAGTTTTAGCCGGGGTTTCAAAATGTGGGGGGGCAGGTCACTGTAAACCCACTACACACCTCTGCAAACCTCCAAGCCAAGAGGAACAAGGATCAGGTCAGAGATCATCTGCCTCTTTCCCAACACCCTGCTAGAGCCTGGAAAGATCTAGAAGTCTCTTCACTGCTATCAAGACACTGAGAACTTCCAACACTGCCGCAAAGGAGCCAGGGACTATCTCTGAATTCTACTCCATTACCATGAGTGGAATAGACTTTGCCTAGGGCTTCAGGCAGCCCATTATTGGGGAAAAGCCATTTTGTGGTTAAATCTTTCCAATTTTCTGATTCTCCTAAATTAATGAATTGCCTGTAAGCATCATTGTGAAGATTTTCCCAAAAGAACCCAGATTTAATTGGTTTGTATACAGTTTGTGGGTGGGGCTTTTTGGAAATCAAATCACTACATATTTCATAATTCCTTCCTTGCTAATTGCCACAACTAAATCCCCACTCCAAGGTCTCCAGGAAGCCTTCTCTTCTCCAGGCGGAAAACCCCCAACTCTTGTAGCCTGTCCCCATAGCAGAGCTGCTCTAGCCCTCTGAGCATCTTTGTGGCCTCCTCTGGACTCACTCCAACAGTTCCATGTCATTCTTATGTTTGGCACTCCAGAACTGTACACAGTACTCCAGGTGAGGTCTCATGAGACATTTGGGCCAAATCTTTGCTGATGTCTCCTCCTTTCTCCATCACTCACTTGACTAAAATTTGTTTTCAGCAGGGTTCATTTTCTACCACTACTCTGTTTTGCTGCAAGGTGGTTGAATATTTCACACACTGATGGCACATCCTCATGGGATGGCAATGAGGGACAGCCAAGACCTCTAGAAATGAGGTGTCATTGCAGTCACAGCCTGTGCTGCAAGGCTGGGGAGCTGCTCTCCTTTGAACCTCTGCAGTTTGGGCACAGTGTGTGTTACAGGCTGATCCCCAGCACATACAAACCAATTTACCAATTTCAACCTCATTATTCCCTGTCACTTCCCTTTAAACCGTGACCAGAACAGGGGGAAAAGATGTGCTTGTTGTCCACTGTCACTTGCTTTATATGTGGAGACACTAAGAGTTATCTGTTGACCTCTGAAGTAGTGTGTCAAGCTGCTTTAATATTCTTTCATTTCAGGTGATGAGGAGTAGAACAGAGAGTGCTCAGCTGGTCCCACATGAGTCATGTCCTCAGTGGTAATGAAGCTAAATGGTGCAGGTGACCCTGAATGTAAGAAGGGAGCTGCAGAGTGCCTGCTCCAGCACAACTATAGGGCTACATCTCCCTCTCATGGAAAGGGAGTTTCTTTCTGCTGCTTTTCCTGTGGAATAAAGGCAACTCAAGCTACACTAAAGCTGCTGTTTCCTTGCAGTTAGGAGTGCCTCAGTATCCCTCACTACTGTAAACTAGTCAGCAGCCCTCCTCAGGGCATAGAATCATAGAACGGTTTAGGTTGGAAGAGACCTCAAAGATCATCCAGTTCCAACCCCCTGCCATAGGCAGGGACACCTCCCACTAGATCAGGTCACTCAAGACCTCATCCAGCTTGGCCTTGAACACATCCAGGGAGGGAGCAGACACAACCTCTCTAGGCAACCTGTTTCAGTGCCTCACCACCCTCACTGTGAAGAATTTCTTCCTAACATCACTTCAAATCTCCCCTCTGCCAATTTGAACCCATTCCCCCTCATCCTGTCATTACAAGTTCTTGTAAACAGTCCCTCCCCAGCCCTCCTGTAGGCCCCCCTCAGATACTGGTAGGCTGCTATAAGGTCTCCTCGAAGCCTTCTCTTCTCCAGGCTGAAAAGCCCCAACTCTTTCAGCCTGTCCTCATAGCAGAGGTGCTCCAGCCCTCTGAGCATCTTTGTGGCCCTCCTCTGGACTCTCTCCAACAGTTCCATGTCCTTCTTGTGTTGGGGGCTCCAGAACTGCACACAGTACTCCAGGTGGGGTCTGACGAGAGCAGAGTAAAGGAGAAGAATCCCCTCCCTTGCCCTGCTGGTAATGCTTCTCTTAATGCAGCCCAGGACACAGTTGCTGTCTGGGTCGTGTGCACACTGTTGGCTCAGGTTTGCTTCTCATCCACCCAGACCCCCAGGTCCTTTTCCTCAGAGCTGCTCTCCAGCCACTCACCATCCAGCCTGTATTTGTGCTTGGGATTGCACCGACCCAGGTGCAGGACCTTACACTTGGCCTTGTTAAATTTCATGAGGTTAGCCTGGGCCCACCTCTCCAGCCTGTCCAGGTCCCTCTGGATGGGTCCCTGCCCTCCAGCAAGTCGACTGTGCCACACAGCTTGGTGTCATCTGCAAACTAGCATGAGCTAGCTCTTCATTCTGCTGAGACATTTGAGACACCATCTGAAACTACATTTCAGTATCTGAAGGGTAGTTCAGAAGGGCATGTGATGATAGGATGAGGACAATGGTTTGAAACTGCAGCAGGACAGGTTTAGGTTGGACATCAGGAGGAAATTGGGCACCACGGAGGTAGTGAAATACTGGAACAGGCTGCCCAGGGATATGATGGAGGCCCTGTTGCAGGAGACATACAAGATCAAACTGAATGTGTCCCTGTGCAGCCTGTTCTAGTTGGAGATGTCCCTGCTGCCTGCAGGGTGGGGTTGGACAAGGTGGTTTTTGAGGGTCCCTTCTATCCCAATGCAATCTGTGAATCTATGAAATCAAGCTCAGCACTCTGAGTCAGCTGAAGAGAGCACTTTAGGCACTGCTCAACTTCACAGTCATGGCTGACTTCACTGCAGCAGCTTCAAGGCTTACAGTCAAGTGTACTGTGGCTTGCTGTACTGTGTAGGGGCAAGTGGCACACTAGCTGCATGCCACCCTCTGGAGTGGAAGCTGCTGCAGTGCTGCAGCACAGCACACCCAGTGATAGCTGCTTTGGCTGATGGACTTTGAGATACACAGCCACATTGAGCAGAAAGGATGCTGTCTTCTGTCCACAGCAGGCAGTGCCATGCCTTGTGAGAGGCAGCTGCGAGATCTGGAGTTGTTCAGTCTGGGGAAGAGAAGGCTGAGGATGGACCTTCTCACTCCACATCTCCCCGAAATGAGATTGAAGCCAAGTAGGGGCTGGTCTCTTCTCCATAGTCCACAGTAACAAGAGATGGGATGATTACAAATGACCCCAAGTTGCACCAAAGGAGCTATGGGTTGGATATGAGAAGAGAACTCTTCACTGAAAGGGTTCTCAAGCACTGGCACAGGCTGCCCAGGGAGGTGGTTGAATCCTCATCCTTCACATTTCCCAAAGAGGCAGAGATGTGGTGCTGAGAGTCATGGTTTAGCCCCAGCCTTGGCAGAGTTAGAGAATGACTGGACTGGATGAGCTTACAGGGCTTTTCCAACCCAAATAATTCTAAGACAAGATGCAAACTGAGATGAGTGTCCTCTATAAATTGTTCCTCCTCACTCCTAATACAAATGTAATCACAGATTGAAAGCTCTGATGTTATCCCTGGGAACTGGTGAGAACTTGGAAGGGCGCAAGCAGCTTTTGCCAGCTGTTTATGGAGAGTTGGTGAACCTGCCTGCTCAGCCAGCAGCTGGCTAGAAGGTTTTGTCCTTTTTTGTCACAAAGCTATGCTCACAAGTGGATTAACATCCCCATCCTTGCAGCAGGGTTGGTGAGTGACAGAACTCTGAGGGACTGTGCTGCTTTTTGCTGCACAGGTTGTTTGAGATGCCTGAGGTCTTGCTGTATGAGGAACTTAACTGAATGGTTTAGGTTTTGTAACCCTTAATTTAGGAGGTGAGAAGAATGAGTGGGGCTCCCTTCCAGTGAGGGTGGGGAGACACTGGAACAAGTTGACCAGGGAGGTTGTGGATGTCTGCTACCTGGAAACGTTCAAGGCCAGGTTGGATGAGGCCCTGAGCAATCTGGGCTAGTGGAGGGTGTCCCTTCCATGGCATGGGGGTTGGCACTGAACGATTTTTAAGGTCCCTTTCAAGCCAAAACACTCCATGGTTCTGTGATTCCATGTTCTAAAACCTTTAGACAGATTCCCTCCTCAAAATGAATTTAGTGATGAGGATTTGGCACCAGAGCTGATACATGAAACTAAATTTTTGTGCCAGTCTTCAAAGTTATTTTGTCACCTAACTATTCCTGAAATCAAGGGGAGTTGAGTACCTAAACAGTCATTAAGTGCCCTTGTATCTCTGAGGATCTCTGCCTTTGATCTCCAGATCTGTCAGTTCTGCTCCTTACAAGCTCTACATTCACTTTAAAAATTATATGAGGTATGAATTAAGGATAAGATTAATTAGTAGTGGCAGCAACTGTAGCAAAGCAGAGAGACAGATGACACTGACAGAGAAACTAGAAAGGATAATGGATTTAATGACAACTGTTCTAATGGAAAAAAAATAACCTGCTGCATGAGACTGTCATAGCTGAAAAAAATGTGGCCACCATTTACACTTCATATAGGGACAAAAAGGTTTGTGCACCAGCAGTATATAAATCACTCAGAAGAGGAAGCTGAGGTCTTTATAGTAGCAGTGATATATTTTCCCTAGCCCAGTTTGGTATCTACAGAATCTCTCTGTCTAGAGGGGCTGACCCATCTCAAGCACGGAGAGCTGTGGAGGGCTGCATCCTCAGGCTCTCTGAGCACACATCCACTGAGGAATAAGCACAAAGTCTCTTGTCTTCATTTACTGATGGATAAAAGAGAGGACATGAAGGAATTAAAGAAAAGCTACTTTCAGATGGTTGTGGCCCTGGAGCAGGCTGCCCAGAGAAGCTTCTTCCCTGGAGGCTTTCAAAACTTGCCTGTGCAGCCTGCCTTAGCAGGGGGTTGGATTGGATGACCTCCAGAGGTCCCTTCCAACCCCCATCATTCTGTGGTTAACTCATCATTTAGCCTACTTGCTACTGTGGTTATCATTTTACTTATGTTCCCCAGCAGGGTAAGGACAGAGGCTCTAAATCACAACTGAGACTTTGATCAGCAGGCAGTGAGCCGGAAAGTTAAATATTCCCAGTCCAGATATCCCCCACATAGGAATTGTTGCATGTGCTAAACACTGAGCTGGCAGCTAAAAGGCAGAGCAGGATATTGCCTCTGTCTTCACTGCTTTTTTTTGACCAAACTGTGGATCTCCATGAGGAAACTTGATCAAGTTCCAAGTTATTGAGGCTGTGTACACAAGTCAAAACCTAGGAGCTTTTTAACAGGACCTTACTGCTAGAGAGGAAAGAGTTCTGAGAATGGCAGCTGGGACCTCAGCCTCTCTTGATGCTAACTTGGCTTTCTTCGCCTCCACTGCACTGTGCAGGGCAGGCCTTTATTTCTGTTGGATCTCTTAGCAGACCTAATTTTCAGTGCTTCCATCAGAGGATTCTTTGCCATTTTCTCGGAGCCTGACTTCTTAACTGATAGAGGCTGTTACAGGATCACAGGATGTTAGGGGTTGGAAGGGACCCAAAGAGATCATCGAGTCCAACACCCCTTCCAGAGCAGAACCAGACAATCTAGCTCAGGTCACAGAGGAATGCATCCAGGTAGGCCTTGAAAGTTTCCAGAGAAGGAGACTCCATAACCTCTCTGAGGAGCCTGTGCCAGTGCTCTGTGACCCTTACGGTAAAGAAGTTCCCCCTTGTGTTGAGCTGGAACCTCCTTGGTGCATCTTACATCCATTGCTCCTTGTCCTATAATCACAGAATCATAGAATCAGTCAGGGTTGGAAGAGACCAAAAGGATCATCAAGTCCCAACCGCCCTGCTGTGGCCAGGGACACCCTACCCTACATCAGGCTGGACAGAGCCTCATCCAGCCTGGCCTTAAACAGCTCCAGGGAAGTGGCCCCAACCACCTCCCTGGGCAACCCATTCAAGGGCCTTACCACTCTTATGCTGAACAACTTCCTCCTCACATCCAATCTGAATCTCCCCACCTCCAGCTTTGCTCCATTCCCCCTAGTCCTGTCACTCCCTGATAGCCTCAAAAATCCCTTCCCAGCTTTTCTGTAGGTCCCCTTCAGATACTGGAAGGCCACAATAAGGTCACCTGGGAGCCTTCTCTTCTCCAAACTGAACAGCCTCAACTCTTTCAGTCTGTCCTCATAGGAGAGGTGCTCCAGCCCTCTGATCATCCTTGTGGCCTTCTCTGGACACGCTCCAGCATGTCCACATCCCCCTGGTAACAGGGGCTCCAGAACTAGACGCAGTACTACAGGTGGAGTCTCACCAGGGCCAAGTAGAGGGAGAGAATCACCTCCCTCAGTGTGCTGGCCACACTTCTCCTGATGCAGCCCAGGATCTGGTTGGCTTTCTGGGCTGCAAGTGCACACTGCTGACTCATGTTGAGCTTCTCATCCACCAGCACCCCCAAGCCCCTCTCCTCAGGGCTGCTCTCCAGCCAGTCACTGCCCAGCCTGGATTTCTGCTTGGGATTGCCTCCACCTAGATTCAGGACCTTACACTTGGCCTTGTTGAACCTCATGAGGTTGGCTTGTGCCCACCTCTGCAGCTTGTCCAGGTCCCTCTGGATGCCATCCCTGCCCTCCAGCATGTCTGCTGTACCACACAGCTTGGTGTCATCAGCAAACTTGCTGAGGGTGCACTCAATGCCTCTGTCCATGTCACCCACAAAGATGTTGAACAAGACTGGTCCCAGGACTGATCCCTGAGGGACTCCACTTGTCACTGGTCTCCACTTGGACATGAACCCGTTGACAGCCACTCTTTGGATGTGGCCATTAAGCCAGTTCTTTATCCATCTGGTGGTCCACCCATCAAACCCATGTTTCACCAGCTTGGAGACCAGGATGTGGTGCGGGACAGTGTCAAAGGCTTTGCTCAGGTCCAGGTAAGTGACATCAGTTGCTCTCCCCTCATCTATTAATGTTGTGACCTGTTCATAGAAGGCCACCAGGTTTGTCAGGCAGGATCTGCCCTTGGCGAAACCATGCTGATTAGACCCAATCACCTCTTCACTATTCTCCTGTCTCAGTAGTGCCTCCAGGAGGATCTGCTCCATGATCTTACCAGGCACAGAGGTGAGACTGACAGGCCTGGAGTTGTCTGGCTCTTCCTTCCTACCCATTTTGAAAATGTGAGTTATGTTTTTCCTTTTCCAGTCAGTGGGAACTTCACCAGACCGCCAGGACTTTTGGAATATAATAGAGAGGGATTTAGCAACCTCATCTGACAGTTCTCTCAGTACCCGTGGGTGTATCCGATCTGGACCCATGACCTTGAACACTTTCAGATTCTTCAGATGATCATGAACCTGATCTTCACTTATGCTGGGCAGCTCTTCCTTCCAGTCCCTGCCATTATCTTCCATGACTCCAGGAGCGTGGCTGGAGGCCTTTGCAGTGTAGACTGAGGTAAAGAAGTAATTGAGAACCTCAGCCTTTTCCATGTCACTTGTGACCATTTCACCTGTTTCCTTTCTGAGGGGGCCCCACACCTTCCCTAGTCTTCTTTTTACCATTGATATACCTATAGAAATTCTCGGTGTTCCCTTTGACCTCCTTGTCTAGATTCAATTCAAACTGTGCTTTGGCTTTCCTAATCAGATCTCTGTCTGCTCGAGCAGCTTCCTTATATAGCCCCATTCTAGCTGTCCTTTCTTCCACTCCTTGTAGAGTCTCTTTTTGTGTGACAGCATGTCCAGCAGCTCCTTGCTCAGTAGCCAGGCAGGTCTTCTGGCATTCTTCCCTGCTTTCCTCTTTGTTGGTATACATTGCTCCTGGACATGGAGGAGGTGATGCTTGAATACTGTCCAGCAGTCCTGGGCCCCTCTTGCCTCTAGGGCTTTGTCCCATGATACTTTGGCCAGCAGATCCCTGAAACCATCAAAGTCTGCATGCCTAAAGTCTAGGGTTGTAAGCTTAGAAAATGTCCTCCTGGTTGCCCTGAGGATCTTAAATTCAACTGCTTTATGGTCACTGCAACCAAGGCTGTCCCCGAGCCTCACATTGGTCACCAGCCCTTCCCTGGTGGTGAGAACAAGGTCCAGCATAGCACCTTTTCTTGTTGATTCCTCTACCCTTTGGAGGAGGAAGTTGTGATCTATGCAATCCAGGAACATCCTGGATTGCTGATGCCTCCTATCACAGCACAAGAGAGCAGAGCCTATACCCCACCTCCTGACCCCCAGCCCTCAGATAGTTATAAACATTTATTAAATCCCCTCTCAGTCTTATCCAGAATAAGCAGCCCCAGGTCCCTCAGCCTCTCCTCATCAGGCAGTCCCCTAATCATCCTTGTAGCCCTCCCTTGGACTCTCTTCAGCAGCTCCCTGTCCCTCTTAAACTGGGGAGCCCAAAACTGAAAGTAGTTGGATACGATAACTGTAGTAGAAATTTAGAGTCAGAATGCAAAACATGATGGCAGCAATTATATGACCTGGAAACTGTGAGGAGGGATGGTGGGATTTCACCCTAAATGGGAGTAGGAAGTAGGCTTCTGAGACTGATGGCTGCAATTGGTCCCAGCTTGCTGTTCATGTCCTCATTGTGCTTATTCTGCCAGTTCAATAGTCATGAGAGCAATAAAAGAGAGATTAAAAAAAATATTTGCACTATTAAAATGAATGGTTTCAGCTCCACCTTCCCATGGTGTTTGATTTAAGCAGTGAAGAAGTGGCTAAGGAAAAAAGGGTTGGTCCATGGGCCAGATTTCCAGGTATGACTAAATACAGGGTGCAGTTCAGGGAGGGAGGGATGAGGAAACTTTAGTTAAAGGAGGAACTCTAACCTAACCTGTGTTGGGTTTGTTGTGTGCAGGGCCAGCCCTCAGGCACAGGCTAGAGCAGCCCTGAGGCTACTTTGCCAAGGAGACAGATCCCTCTGCAAGGGCAAGAATACTCCCAAAACAATGCTGCTAGCTGCTGTGTTCAATTTGGCTTTAAATGATTTATGTACTAGCTGAGCTGCTACTACTGACCAGCTGAAATACCATCTGACCTCCCTTTTAGGGAAGTCTTGTGCCAGTGTCCTGACCAATGTCATTGACCACCAAAAATAAGTTAGTGGCTGCAGACTGAATTCTGCGTGATTGAATTTGCCATGTGGAGAGTGAACAGGTAAATGCAGTGCTGCAGGTGGCTTTTCCAAGCAGCTGAACTCTGAGATGCTTAAAGGCACCAAAGCAAATGGCTAAAACCCAGAACCTATCATGAATGAGGAGCAAGACACCCTGGTGAATTACTTCTTCAAATGCCCTAGGAATAATAAAAATAGCAGGTAACAGTAGAGGGTTTGCTTCATAATTATTTACTGGAGTCCAGAAAACTTAGGATTATATAACAAAGGAATGGGAAGGTGATTTAAAGAGTCTGCCAGATCCCTCTGGCACATGCCAAGACAACTGACGTGCCTGTGTTTCAAGTAGGGGTATGGTAACTGAAAGAATCTCTTCTTATGCAGAACCACAGAGTTACTTTTGTTGGAAGAACCTTTAATCCAGCCATTCTCTAAGTCTGCCAAGGTTGGGGCTAAACCATGTCCCTGAGCACCACATCTCTGCTTCTTCCAAACATCTTCAGGGACAGAGATTCAACCACCTCCCTGGGCAGCCTGTGCCAGTGGCCGAGAGCCCTTTCAGTCAAGTAGTTTCCTCTAATTTCTAACCATAACCTCCCCTGGTGCAACCCAAGGCGGTTTCCTCTTTTTTTCCTATAACTTGTTACTAGGGATATGAGGCCAACCCTCAACTTACTCCAACATCCTGTCAGGGAATTGTAGGGAGCCAGAAAGTCACACTATTGATAAGACAGAGCAGGGGACTGTTGGCCTTGCAGTCCACCTGGACACACACTGACTTCTTTCAGCTGGCTGTTGACAGAACCAGTGTTAGGAGTTGGAAGAGACCTCCAGAGACCATCCAGTCCAAGCCCCCTGCCAGAGCAGGGGCACCAAAGGCAGGTCACATGGAATGCATCCAGGAGGATTTGGAAGGTTTCCAGAGAAGGAGACTCCACAGCCTCTCTGGAGAGCCTGCTCCAGTCTCTGGGACCCTCACAGTGACAAAATTTCCCCTCCTGTTCCTCTGGCACCTCCTCTGCTCCAGCTGACACCTTGTCCTGTCCTTGGACATCACCGGACAGAACCTGTTGATTGCATTCTGCCACCTTCAGTGTGAGCCTGTGTGTTTCAACATGGGAGTGTTGTCTAGATCTTGGACCACAGAAAAATCCATTTGGCCCTCCAGGGTTCGTGACAACCTGAACCTGCCTTGGGGACCAGTACAGGCCCCAGAGAGTAGAGATCACCTGGGCATAAATGCTAAAAGCCTGCAGAAGCCCAATCTGTATGTGTGTCTCAGAGAGATGACCAAGGCAGAACTAGGGTTGCACTAACTGAAGATAGACACATTGCGGTGAATCTGTTTCACCTGCTGACATGGAGACACCTGAACTGACCCTGGCAAGAGAATCTTTGTCTTTGGGTCTTACACACCTGGCAGAGAGGCAACAGGTGTCCTTCTTCTGAATGAAGTGAGTCACAGATTCACAGACTGTATTGGGCTGGAAGGCACCCTCAGAGGTCACCTTGCCCAATGCCCCTGCAGACACCTGTGTTGGTTTGAGTCACAATTGCTTTTAGCTCCTAGATTGCCTGTTCTAAACT
>VWZI01011189.1:35325-48882 GCA_013396835.1 Psilopogon haemacephalus | reverse complement strand
GTCTAATTTCTCACTTAAATTCTCCAATTAGCTCAAACCAGCACAATGTTATATCTTTATTACTATTTTATCTTTATTATTCCTAGTGCCCCATGATGTTTGAACTCTCATCAGGATTGAGAAGGTCTTCTGCACAGAGTCCTACTTTGTTATAACCATGAAGCAGGACATACAGCCCTTCTTCAGACTCAAGATCTTTGGAAATGCAGATTTGGAAGACAACAGGAGGTCAGATTAATGATCACTTTGAAGGAGAACCTTTTACTTTAAAAGCTTGTTGCTTGCTTCATGCATAATTGAAAAAAGGTCTGATTCTCCTAAATATCTGAAGATACTAATAGGTTTAAGTGAATCAGAATAAAAGAAAAGTCAGCATAAAGCATTTTATGCCTCACTTCTCCATCTGATTTGCTTACTTGCCATGTTAGACTGCAACAGGTTCATGTGTGTGGCTTATGGGTTTGTTTTTTTGTTTTTTTTTTTTACTTCAGCTCTGTTGCATAAAACAGAATCATAGAATTAACCAGGTTGGAAAAGACCTTTGAGATCATCAAGTCCAACTTATCACTTAACACCTTCTAATTAACTAAACCATGGCACTAAGTGCCTCATCCAGTCTCCTTTTAAACACTTTCAGGGACGATGACTTTGCCTCCTCCCTGGGCAGCCTGTTCTGATAGCCAATCACTCTTTCTGTGAAGAACTTCTTAACATCCAGTCCAAACCTGTTGTGTCCTCTTGTTCTGTCACTGGATGCCTGGGAGAAGAAACCAACCCCCACCTTGCTACAACCTCTTGTCAGGTAGTTGTAGAGAGCACTAAGGTCTCCCCTGAGCCTCCTTTTCTCCAGGCTGAACAACCTCAGCTCCCTCAGCTTCTTCTTATAGGGCTTGTGCTTCAGCCCCCTCATCAGCCTTGTTGCTCTTCTCTGAACACATTCAGACACCTCAACATCTTTCTTGAATTGAGGGGCCCAGAACTGAACTCAAGGTGTGGCCTACGTATAGGGGAAGAATGATATACCCTCAAAACAAAATTAAAAAAACCCAACCCAAAATAATAAAGTTACATTTAAGAGTGGCCCCTGAGTTACAATTAGTGGTAACCCTGTGTAGGAGGTTTCAGTTCAGTTGCACCTTGCCTTAAAAACCCAACCACAATCAGTAGTGATGGTTGAAATTCAGATCTTTGAATCTGCTTGGTCTCTCCTGGCCAGCTGTTTGGCCAGCTGTTTGGCCAGCTGTTGACCAGTACCCCCAGGTCCCTTTCTTCCTGGCCACTTTGTCTCCAGCCTGTAGCACTCTATGGAGATGTTGTGACCTAAGTACAAAATCCAGTACTTGGACTTGTTAAAACTAATGGCATTGAACTGTGCCCATGTATCCAGCCTGTCCAGGTTCCTCTGCAGAACCCTCCTACCCTCTAACAAATTGACACATGCTCCCTCCATTATACAGAAAGGTTTTTCAGTTCTCTGCAGGAGAATCTTCTTCATATAAAAGCCAGAAAATTGTTTACCTATTTACCTGTATTATTGACAGCTTCAATAGCTTAACTTTAATAAAGTCTAAGATATTGCAATATCATCACACTAATTATGGCAACTGCTTCCATTTTAGCTTTGTCAGAGCATGTCTACACACGCTAGCCCAGACTATCCTGCACCTGCTCCATCCATGTGTTGTACTGCTCAGCTGCAAGCAATTCTTGGCATGGAGTCAGGTTCCTGCAGTAGGCTTGGTGCTGTGTTAAGCCTTAAATCTTCGTCAGAGTTGCAAAAATCAACACAACTCTCTTCTCCTGTTTATTTATACGTTAGTCTGTTCTTAAGAGAAGGAAGTTTCTTGCACCATGCCATCATAATTCGCTTACTCTATACTGAGTGGGGTTTGTGGGAGTGAAACCCTGTGATTGAGTTGATATTCACATAGTGAGGCAGTGGGGCAGGCCAGAGACACACATGTGCACACTTGTCTGAAAAGTGTCTCCTAAGCGTCTTCTGCTTTACTCTCTGAGTAATGGAGAGGGCAAAAGTCCTTAGACACTTCTTACAAGGTTTGGAGGAAAAAAAAACTAACAGACATTACAACTCAGTCTTCTCTGCACTTGTGCTAACAAGTATAGGATCTGATTCATAATCCACAGCTGACAGATGTGTGTTGGTATTATTATGCATACATACAGTTCATGTGTACATAAATAGTTGTCTCTGAATGTGTCAGGATAAGAGCAGTGGCCTTCCTGGGCTACAGGTGGCTTTTATCTAGGTAGCCAGAAGAGCTTTTTGAGGAAATTTGTAATTATTTTTACCTGAGTGCATAGATATGCTGATGCAGAACTCAGTTTCTGAAAGTGAGACATTAATCCTTTCCTCTTTTGCTCTCCTTATTTAGATGCTTCTCTCCACTTAGTTTTTTTGAAAGGAGTGGACTAAAAGGGCAGAAAGACTTTATGGACTTCCTTTTTAAAAGAAAAGCCATCAACCCCTCCCACCCCACACAGTATAAGTAAGAAAAAAGTTGCAGGTGGAGTGAATGGACTTACTGATCAGAAAATCCTTCTTCAGTATATAAATATTATCAATAATTTTTCATAACTTTTAATTAGAGAAAAAGAGATTTTGAACAATTTCTATTTTTACTACTTGCATGGGTAATAGGTTTTATTCTGAAAACCAGGCATTTGTATTTAAGCCATCTATTCTTTTATTTTTAGATATGTTTTAGTGTGCAATGCATCAATCTGAATGTCCACACATGACCTGACATGGAAGGAGTCTTACAAATGACTGGCAGTAAAATAATATGCCTGTCACCTATATTGACCTCTAATGATGGCAGTGGTGCAGGCCCATTCTGGGAAGCCACAGTTTTTCAACAGCTCAGAATGAAGGGTAGAGACGCCATAAGGCATTAAGAGCTCCCAAAATGGATACTAAATTTTTAGACAGGAAAGCTGTTTCCATATCAACTCCATCCTCAGGGGCTATTGATACTGTATTACAGTGTTGACTCAGAGCAATTGATGCTTTACCAGGATTGCCCTGGTACAATGTAGAATTGTTGTCACATTGTTGTATGTGTTCATCATACAGCCATTTTATTGTGTGTATTGAACACAGAGACAGACCTCGGTTAAGGGAACTCATATGGTCTCTACTGGAAAATGCTAATTCAATGCTAAAGCAATGAACAAGCCCTGCTAAACTTCTACACCTTTTGAGACAAGAGGTGATTGCCCACCACTCCAAAGAGCCATGGCCAACTTTGTGTTGAAAGGCTGATGGAGTGGAATGTGGCAATGCATCCATACCCTTCTCCCCTCCCCAAGGAGGTGGCATGGGTGGGGACAGAAGTGTGGGAAAAGGGAGTGAGGAAGAAATCACCTCCCTCTTCCAAGGCTGTGTCAGTGGGCATGGGCCTTTCCCCCAGGCCACATGTCTGGGGCAGACCTCCCCATGCCAGAGCAAGCCTGGACATGCAGAACTGATGTTGATAAACTTCCTGCCCTTTTATGGCATGTGGGATCCCATCTTCTGATGGCAGTCATTGGCCATGGCTGACAATAAAATGGGTCTTACAGCACGATGGCTCTTTTCCCTAGGGTTTTCTACCTCGTAAGTGTGGACTATCAAGCCACAGTTCCTGGAGGATTTCCTGAGAAAAAGAGACACCAGAGGACTTCTCACAATCATGACACAAGACAAATTAGAGAATTACACATTTTTGAGGAAATCTGTAGGAATGTTTGTTTAGCCAGACTTGTGATAAGAGCACAGGCCTGCAGGGGCCCAAGGAGAGAGGTGGGAGAAAGTGGCAATATCTCAGCTTGAGAGGGGGCCTGTCAAGGACACCTTCTGGTCTTCGTCTCAGATAAATCTGTCAAGACCCTTAGAGGAGCTGAAACAGGGATGAAGAATGGGAAATACCTATGTTAATGAACTCTAAGAAATAATTGTTATAACCCAACCCCTTATTATGAATATGTATCCTCTTGTAATATAAATTGTGGCTTGTACCAGCATGGGGTGTGCAGGATTGATGGAGTGATCCTGCCTGCACCCAGGGCCACAATAAACATACCTACGGCAGAACTCTCTCTTTGAGTTTTGGAGTCCATTTCGCACGTCAATCAGAACCAGCATTGTGAGTAAATTCAGAATTTTTGTAAGTCCCCAGGGAATACATTCCTCATGTGAGTAGGGGCAATATACTGCTTTTGGGTTCAATCATTTTCCAAATACTGATCTTTAACTATTGGTCCTCATACATGTATCCTGGGGATATTGTGAAACTGAGCAATGAACCTTTAAATAATATTATACTAATTTTTGTATGTAAGTTATGTGGGTGGTGGGATCTTTAAATTAATAAATATTTTAAAATTAATATACTGCCTGCACCCCTTTATTCATAAGTCAGTAAGAGGTAAAGAAAGGCAAAGTCGCAGAAGTCTGTCTGCAAAGATCTGCAAGCTTAGAATAAACAACTGTTTGCAGAATAAAGAAATGCAGAGCACTTGCAAGTACAGTATCTGTGAGTGTATTATTTTTATTCATGAAAACTTGAATGTATCTAAAGATATTGTTTAAATCAGTGTACTTTGTTTAAAGCATGTTGAATAGGCCGATTTGTGATCTGAACATTTCAGTCCATACAGGTAAACTATCTTTACTAAGCATCATTAAAAATGCAGGAATTAACAACAGTATAAAAATAAAAAAGTTAGAAATGGAATTGATGTCCAGAAAGCAGTGAAACTAACTTCAGTAGCAACTGAAAGATGAATTTTCCTATGGGTGTAACTAAAGCAAGAGGTGCATCAAGGTTTTCAGATGTTACACTGCAAATATGCCATATGCTTTGTGAAAGATTCCTTGTCATTTGTAAACCATCTTTACAAGAAAAAGCTACCTTCAGTTTTTAAAAGCAGTTTCAGAGAGCTGTCTTAATGCTGTTTTTTCCCTTTGGTGTGCTCATGTGCTGAGTACGGTGAGGGAGAAGAAGTTCTGGAAATAAAAAGTCAGTCATAGAATTTATGGTACTATGAAACTCAAGCAAAGAAAGATTAGAAGTTTTGTATTAGGAGCAAGGAAATCAAATCCATACTGCTTTGTGTTCTCCTGAATGTATGTTTATGTCTATCTTTTCATTGACTAGATTCACATGTGCTTAAATGCTTCTCCAAACTCAGTATTACAAGAATCATCAGTATGAAAAATGCAAATAAAGTATTTTAGTGACATTTAGAGTAAAAAAAAGTACTGGAGTAATCCATGGTGTAATCATTTGTTTGCTTTAAAAACAAAGAAAAGAACCCAAAAGAATTTGGCAGATTGTTTAGATAATCTTACTATCTATGACAATAGTCCTGGTATGTCTGACAGGCCCACCTACATCGAGCTGATGCAGGGATTTTATACATTCAGGCTACTAAGTTCTACTGTGTAAAAGAGATCGAGAGGTCAAAGATGAGAGGCGGTCTTTCACATTGGAATAGAACAGCAGACCTATTTATAGCAAGATCTTAATTCCAACTTCATTCAGGCAGATTGGCAAGAGTTTTCAGTGTGGAGCTGCATGCTGCAAAAAACACAGTTGTACAATCCAAAGGAGAAAATCCAGGTTTTACAAATATAAAAGAGATGTAAACAGTAAAAGAACTAAATCAAGCTGACAGGACAAAAAGGAATGTATTCAAGTGTATTTCACATTCAATTACAGGAAAAATATTCTAAATGAAATACAAAAAATGAGAGAACAGATAAACAATAATTTACAAAAAAATTCTGAAACGTGACTATTAAATTACAACAGTATTAATCAATACTCCTATTGCCACCAACATTGTAAAGCAGGTGGCCTTATGACGATTCAAAATCTCATCTAGATCAGGACTGAGCTAGCACAGTATTAACACTATGTATTATCCCCATTTTCATTTGGAAGTGAAATTCATAAAAACAAAAGCAGAACTGTAAATACTGTGCATATTGCTTATTATTTTCAGTCACAAAATACAACAGTCTATAAACAAGGCACTCCAAAGGCATGCAGCTGTCCTGCTCATCTACGGGGAAAAGTACTCCAAAGTCATAATCCTTCTCAAGGATACAAAAAGTCTTGATAAATTCTTAACCTCTTCACAAAAAGGCAATGCCTCTGGATGTAACTTACATTCATCAGTTACATAATTTGTACCCCTGAAAAAAAAGCAGACCTTTTATTTTAAATAGGCCTAAAGTGTCTGCTATTTTTCAGATTAGGTATTTGGCTTGGGAGTTTTGGGTGCTGGGGAGAACAGCTCTTCTGTCTTGTCCAGAAGAGCTCTGCCCTGATTTTCTGCATTATTATTTTCCCTGCTTGTCGCTACTGACTAGAATTCACAACACGAGGAAGCAATTAGTATTTCCTTCAACTTGCACATTATTTACTTCTAGGCAGATGTAGTATTCCTTGGATTCAGCCACGCCTTCTTGTTATACTTAGTTACACTATCACCCTTGTTTGTAAATTGGGGTGGGGAGGGGACTGGTGTATTTCATAAAGAGCAAGTACTACAAAATACTTAACAAATAATGTCACGTTTATAATCAGGGGTTGTAAGTGCAAGTTGAATGTGTTGAGCATTTAAGCTTACCTGCTTTTCCTGCTCTTGAACATAAATCAAGAGAAAAGTCAGGCAGAACGTTTCCACAAATACCTAACTGCCATAACTCCAGTCTACAGCAGGTTATTTTA
Organism: Psilopogon haemacephalus; assembly: GCA_013396835.1. Lineage (NCBI taxonomy): Eukaryota > Metazoa > Chordata > Aves > Piciformes > Megalaimidae > Psilopogon > Psilopogon haemacephalus. Next base: position 42,142 of record VWZI01011189.1, on the reverse strand, counting down.
CAACAGTTTTTGGAAATATTGCTAAAAGTGCCTTGCAGAAACTATGGGGATTATCCAGATGTAACGTATACAGAACACTGTGCTGCCACCACACAGTTGTGTATACTATAACTCTCTGTGTCAGTCATTAAACACAAACACATGAGTGAAGAAAGTAGCAATCTAACACTTTCAAAACCTTAATAGTATTAATGGGAGACTTCTAGCTTGAAAGCAACACTTCTGTCTAGACATAATCACCTGGTATAATTATGAGCCTCTGAATAAAGAGCTGGACTTTACCTGTGCTTTTTGCATGCCAGTACCTCTACAAATAGTCAGTTTAAAAGATCTTTGCCATGGGCATTGCATAAATAATTTTATATATATGTGTGTGTGTTTGTTTACAAATGCATGTTAAACAAAAGCCCTAAGAAGATTTTTAAAACCCACAGCATACTCAGTAACATGTTTTCTATGATAAACTATGTTTTTAATTAATCACTTCAGAAATCGAAGCTGTCAGTGACCTTTTAAAATGACTATACATATACATCATACTGTTAGATAAATATTGATTTTTTTCCCCCCCTCCACTGCAAGTGAAGTTTGGAGAATTAGTTTTCATACTGAGATATAATTATTAAGCTTCTTTTTTTTTTCTTAAAACTTTCTAATTAGGCCTTTTGATTGTGAGCTTTTTTTCAAGTTGTTAAGGCCAAGTAACCAAGCAACTATATGCAGAAATTAACTTTTAAATTACATTATATACTGTAGTAGTAAAGTTTGTTTGAGGTGCATGAATAAAAAGTTACTGAAATTACAGGAATAACAGATGTATTCATTGTGCATCTGAGAGTAGGGGGAAAAAAAAAAAAGAGTTTTCACTCATTTTGGCTTAAAATGTGTTCAGGTTTCCAGGATTCTGACATAAGAACCCAGATAACACTGGTTAGAACCACAGGGCTTTACAATAAAAGCTAAAATATTGACCATATGATGGCAAAAAAGTCTTTATTTGTGGTTAAATTATTCTGTTCTAGCTACTCTCTGATGAAGTTGGTGGCGCTGTGGAGGATGATCTCCTTCTTCTTGACAAAGATCGTGACCGTTCAGCACTGTAGGCAACATGCTTATCATAACTTTGTATCTGAGCCTCGAGGAAATCCCTTTGTTGCTGGCTGATTGTCTGGCTAATCAGTCCAGGGAGAGCCTGGATGCTACCAATTAAAGTTTCCAGCTTAGTTTCCAGAGTAACAATTCTCTTCTCAAAATCTTCACTTCTTTCATTTAAGTCAGAAATCATGTCATACATGATGTTTTGAGTCTGCAAGCAGAAGGATGTAAACAGAGGTTTAGTGACCTCACAAACACTGTAACAAGCAGCAAAACTCTACAAAAGTTTGTAATGCTTTTGCACTTCACAAAAAAAAAAAAAACCAAAAAAACAAACAAAAAAAAACCCCAATACATACTATTTGTCATGACCATTGAAGTCACTTTAGGAGCTCTAAGGGTCAGCCTCTCAATTGTGAAATCTTTTTCAAAAGTAGGGAAAAAAACACCACCAAAACCAAAACAAAAACCTCCAAACTGAACTGAACAAAAACAAACCCTAGTGCATTCAAAAGCTGGTCAGAGTCACAAATGGGATGCTTCATTTGGTTACCACAAAGCATCCATATTTTCATTTCCTACAAATAACAAAATTGTTTATAATATTCACATGTAGAATACATAACATTTTCACTTACAAACTCTTCATTTTGAAAGGCCGAATTTTGAAAGAACAGGAATTGCTTACTAACCTTTGCCAGGTCCACCAAAGTGTTGGCTTGATCATTTAGTTTCCTTTGTTCCATTTTTACACTTCTTAATCTAAAAAGCAAAATTTTAAGTCAGATTTTTTGATGCGTGTATGTGTTCATATTAGGATTTCTAAAAGCATGCACAAAATTACAAGAGCAGTAACTGCATGGACAATGCCTTGAGTATTTTGTGTAAAGTTAGAATTTGTCATGTGCTTGCTACAATCAGAAGCATGCTTCTTCAACGTTGCAAAAAAGGAAAGAGCAAGGAAATGTGATGTCCTCAAGAATACCACTTGTCATGGTCAAAGTTGATTTCAGAAAGGGAGATAACAATTTATCCAGACTACATGAAAGAAAGCCAAGACATTCCTCAAAGCCTCAGTATCGTGACAAGTAGATATAGGAAGAAACATAGAATGAATTCTTTTTGTCATTGATGTTACGAATCTTCCCATGCCTACATGACTAGATACAGGTCTTAGCCCTGTTCTGTCGGAAATGGATTGAGTTAGCAGGTGTTTGAACCTGATGGAATTAACAGTGATAAGTGAGTTTGTTGTGACTTTAAACAGAACTTCCATCTGACCAGCAGCTAAATGACCAACATACTTGCCAGTATATTTTACTTTCTCACATAATTTGTGAATCTAAATGTGCTTACATTTTAAACTTGCATTTGACATTCTATTTTAATGTGCTATTTAAACTACAGCACTGAAAACCTGTNTATAGAGAGAGAGAGAGACACACACATATATCTATATATGTGTATGACTTACCATATGTGTTCCATTAAACAAAATTCATGTTTTTCAGATTAACTACTACAGGAGTGATTTGTAAATGCAATTTTTATAAATAGCCAATTTCTTCCAAAAGTATGAATCATTTCTCAACAGAGAAATACTTTGATTTTCAGTGACTTTTCTGGTGGCCATTGTAAGCAGGAAATAGCATTTTTAAAAAAACAATTTATGAATTTAGAGACAATGTGGAATAAGATACAATGCAGTCTACTACTGTATCAAGGGCCAACCAAGCTAACCAGCTGGTTTGCCATCATTTTGGGGTAGGTGTGTTCCTAATGCTTAATTTACCTATTTCTCAATGAAGATGTTACTTAGAAAGGAAGTTTAAAGAAAGACTTCTAGGAGATATTTCAAAATTAGGAAGTTTCTGCTCATATCTTTAGTTACCAAGCATTTCATTTCAAGGCTGATGTTCCAGAGGCTTGTTACTTGAATGCCATACACTATTATACCCCTGGAGGCTCCCTACAGAATGCAACATAAATGCAGACTGTAGGAATGCTGCTTTCAGTGGGTATGAGCTGGAGCTAGTCTAAAGCAAAAACTGTGGAGGAGTCTCCAAGGTATGAAATTACATCATTACAGTATGAGAATAGAGTAATTACTCAAAGGTAAAAATGTAATGGTTTGTCTGGAGAATGATAACCCTAGTGTTTTGATGTGCGTCTGTTCAATTATTTGCAAAATATGTGTTCTCTACTTTTCTAAAGATTCTTCAGCTCATCCGCTTTCCCATTAGTATCTTAAAATTCCAGGAGATACATCATTACTGTAGCAATCCAAGTTCCAGCTGACATCGACATGATAATTCCTTCTGGTAAGCTACCCAGTATCTATCACAGACTGTAAAAATGTGTCTCTAGGTAATGACAAGTCTTTAGCTGCAGCAGCCAGATTTAAAGAAATTGCCATGCTTTTGTTCCTAAATTCACTAAGAGAAAACCATGAAACACGTTGATTTTATGAACTTCACTTATCACAGCAAAAGATCATGATTCTGGATTGCATTTCCATGGCAGCAATCAGACCACTAAAGTTCACAAATAAAGACTAGTTTTTGCATGCAGACAGTGGTAAATTCTGCAGATTTAGAAAGGAACTGTTGTACAACTTACTTCCGAGCTCTATTTTCATTTTGTTGAAATAAAAAGACAAAAGAAAGAAAACAAACTGTAAAATATACTAAAACAACCAAATGAGCACAGTGGGCTCAATTCAGCAAGTGGGACTTCCTAGGGAGTTGCCAGTTCTTGCATGAGATGGAGTTTAATTTGTAGTCATGATGAAGGAACATGCAATAGTTTTAAACCTTTCCATTATCTGTAGTTTGTTTTTTATTCACACAATACATTAAATGCCTTTTAGTAGTATCCTTTAGAGTGATGATTTCACCTTCATCTTATTTAGCGTGTGTAAGAAGCAAAAAAGATTCAAAACAAATGAAGGCATTTTTAGAATTTTGATTGTGAGTTTGAGACTGCTACCATGATCTGCTCCTGTTTGATTTTTGCTTTTTTTCATATGAAATTGGCCCTGAAACTTCACTCCTTTTATTTCTTCATTAAAATGACTTGAACAGTGAATGAGGGGTCAATCAAAAGAATCCAGAAAGACAGGAAAGAACCATATACTCATATGAGTCACTTGAGAAAAGTTCAACGATGCAAAGGGAGAAAAAAGTAATTTGCACTCATCTACAGTACTGCAGGTGGAAGAAAGCATACTGCCAGAGCAATGTTTTCATCAATGGGACATTCTCAGCCTCTTGAAAAATTTTATTTTTCTTGCTTAAATACAAAAGTTTTGGAATTACAAAGCCAAACAGTAAAGGACAGTGGGAAATGCATTATTAACATAGCTGTTCAACATTTGGTTGGCACAGTCAGGAAAAAACTACTGGTTCCATTTTCTTCACAATACTAATGAAATTATGAAGCAGGTGCAGAACAACGCTTTACTCCTGTGAAGTTCTTCTGGATTGAATGGTAAATAAAGCTGTGAATTGATCTTGCTGTTCTCTGAACATGTGCACACACACATACATACAAATAGCAAAGTTAAAATGTTGTGGATTAACTTTTGCAATCAAGGATTCAAGTTTAGCAAAGGATTCACATGACATGTCACACTCTACTGCAGCACCCCTGCCACTCCTCTCCACCTCCCAATCCTTTACGCTATGATGACCAAACTGGGGAAGTACACTTATAACATATATATGAAAATGCATTGACTTTTGTAATCTTTTTGTTCCTTCATTTCTGAAATAGTGCAGTAACATTTAATCCTGCAGATTTGCTAAATGTGAGATAGCAATCAAGGTTTATAGAATCCTTTAGACCTTAAGATTAACATTGCTTTAAAACATTTCCATGTAACAGATAAAGAGAGTTTGGCTAAATTTACTAGCAGGAAATGTGATAACCTGGTCTTTCTTTCCTGCAGTGTGATACAAAGGTGTTCTTTTCATGATGGATCCCTCACATCTCCTCTTAGGTTAGCACAGACATGGACCCAGAACAGAAAGTTATCAATACATCTGTTTGATATTTAACTCAATTTATCTACATCTCCCTAGTAACTCATGGAAACTAATTGCATAGGCTGTAGAAATGGCTGTCTCAGGCTGGCTGGGGACATATAGTAGAGCAGAAAAATAGTGGTATAGTTCCTGACTGTTCCTTAAGAAGAATCTGTGGTTCCTGAGGACAAAGATCTCTTTTCTTCTCCCTTGTAGTCCAGGGGAGAGTAACTGAATCGTTGTGCAGTTTTACTGCTTTTGTTGTGTTTTATGACAAGTATGTATTACGAATTTTAAATAAATATTTATAGTCTGGCAATACTGTACTTCATATTAACCCTACTACTGATTTCAGTTGTCAGGGTTTTTTTTTCAACCTCTCAAGATTTCAGTAGAGGGAAGGAACTCATCTTAATTATGCCAGTGGTGCTCAAAGTTCACAGGATGACTGTTGGCACACACTTCCATTTTCTAGGATGGCTATCAGGGGTCATAGCTGACATATCAACATTTGATTTTACACATTGAGAATATATGGTAAAGAGAGGAATGTAATTGCTGTTGAGCTATACAGTGATGCTTGATATATATTGTTTTCATTAAAGATTACATAAATACAGACTATCATTCTGATTTTAAATTATTACAACATCTACTACAAATGAAACTTTAAAAATTTTGTTCTGTCTGTTGTGGCTCACATCTTACTACTCGTAAGCAAATATGTAACAACAAGAAATATTATTGGTGGTAAAGACACACAAAAAACTCTTAGATAATTCAGAAAGCATAAGTATAAAGTAAAAGAACAAGCAAGTTTGATCTATCCTGTATTGGACATGCAGAGCCAGCAACTTTTTAGTATTTTTTAAATAGGTAACACACTGAAAATGTATCTTTATCTTAATCTTCAGGAAAACTCAATCTCAGGAGCAATATTCTATGATGGGGGAGAGGGAAATTTGGAGGCAGAGTGGAGGTACAAAGAAAGGAGTGGGTAGGGTAGTAGACATGGAGACTAAAAGCACCTCTGAGATAGAGGGAAACTAAGAAACAAAACACCTAGAGAGGAAACTCAAAGCAAAATAGTACTTACTGATGAATAGCTTGCAAAAATTTGCGTTGGTGTTTCCTTACTTTTGCATGGTCTATCTTTTTAACCAGCTTTGTGTTTTTATAAATTAACCACGTTTCCCTGAGTACATTGGCCGCTGCATTTTTAACCTGTTTAATAAAAGAAAACAACCAGGCTGAAAAAAGCATTATGGCATGTTTTTTTTTTTTCTGTTAGTAACTCTTTCTAAAGCACTTAAGACTCTGCCTGTGGGATGTAAGTACATCAAGAAGCTGCAGCACTGAGGGCAGAAAGCTTTAACTGGACCAAGAGGAGTGCTGAGAAATTTCTATGTTGCATATTGAAAACAGCTCTCTTTGAATTGGGGAATAATATATCCCTCTTTAAAGAGAAAGCACTTTTTGTTGTTTATGGCTATATAAATAACTGTGAGAAAATAATAATGCACAATTGATGTGGTAATTAACTACATGTACTTAATGAAATTTCCCTCTTTTAATAACATTTCTCTTTCTTGTTCTACAGTTAGTACCTCTTAATTCTCTTAGCAATTTAACAGTTTTTAGAATTTCTAGAGCAGCTAAAACTTCTTTTTCTACTTTTTTTTTTTTTTTTTTTTTTT
>VWZI01011189.1:13031-35256 GCA_013396835.1 Psilopogon haemacephalus | reverse complement strand
TTTTTACATTTTATTCTTGTTTTTGTTTAACTGTTCTCTGAGGAGGTGAAAAATCATCTTGACAAGTAATGTGGCCACTGTTCTATTTCATAACTGTTTTGAACTTTTCTTTCAAATGAGGCTTTCAATAAAATGTTAGAATACCTGAAGTTCCTTCTTAGGCCCTCCAAAATTTTCAAGAATGTTTCAAAACAACAAAGAATTCTAATGCAACATGATTAACAACACAAAGACTAGGTTACTTACAGAGGACAATTGTTCTCACAGTTCATATTTATTTTTTCTCCCTGTGACTTTTTATCCTGCCAGTCACTGCGGCACCAGAGCGAAGTCGACATTTAGATAAAGGCACTGCAGGAATGCCATGCAGTAGCTCTGCCCAGCAAGAGTTCCCCACCTTGTACCTGCACAAGTGACTTTGGTGGTCATGACTTCAATGGAAGTACAATCACATTTTTAGAGATTTCTCCACAGTTTTTACTTAGGCTTTATATTTTCATAGGGTATGGCCAACTTCTGCCTGTGAGAAAAACTCTTCTAGTATAGCTGTAACCAGTAGATGTGTTTGCTTTGTTTGCTTTTCACGTGCTTCGAGTTTCGTGATTTTGAAGCTACCAAAGCACCACTTGTATACCGTGTTATATCAATATTTCAATTTGTATGAAGAACAGCTGAATAAAAGAAGCCTTTAAAGTCACACACACATACCAGAATCAAAATCTGGCTGATCTTTGCAAAACATTTTTCCTTCCTGAAAGATATTTTCAGTTATGAGATTACTCTAGAAATGCGCCTGTGTTAGGATGGGACAAATTGATGTTGTGGTCTAGTATCAATGAGACCTTAACTGTCTGCAATAGGTGTGAAACAACATGCTCAGATAGACACCTCAAGTCAGACACAATATAAGAATTGCCTTCCCATTCAGCCTTTCCCCACTATGACTGTTAGGGTAGATTTGGGATGTTAATATGGCCAGCACAGAAATGACACAGTCAGCAGAGAGTGGTGTGCTGACGCATCCTGGGAACATAGGGTTTTAAGAGACACAACACAGCTCTTCACAGCAGAGAACCTGTGGCAGCACAGCTCCATGCAGCAGTTCAGTGTATGGAGTTGTGCTGGGCAAATCAACCTCCTTCCTCCCTGGAGCAGTTCCATGGTTCCAGGTGAGGCATCAACATCCTTCAGCACCCATGTGCATGGACAAGGTCTGCTGAGCTCCTGTTGGGAATGTAAGGACCTTCCTTTCCACATCGGCTCTTCCCAATAACAAAGATTAAACAAGTTCAGTGGTCTATATAGTGCTTCTTAATTTTCTTTTTCTTTCAACACGAATCTATTTTATTTCAATAAAGAATTTCCATTGCCTTGTTTGCTGCATTTGTTTACTTCCCAAGGTATCATTTACATTATATTTCACAAGGAAAAAAAATGAAAATATTTTTAGGAATTCTAATGATTTCTTGATTTTTTTTTTTCAAAATAATTCTCTACAAAATTATTATCTACAAACATCTTTGAAGGCACTTCAGTATCGTGTGCTGCTAAGTGAACCTTGTATTGAGTAAAGCAACCAGAGAGACTGTCTCACTCACAGACTATGAATATGCCTTTTTCTTAAGAAGGTCCTTCATTTTACCTGCTTTAGCTACAGAAGAAATATCTATTCCTGTCACACATTTCAAGCAAGATTTTTAGTTTAGCAATATTCCTTAGTTTCACATCATTTAACTGTTGATTACAGTAATTATCTTCCAGCTGCAAGGACTCTCTGCAGAAAAATATTCAAATCCTGAAAACGTGCTGAGAACTCACAGTTGCCCTCAGTTCAGAGAAAAGCTCAAGACATTTGATTCCTTCTCCTTTTAAAATCACACCTGTGAAAAAGCTCAGTAGGAAAATGTACTAGGAGACTATTTAAAGCAGTTGCAGAAATAAATAAGCACACATTTCCTTTTCAGTTGTGAATATAAAGTGTGACTTACTCTTTTAGTTAGCTGGGTGTCCATCATGAAATTATGCACATGCTTTTCAGCTTTGGTAAGTTCTAACTTCCTTGCCACCACAGCTACCACCAGTGCAGTGCACCCAGCACCCTGAAAACAATAAAACACACCCCCAAGAAGTTACCACTGCATCTTGCAGAATTATTACTGGTAGGTTCTCCTTTGCTGTAGAGGTATGGCAGTCATCAGGTGATTAATCCCTGGTGAATAAAGTGAACATACTACAGCTATTTGAGTCCCAAGTAATAGAAAGAGTAATTACATGCTGGTAAACTGTCAATACATGAAAATAATTAATGAGCAGCATAGTTTAAAAGTTTTGCCTTTTTCTCCTGCAGGGGTTGAAAATTTGAACACTTCCCACTCCTAATGTATAAATGAAGGGGATCATCAAAACAACTTTTAAACCCCAAAATGCTAGTAAAAAATAGCAGCTTACTCTGTTCTTAACAATTGTGTCAAGGCTGCAGAAACTGCTAAAGAGGAAATAAGGTTAGTTTAGTATTTAGCATACAAAAATAAAGTTTCTTAAGATTTTCTGTAGGGCCTAAAAATAATCACAAACATAGTACTTAATCACTTCAGTATAATTCCCTGCTGTTCTGAGTCTTTCAATGATCTTTTTCTATACTATTTTTGCTTATCTGATTACCATTCAATATAACATGCACATGCAAGACCATTTCATCAAAAGTTGGATGGAGAAAATATAAAATTTCTAATTTGTATTGTGTATACATATGCACATGCATGTTCACAGCAGGCCAAAGCCAATAGGCACCTGTTCCTTTGAAATGACAGTTCCTTTATCAGCATCACAAATGTAAATGATTTTTTGCAGTGCACAGAAAAGGAGAGAGGCTAAAATGACCTGGGTAAAGAGAAGCAGCATCTACTATGCATCTAGAAGTATCATTTACTTTATTAATACATTCTGCTGCTTTAGTTTTCTGTTATTTGTTTTTCATTAAAAGAAATCTGTACAAGTTTGTCTGGAAAAAAAAATCACATTAAATATTTGAGGTTTTGTTTAACCCCAATCTAGTTATCACACCTGTGTCAGTTACTCTGCAGTATAAAGCCATCTCTTGCTGTAAATTGAAGCTTACCACATTTTCATTCACAGAGGTTTCTCTCACTCTTTCTGTACTTTTCCCGTTAATTTACTTCCTCTCCATTCTGCACCACTGTAACTGCTTTATTATTTCAAAAAAATCCAGAAGAAATCTTCCAAAATACAAATTCCATTAATAAGCACATAAAGACTGTAAAATAAATGAACTTACTGGAAATCCTCAAAAAATGAATGTTTTCTGCTTGCTTACTGAGGCATCTTGTTAATTTTGTTGAAGTCACAAATTAATTAATTCTCCATTGTTCCAAGAAATCCATCTGCTCCCTTACAAACACCTAGGTCTCTACAATTAGTTCTTACCTATTGAATCTTCTATCCCAAACAGCTGTCAATGTTACCTTTAATAAGTCTCTTACAAATCTGCTACATTTCCTGCTTCTCTCTGGTCCACAACAGTAAACTTTCTAGCTTTGCTCCTCCCTTTCCTTGTTTTCCAACACTGTGATAGAAGTTCAGGAAAGTTTACTTGGAGCCTTACTCTCCTCATCAGATGAGTAAAAACGGAGCTATAAGCTACTTTGCTTCTCCATATTCCACTAAGTGTCAAAAAGGAAGAAGACACACTTAAGGCTGTGTATTCCACTTCAGAAGTGCACCAAGCCTTTTGAGGACTAGGCAGGAGATACTCTGCCATAACCCTATCTTCTCAGAAAACAGAGGGCTCTCCTTTAGTCTCTTTTCTGTGAAGGAGAGAAGGAAGGAAGTGCTATTATGAAGACTTCTCTGCAGGCAAATAAATGTAGAAATAAATTACCCCCCACAACAGCAAGAGCACAAACAGCAAAGCTGGCATCTTTTGGTCCGACATGTCAGAATAGTTGTAGTGATTCAATGACATAGCTTGAACTCTGCCTGCTTATAGCAGGAATGCTAAAACAGAAGTGAGATTATTAATACCAACACCACTGTAAAAGTGGCACAAACCAGCTGTTTATGTCAAGTTAACAGAGAATGGAAATACTAGGTCCTCTTCCCAGCAAAGGCTATGGGAATTGTGAGAGAGAATAAGAATTTAGTTTGAGTGGAAATTATGCAGGCTTTTATGAACAACTCATACATTTTCAGAGTGGCACAGAAGTTTTAAGAGCGAAACTGTTTAAACAGTAGTGTTACATGTCACATGAAAGACATTGTCTGCAGCAGCAGAATACTGTCACGAGCAAGGTGTGACAAACACCTCTACAGTGCATATACACTACTGTCTCCCTTCTTTCCAGAAGAGCTTATTTTGACATCCAGGTTACTCCTCTTTTTTTTTTTTTGTGAGATTTGATGGGCTCTCAGGAAATGCTCTTACAGCATTTCTGCAAAAGAAGGAAGTATTACACTATTTGCATGTTGTTACAATTATTGATTTTTTATTATTATTAATAATTGAGATTTTGGGAAAATTTCCCTGGGGTTCTTTGGATGTTTGGTCAGTAAGGCTGTTGCACAAAATTGCTTATAAACACTGAATTAAACAGTTTAAACAGCCTAAACAGTCAGAAACTAGAAAACAGGGAACCTGACACCAGGGGAAAACTCTAATCTCACCCTATACTCACAAACACAATAGGTATAGAGTTCCTGGAGAGAGAAGGAGAAAGAGTTTGCCTTGCTGCTGCTGTAGGCTGCAATGCACGCTGTTAACATGTGGCTGCTGCGAAAGAGGTGCAAGAGACGTCCAAACCCGACGAAAAGCAGCAGGAAATAGAGCAATGGTCCTAAATCACCCTCCTTTAAATACCTTAATTTGAAGGGTGAAACTGGCCAATAGGCACCAGCGTCCATTGTTTTGGCCAAGAGATTCAAAATCCTGCAACCTAGAGGTCCACCCTAACGCTTTGAGGAACAGTGTATTGGTTTACGCCCAGCTACCCTGAGCTCAAAGCCCAAAAGAAAACTCAAAGCGGTTTGGAAGTGAGAATGGGGTATAATGCCTTTAAACAATGAAATGCAGGGAGAAAAGGGGTTTCCTGTTTCTTACAGGAAGGGGGTGGGGAGGGATACAGAAAGCCCGGGAGGAGGGGGCTAAGGAAGAGGAGATACCGCCGTGGCAGGGTTTTTTAGTCCGAAAAGCAACATCGCGGTCCCGCGGCTGGTGGTGCTGAAGAACAGAAGCAGGTTGCAAAACGCAGCTAAGCAGTTCTCCGTCTCCATGCGGCTTGTTGCAGAGCACGTGGAGGAGTAGCGGGGAGTGGCAGGGGGTTGCAGCAGCGAGAAGGGGCAGAGGGTGTGAAAGAGAGCGAGGGGGGCTGAGGGCCCCTTTTTTATAGTCCAAATCAGGGCAGGAAGTGGGAGTGTTCAACCATGCTACCTGGGAGAAACAGGCCAAACCATCCCTGGGAAAGTGGTAGGGGGTCACAGGTGGGCTTAACCCTTTACAAACGGCATCAAAACACCTGACTTAGTCACGTGGCTTGATCATGTGGCACGGGGCTTCCTCGTTCAAACCCTCATCGCCTGTTCACCTGCCACTCCCAGACCTTACAACAGGAGGAGGAAAGAACAGGAGTCTGAACTAATTTGGGCAGGGTTTATGCCCTACCAGAACACATGTTCATGTTTCCCAGTACCTTGAAGGAAAACTAATTACCCTCATTCTATAAACAACTATGAGAAATCAGATTGGAATGCCACATAACGTACATAATGCTGACTACTTTTATGTTACAGTGCTCTGCACGATAATACCGATCTCCTAAACATCTCAGCATCCTGAAAAATGTTAATGTACTGAGAATTCTTTCCAAGTCACAGAAATTATATAAAAGCAATGTAGTTACTTTAAAATGGTAGCACCATAAGAAGCATAGTTGCCATGGTTTTGAATATCCTGATTGAAATTATAATTACTAGCATGAATTAATGAATTCAGTGAATTCATGCTCATATGGTCAAGGTTTTTTATTCCTTAGATCAGCGTTACACAATGCAGCAGACATTTTTTATTAATATGACTTAGGCTAAATGAAAGCACCATGATAATTATTTCAGCTGCAAAAAGCAGTCTTGTATTTGATTACTGCATTTTATAATTTCCAATACAGAATTATATAATTGTTTCTGTTGGAAAAGATATCTAAGACCACTGAGTCCAACCCTCATCCTAAAACTACCATGTGGTCACAATAGGGTCACCTTGGAGCCTTCTCCTCTCCAGACTAAACAGCCTCAACTCCCTGAGTGTCTCCTCATAAGAGAGGTGCTCAAGACACCTGATCACTCTTGTGGTCCTTCTCCGGACATCTTCCAGCAAATCCATATCCCTCTTGCAATAGATGTTCCAGAACTGGACACAGTACTCCAGGTGGGGCCTCATCAGTGTGGAGTAGAGGGGGAGAATCATTTCCCTCAACCTGCTGCCCACACTTCTCTTGACGCAGCCCAGGATCTAGTTGGCATTCTGAGCTGCAAGAGCACACTGAGGGCTCATATTGAGCCTCTTGTCCACCAGCCACCCAATTCCCTCTCCTCAGGGCTGTTCTCCAGCCAGTCACTGCCCAGCCTATACTGGTGCTTGGGAGTGCCTCGACCCAGATGCAGGACCTTGCACTTCGTCTTGTTAAACCTCATGAGGTTGGCTTGTTTCCACCTCTCCAGCCTGTCCAGGTCCCTCAGGATGCCATCCCTGCCCTCCAGCATGTCAGCTGCACCACACAGCTTGGTGTCATCAGCAAACTTGCAGAGGGTGCACTCAATGCCTCTGCCCATATCACCCACAAAGATGTTGAACAAGACTGGTCCCAGGACTGATTCCTGAGGTACTCCATTTGTCACCGGCCTCCACTGGGGCATGGAGCCATTGACAGCCACTCTTTGGGTGTGGCGATCAAGCCAGTTCTTTATCCATCTGGTGGTCCACCCATCAAGCTCATGCTTCACCAGCTTCGTGACGAAGATGTGGTGCGGTACAGTGTCAAAGGCTTTGCTCAGGTCCAGGTAAATGACATCAGTTGCTCGCCCCTCATCTATTAATGTTTTGACCTGTTCATAGAAGGCCATCAGGTTTGTCAGGGAGGATCTGCCCTTGGTGAAGCCATGATGACTGTACCTAATCACCCCTTCACAATTCTTCCATTTCAGTAGTGCCTCCATGATCTTAGTGGGTACAGAGGTGAGACTGACTGGCCTGTAGTTCTTTGGTTCCTCCTTCCTGCCCTTTTCGAAAGTGGGAGTTATGTTTCCCCTTTTCCAGTCAGTGGGGACTTCACCAGACTGCCAAGTCTTTTGGAACATAATAGGGAGGGGTTTAGCAACCTCATCTGCCAGTTCTCTCAGCACCTGTGGGTGTATTACATCAGGTCCCATGGACTTGAACACTTTCAGGTTCTTCAGGTGGTCACAAGCCTGATCTTCACTTGTGATGGGCAGTGCTTCTTCCTTCCAGTCTCTGTCCTTAACTTCCATGACTCCAGGATTGTGGCTTGAGGCCTTTGCAATGAAGACTGAGGTAAAGAAGGCATTGAGAACCTCAGCCTTTTCCATATCACTTGTGACCGTTTCACCTGTTTACTTTCTGAGGGGGCCCACACCTTCCCTAGTCTTCTTTCTACCATTAATATACCTGTAGAAATTCTTGGTGTTCCCTTTCGCCTCCCTGGCTAGATTCAATTCATACTGGGCATTGGCTTTCCTAACTGCTGCTCAAGTGGCCTGTAGCAGACCCCTAGAGTAAAATCACCCTCCCCTGTCTTCCCTTTAATTTTAACCCATACACTCTCAACCAGCTCACCCTTCTCCCCCAGGTGGAGCTCCATTGATTCTAGCTGGTCACTGATATAGAGGGCAATGCTTCCTCCTCTCCTTCCCTGCCTATCCTTCCTAAGGAGCCCATATCCATCAATCTCTATATTCCAGTTATGGGAACCATCCCACCAAGTTTCAGCAATAGCTACTACATCATGGCAGCCCAGCAGCCCATAATTCATGCTGTTTATTGCCCAAGCTGCATGCATTCACATAGAGGCACTTCAGCTGGGCTGGAAGTGTCACTGTCTTGTGCCAAATGCCCTTGATTCCCTTGGAGTGTCCTAGTGCATCATCTCTAGCCTGCCTCAGAGCAGGAAGTTGAGAGCCCTTACTAGAACTCCATTCTCTGCCTCTGGTCAGTTGTCCCATTGTATGTCACTAGCCAGCAGGAAACTATTAACCCCGTCCCCCTTCAAATCTAGTTTAAAGTCCTGCCAATGAGCCCTGACAATTCCTGCCCCAGGATCCTTTTCCCCTTCTGCGATAAGTGCATCCCATTAGTTGCTTGCAGCTCTGGTGGCTTGTAAACTTAGCTGTGATTGTAGAATCCAAGCCCCTGTCAATGACACCAGCCCCAGAGCTCAGAATTGACCTGTTGGCTCTTTCTATATATTCCTTTGTTAATTGCTGATGCTAGAGGGATGGAGAAGAACACAACTTGAGCTCTTGATCCCTTCAGCAGTTGCCTTAAGGTCCTGAAATCTCTTTTGTGAGCCTCTCATTGTTGCATCATCATTACCCACCTGAAAGACCAGAAGTGGTTAGTAGTCTGAAGGACTCATGAGTTTGGGAATTCTACCTACTATGTCCCTTAGCTGGGCACCAGGGAGGCAGCAAACCTCTCTATGAAGTAGGTTCGGTCTGCATACTGGGCACTGCTTCCTTCAGTAGGGAGTCTCCTATAACAATGACCCTTCAAGTTTTCTTTTCAAGGTCAGTTTTGATGGCTGGTCTGAGGCAATCTGTCTTTGGTGCAACTCTGGGCCTTTCTGAGTCCTCAATCTTGCTCACGACCTGTTCCTCCAGCAGAGCACCCTATTCTGCATACCTTTTCTGCAAGGCACTGCAGGCAGTGCACTTGCTCCATTCATGTTGTTTGCTCCATTGGGCAGGGACCTGTTCCCATTGACCCTGCTCATGTAAGCCGCTGATGGGAAGATATTGAATCCCCTGCTCCACTAAGAGTTCTGTTTTTGTAGAAATTAGATTGTGGAAACAGTAAATTTCCCTTTTGCAGTCCTGTGCTGGTTTGAACTAATTGGAGAATTTGAGTGAGAAATTAGACTATTGGCTGAGAAATGAAAATACATTGTGTCACTTCACTCACAGCTTTACTGAGAAAGAAAAAAAAAATATTAAGAATTGAAAACCCAAATATAGATAAGTCAGATGATTTCAGACCTCTCTGGCTGTAGCTGCTCCTTGCATGGTTCCTTTGTCTCTTCCCTTTGTAGCTGATTCTTAATAATTCTAGTAACTTCCTTCCTGCTGGTAATCCCCCTGGCTGATCTACCTCCGCCTATCTGCAGCATCAACAGGTGATGAGATAAGATTGGGGAAGTGGGGAAAGGTGGTAGGGGTGGTTGGTTACCCCTCTTGGGGATTTAGATCTCTGAGAGAGGTGTGGTGTTTCTGTATTACCTTTTCACTGTACATATCTGTAAATATCTGTTACATATTGTAAATATCTGCTTGTATATAGTGCATTGCTGTAAATATAAAGCTTCATTTATCAACTTCCAGTGTTCTGAGTTCTAGCTGGGGTTATATCAAAGGTGGCAGTGGCGGGGCAGGTAACTGCTAAACCACCACAGCAACAAGCAAAGAGAGGCACTTGCAACTCTTCAACTAAAGGGTTATCTAAGAAAAATAATGGTTAGTACTGGCAGATAAACTGCGCTGAAAAGTAGTTTGTCAACCAAGAAATACTGTAATTGAAGTTAATGTCTCTGGGTTTTTTCTTTGGTAAGGCTCCAAAATACTTTAAAAAGTTAACAATTAATTAAGCCAGTTCTACAACTGCCTGGAAGTCATATACACACCTGGAGGGTGTTGCTGTTGACAAGGGAAGCAGTGATGTGTATCCTGTGTATAGTGTCTCAGCTGAAAGTCTCCTAGCAGCCTCAGTTTACTGAACTGTAAATCAAACGCAGTTTTATTGCTGCAGTCACAAGGGTGTCCTGCTATACTTGCCTGTAGATGAAGGAAGGCAGTTGTCACACTGCTTGTTCACTTCCTTTGGAATCCACTGAGGGACAGAGAACGTCCATTTTGCATACATACAGTTCTGGTCAGAAATATAGTTCTGCAGCAGAAAAGGCACACTTCTCCTGCTGCTCTGCATAAAATGAAAATCCTGTAATAATTTTAAATAGTATTTTGTTTATTTGGGTCTCCAGAAGGTGGACTTACAGGGAACAGGAAAAAATTACTGGAAAAAAGTCTTGTTTGAAGCAAAAAAAAAAAAAACAACTCTCCAAAACCAGCAATGTAAAAGCTGAGCAGGAATCCATCCACAAGACAAAAGCTGAAGGAATGATATTGTATAAACATGGGTTTGCATTTGTCATTGTTTACCAGGAGACTTGTAGCCTTGCAACACTGAAACAAAACAGGATGAGTAATAGGACAACAATTGTGCCGTCTCAGTCAGAAAGGTGACCTAAAAATAGTTCTGCATTATTTATACCTTCTTATATTCAATATTTGTCTGGCTACTATTGTAGTAGTAGAGTTTGTCTGCACAATAGCTAGAATTTTATTGCAACTTTTAAATTTCTGATCTATACAACAGCAGATGAGCAATTCCTTTACTTCCAATTAGTCCATAAGGTTTTCTCAATGTTGCAGAAGTAAAAATTCTGAAGAGCCTTAAATGTATTATAAATCTAGGAAATTGATTAAATACTTTCAGTTGCAATAATGGGTGATCATAGTGGGATTGAAGTAAATTCCTTTTCTTTACTAATGCACGCTGGGTACAATGAAAGACTTCTCAGACAGCAGAAAAATTGTGATTTATAAAACAAAGACAATTTCTCTCCTACAGGGGAACCTAAACGTGTTAAGTCAAAGAAGCCAAATAATTGATGCACCTCAGAAACTTTCAATGGTCATGAAATAGAAAGACCTCTGCAGATCAAGACCTCTCCTCCACTGTGTAGAAAATGTTTTTAATTTTACTAAACCAGCAAGTTCAACAGCCTATTGGCTGATGTGAAACATTAATAATTCAGGATGTTGGCTACCAAGGATGTTCTTGTCCAACATCTGTGCTGTAAGTAAAAAGGTTTAATGAGAATATGTATAAAAGTGTAATAAATTTGCTCTATTAATTCTGAAGTTATTGCAGATGAAATTACATGTTTGCAAAACAAAGCAGAAGTTCTGCTGTACCAACTGTCTGCTGCAGTCATATCTATGTAAACAAGGACATCATGGGACAATTGCTGTTCATCCCAGACAGTACCTGACTGCCTTTGAACTGCTGAAATTCATCTGTAATGCCTAGCTAGATAATTCCCTTTTCCTCTGGCACTTAAAAAATTTCCCTGTTCTGCTGGTACAATCTGGAGACCTTCTGAGGAAAGCTTCTTTCTTAATTCTAAAAAAAAGCCTACACCTTCCAGAAGATTTTGTTTACTCAAAAGGAGGCAGAGCCTCTGTCATTCCCTCACATTTCAGACTATCACTCTGTCACATTAGTGATCACTCTCTGCAGCTTCTCGATTCTATTTCAATAATTTATATTCCTTTACTTCAGTTAGAAATGTAATCCCAATGAGCAATCACCATAAAATAATCCCAAACTATGTCTGTTCATTTACAAGATTTTGCCAATCTGCTGTGCTGGAACAAAAATATAAAAGGAGACAAAGAATTTCTGAGCAGCCCAAATTTTAATAGCTTCAACTGTGGTAATTCAAGCATCATTAACTTTATTCATGACATTATATTTCTGCTGAATATACTGCCCAGTTAAACTGTAGTATATTAGAAGTAACAAACACAATCTGTTCTGAATTATGAGATTACTTATATTGCATGAAATTATTTTTATATTTTCCTGTACTTTCAGGGAAGTAAAAGCTGATTTCTGAAACTCCTCTAGTAGGCTTCTTAGCCACAAAACTACTCATCACGCTGCTCTGACCTTATACAGTCAGACACTAAAAATTATAAAGATATTACAGATTCTTGATCAATGTACAAAATGTTGTGGTAAACCTTTAAATAGCAATACAATCTAACACACTTTTACTGTACTTACAGAAAAATTAGTTGGTTCTATTGGTTCAATCTTACCTGTCTATCCATACAGACATGAATTAGTGTTTCCTTCTCATCTCTTCAAGAGTAATTGAAAATACACTTACATGTTTCACAAACAACTGTGTGTTTCTGTAACTGATTATATAATTAAACAACATAGACAAAAAAAAAACCAACCCCAAAACATCAAAAAAACCTCACAATCTTTTTGGCATTAATAGGCAAAACAATTTTGATCTTTTTGTACCTTAGCCATAGAAAGTTCTATAAGGTTTCACATTTCATTGCTCAAAGTGATGGTTACATTTTTTTTTCCTCTTTTGCAGGAATCATCCCAGATGATCATAGAATAGTTTGGGCTGGAAGGGACTACCAAAGGTCATCTAGTCCAACTTCCCTGCAGTGAGCAGGGACATGCTCCACAGATCAGACTGCCCAGAGCCCTGTTGAGCCTGACCTTGACTGTCTCCAAGGATGGGGCCTCAGCTACCTCCCTGGACAATCTGTTCCAGTGTTCCACTACCCTCATGATAAAAAACTTCATCGTAACATGCAACCTTAATCTGCTCTTCTCCAATTTAATACCATTTCAACCACACCCTTCATCCTATCACTACAAGCCTTTGTAAACAGTCTCTCTCCAGCCTTCTTGTAGGCCCCCCTCAGGTACTGGAAGGCTGTTATTAGGTTTCCCTGGAGCTTCCTCTTCTCCAGGTTGAACAACTCCAACAGCTCTTTAAGTCTGTCTTCATAAGAGAGGTGTTCCAGCTCCCTAACCATTTTCATGGCTCTCCTCTGGACCCACTACATGAGGTCCATGTTGTTGTGTTGAGGGCTGGACATAGTACTTCAGGTGAGGTCTTACCACAGAAGAGTGGCAGAATCACCTCTCAATCTGCTGGCCACACTTCTGATGCAGCCCAGGATGCAACTGGCATTCTGGGATGCAAGCAAGTACTTTTGGCTCATGTCCTGCTTCTCATTCACCAGAACTCCCAAGTTCTTTTCCACAGGACTGCTTTCTATCAGCTCATTTCCCAGCCTGTACTGATAACAAGGATTGTTCCAGTCCAAAAGTCTTCTCTTCTCCAGGCTGAACAACCCCAGCTCCCCTGATAATTTTCACAGCCCTCTTGTTGACCTACTCCATCAGGCCCATGTCCTTGTGTTGAGGGCACGTGATCTGCAGCCATTGTTAACTAAGCACTGAGAATCTACTTTTAAATTTTTTCTTTTATTTCTTACAATCCAGTAACTGTTAACTATCTAAGATATTACAATTAAGATTTTGCTACCAAAAAAAAATTATGTGGTTTAAAACAACAAATCACATTAATCTAAGTGCCACATTCTTCTTATACACAGTTCTATTAATTCATTAGTAAGACCAGGATGAGATAAACCTGTATACACAACATTACAATCTGCCCTTAGATGAAGAATCCCCTATTCCCAAAGCAGAAACACCTCATCCTTGACTCTTTTTTTCCATGACGCACAGAAAAGGAACAGTGATTCCTCTGAACTAAATGCAGACTTCCACACAGACATTGAAAACCACAGCATGAGAAGCTTTCAAATCAGATCTGATTAATTTTTGATTCACAATTTTGGACTAATAAATCCTGGCATCCCTAAGGCCAGATTGTACACAATGATTTCATTGTGACTACTCTAATAAGTATTCTTCACCTCCACCAGCTGTGTTCAAATCCTGTAGTTAAAAGTGCTACTTTAAAATTTCCATACTAAACACCTATGATGATCCTCTTCTATGAAGCAAATTTAGGAAACTTTACTAATCAGCTTGGTTCTTTTACAGGCTTAATTATCTCTTTGGAGTTCATTTCTATAACAGAAACATTTAATCTGCACTTTCAGCATTAAAGAGGCAGACACTCTGAAGTAACAGCTATTTGATTTAATTAATCCAATCTAACCACCTTATGCATCCTGCGACAAGACAACTGCAACTTAACCCATTTTATAGTAATCAAGTTGGTTTGACTTACTAGTTCTGCATTTCTGTTTCTGTCAGCAGCTGGCTTCGCCAGAAGATTACACATCCTTAGCTTTGCATCATAAAATAAATGCACTAGGCTCACCACATAATGCTGGATGTAAAAGGAAAAGAGTCTTTCTGAAACCTTGCAAGAAATCTTTGTATTTGGAGTTGAAGGAATGAAGTGTCATTATTTTATCTTGCATATATAAAAAAGCTTACAAAGGTACCCAGTTCAGTTCCACTTACCTGCCTGTAAAGTATCTCTATATTAATCCAAGCTACCAGCTCTGCATTGAGCTATGTCAGTATTTCAATTAAATCAAATTCACATATTTGTCTTGCAAGATTAAAAAAGTAAAATCATTCAATATGACAATACCTATTTTTTCACTATTTTCCTACTCTGTCCACAATTACAAAAAAACTCCTAATATATTAATTGGATGTCCTTCTTTTACCCATTTTCAAGGCCTTTTTCCTTTGGGAATAAATCCAAATATATGTAAAGGTGTTCCTATTTCCCGGCAGTGTGCCTTTGCAGGATTTTAAAAATGTCACTTGAACCAGTGCCTTAGGATTGCAGTAGCAGCAGCTTCAATAGCCAACACAGCATTCAGCCTGAGCAGTTTGATATCCATCACACAGGAAGCAATTCCTGCGGCAGAAGAGGGAAGACAGCCAAGGTACCCACACTCTCCCTTCACTTGGGTCAAGGCAGTATGGAAGCCCTCCATGGACAACCAACTTTGAAAAGCAATTATTGACTTTTCAGTAATCTGTGTATCTATTCTCGTATTTATGAAGGATTGTATTTATTCTCCTTCCACCTTTTTAACAGTAACCAAGCCCAAAAGCAAAAAATCAGTGGTATATCGTATTCATGGCACAAATACAATAATGTATTTGCTACTTTAGATGCTAGGGAATTGTATTTTCAAAACCACACACATACTTTCATTGTATTTGTTATATTCATTCAGCAATTATCTTTTAATTAGACCATTGACCACACCTGTTAATTAAAAAAAAAAAAAAAAAATCTGTTACCTATGTTCTTTTAGAATATTTTCCAAAGCCCCTTCCCCCAATCAATTAATGACTGTACAAGGTTCAGAAGAGGAGCTGTTTTAAAAAATTATATTCAAGACCTGTAAGCTTTGTTGTATTGCAAGACAGACCAAAAGTCAGTTCCTTATTATGTTCACTGTATCACTTCATGTCTTTGCCAAAGACAAATTGTTGATGTCCTTAAAAAAGTAGTTAGGGGTCAGGCTTTCAATACTGTTTATCTATTATCACACACTAGCTACCTGGCTCGTTTTTTTTGTTAAGAATGATTTCTGTCTCTGGAGGTATTTATCCCAAACTTCTGTGATACTGATTGAAGTTTTTGTGCTTCTAAAGCAGTTTCAAGATTTGTAATCATAGAAAAGAATCAAAGACATTAATGTATTATCCATACAGTTTACAAGTCTAATTTTCAACAGAATCTTGTTCCAGTTGTGAAAAAGAAATGCCATGTATACAAATAGTAACTGTTAATCAGTACTTTAGTTTTTCATCAAAGCAATAGAACCAATTGCTATAAATCATTTTACAGGTGAATCCAAATTGTGCTGTCATACACAAAACGACAAATGTATCTTATAATTTCAGTTCCTGCATGGCTCATTCACAAGCAAGTAGAATAACACCTGCAATAATATGGAGCCCATTTTCATTATTTTTACATGTTTTCATCATAGCAACATTATAAGCCTACCCCACAACCACTCAAAATAACAGTCCAGATGCTGCTACCATTTGTAGTAGCACAAAAGCAATAGCAGTATCAAATCCATAGATGATTAATGCCAATACTATTCTTAACACACACTGCAGGGCTTTTAATGTCCTGGATTTCTGCTACTGTAGCTGTTTTTTATAATGGAATGCCCAAAAGTAATGAACAACTTCAGTGAGCAAAACTATATGCTACCTGTGTCTTCAAATATTTGCTTCTTATTTCCAAACTGTGAATAGGAAAAAGGAAAGCTTTATAACTGTGTTCTGTCCCCATTCTGTGCATCCCCATGGCAATATACTCAGTTTGTCCTCTTTTTTTCCCAATGAACTTAAAATCACATTTTATTCTCTCTGGCATCAGAATCCAGCTCAGAAAGAGAAGCAAAGGTAAATACTCCAGAAGATGGCAGATTTAGCTTAGCTAACGGAAAAAGCTGCTTTCAGCCTGTACCTTCCAAACACATTGCAAACCCCGTATTTAAGGAGATGCGGATTTGTCACCACCGGCAAAATACACTGGAAGTCTTTCTCAGTAAAGGTCAATGACCTGAACCCTGTCGGATGTTTAAGAAAACCAAACATTTTCTTTCAGCCATAATCCAGAAACACCTATTTTAACAGTAGTGGATATTTGAGCTGCATTATTTATAATCAAGGCAAAAACTCAGAACTTCAGAGCTGGAGACTTGTTATTAGTACTGGTCTAATTACACAAGTTCAAAGACAGTTGAGATTATATGGTACTTTAGTATTTAATGAAAGACTCTACTGAGATTTTGAAGCTGCAGGTTACATCAGAGTGAATTTTGTTCATCTGTATTTCATTATGTAGTTAAATTCTACCTAAATCAGAAAAAAACCCCTCCATTCCATTACCAGGAATGAAAGACCATGGGAATGGTGCATGTAAGTATCTATCCTCTACAGGTCTTAATCTTAAATCTCATATCCAGTTAATAAATTCAGAAACACTCACCATGATTCCGGTGAGTAAACAGACTCCTTTCCCACAGTATGTATTAGGTACCATGTCACCATATCCAATGGATAGAAAAGTTATTGAAATCAGCCACATTGCTCCAAGGAAGTTGCTAGTAACATCCTGTTGATCATGGTACCTGAAAATGAGAAACAATTTCTGTATCAAGACAGCTTTTGTTAAACCTTTGTGCTGTCATGAACAAATCACATTAACCGGTCACACAATTATTCTACAATTATATCTTTTAAAAAATGTAGCTAAAAGGAATTAAATACAACTCAAATACAATTTCATCAGCAGTAAAGAAACAGAAGGTACAACAACAGAACCAGTAGTAGAGATACTCAGGATGGTTTATAATTCAGCATTCTGTTAGTATTACTAAAAGAGCAGAAGCTCTGGGTTTTTTAATAGACTTTCTTCATCAAAGTACAAGCCCTGTTAATCTTCTACAGTAGACTAAGACAGCAGTCTACTACAGTCGCTACAGTCTAAGTCAATATGAAAAATAGAAAAGGATGTGTAGGCAAGCAGACAGCAAAGCACATCTCCATCTCCTTGGTCTAAATTAAAGTCTGATCAGAAATTTAATCATGAACTATCATATAAATGCTGACTTACATAGCTGAAGATCTTCCCTCTTCTTCAGCATGTTCACGATACATGGAACAGAATGCCTTTGTATTTCTTATTATCAAAAGATCTTCATCTTAAATACAGCAAAACCTCCCTTCTGTGTCAAGTCCGCTATTAAGTGTAATTTCTTGATATGCCATTTTACTATTACTTAGTTTTGCTACTCTAGTGAAATACACTAATTTTCCTCTTCAAATAAACACAAGTTAGATGAATTACCTAGTCTTCTTATGACATATATGGCATATGTAAAACCATAGTGACCTATTTTAGGGTTATACCTACCATCACCACCTACTCTGTGGGGGAAGAATGCCTAGTAGCCACCTAATAGCAGATGGAATTTTGCTTCCAAGATAGAGGAGCTTTGCAAAGGAGACTGTGGCAGCCACTGCAGCCTCAATAGCTTAGCTGTTGTGCAGCCTCAGGTTAACAATCTATGATGTTGGATCCTCAAGGATATTCTTGTAGCCAGTTCCTAAACCTGCAGCTCTCAGTGGTTCAGAGGGTCATGACAGGATCAGGTCAGTTAGGGAGTTAGTCCACAAATCTGTAAGTGATTTTCTTCTACAACCAAAAGAATTGATTTGTCAGTCTTCGTAGCAGAGCAGAAATGCAGAATGAGCAAAAAGCATCAGGGAATTCCCTCTTATCTGCAAGATATTCACTATAAACACCTTCAAAATGCTTTCTTCAAAGTAATACCTATGCACTTGATAGTGACAATAACCTAAGAAATTCTTCCACTGCCAGAAACTACAATAATCACTCCAAACAAGTCTGTTCCACATTTTGTCTATACTCTTTTCACTCTTGGTCTCAGTGTTGTCTTCCTCACACACATTTTACATAGGCTTTTGAAGGTTTTTTTTTTCACTCTGCACCTCAAAAAACACTAACAGATTACACTTGGAGCTCCTAAGGAAGACAGTGATGCACACAATGATAAACACAACAGCAGAAGGAATAGTTAATAAAAAGACAGCAAATTAATTAACTCATGATCACAGAAATATGAGTAACAAAAAGAGATCTGACACTGGGGTTTTTTTTTCCCCAGTCTGCACTAAATGTTATGGATTTGAGTCTCCACTTAAAGCTAGCAAAGACTGGCCATGAAACATATGGACGCCAGGCAGAAGACATACCCCTTCCATCACAGAGGCAAGAGGAGAGCCTATGCATCATGCAAATTCCTACAGCATATCATGCAAGTGATATAACCCATAGGCTTTGGATAAGCTTTGCAGAGAGGTGCTGAAGCCACCAACACATATTCTAAGACTAGCAATTCAGTTAAACATGAATAAATGCTCATATAAATATTTTTAATATATTTCTTTAATGTCCCACTTTGAGTTTTGAACCTGGCTATTTCTGTACTTTGTATAGAAAACAGTTTTGCTGTGAAGATGAAAATGCAAAGCAACCTGTTTGGTTTTTTTCTACATTTTGTCCAAATAGCCACATCTTTACAAAATGTCAGTCCTACATGGATGGAGATTATAGAAATGTTGGTATGACTGAAAACAGAATAATAAAAGAGTAAAAGAGTAAAACCTCACTAAATTCCTCACATTTTACATAAAGAATGCCAAATCCACTCTCTTAAGCCTTGAATAATACAGGGAAAAGATAATGGGTTTTATCCATTCACTCTCCATTCACCTGTACCAGAAAACACAAAAGCCAATCATTTAACAAAGGTGACATAAGGTTAATTTTTCCAAAAGCACAACAGTAGGTTTTCCAAGTTTCACTGGAGACACTGATCTCAATTAGCAAGGTCCCCTAGAAGAAATACTCATTAGATCCATCTGCATCCATATTTAGTAGCATGTTTCAAGGACACATTCAAATGCATTTTTCTTGTTCACCACTCTTGGATCTCCTACCCTGAACATTTCACCTAGTTGTGACTTTAAGGTTATATAGTTCACCAATCAATCAAATGGTGCACACTTAATTTATAAATTATCATAAATACTTACAACTTCATTGTGACTAACAAACAAAGGATGCTTTGTACTATCTCTATGAGCCCAACTGCTCAAGCATGGCAAACTGCAACCTAATTTCATCTATCAACAAATCCAAAAACTTTGTTTTCTCTCACAACAGTATCAAGAAACTTAAAGAAGTGACTTCAAGTTAGAAATCTGTAAGCAAAATAGAGACAATCTAAAAGGGGGTGGAGGAAGGCTGATGTGACTATACTGATGATCCCACCTGTGCATACACAGCTGCAACATTTAAGGGATGACACGCAGGCCTTGGGTGCAGGCCATGTGGAATGTTGTGTATGGTGGAGTCAGGGGCAAAATGACCTAGAGGTTGTAAAAACTCTGATAAGAAGGTATAACAAGGAACTCACAGTTTTTAGATGTTAAGCAGATGTAGTTTGTACCAAGTAGAGATGTGTGACTTCATATTTTTAGTTAACTGTGTTAGTTTTAGCTATTCGGATGGGTAAATAGCCAATAAAATAGTTACATGCTGCCTTCTTTAGAATAGCTAAGCATATATAAGATGACCAAATGCATGTAATAAACGGAACTAGTTTGCATCAAACTGTCTCCCCGTCTCCTTGTTTGTGGCACCCACCATTTCTATGCAAGATTTATAGGAAGGTGGAATGGTTTTGTCTTGGTTTTCTGCAGCCTCACTCATGATTTTTCAGTCTCTGTGGTTAGAAATTCTGGTACATGCCTACACTCTTTTGATTTTCATAACATTACAGTTGTGTACTTCCAAGTGCTTTGCTACATCATTAGGAACTACCATCACCTGGAATTCAAGCCTGAACAAGCAGATCTAGCTACCCTCCATCCACAGCCAGTTACTGTTACTGTACCAAAACAGGAAAATTGATTTTGTAAAAAAAATAAGAAGTTGCAACATCTCATTTGTACATTTTTGTGAAAATGATCATTGGAGGCACTGCTTTGGTTTAAGAAGAGAAATCTCATTGTTTTCAAAATTATCACAGCCCTAAAGATTGAGTTTCTCAGTTGATGTGGGGAAATGTAAAACTAACATACCAAAAGTTATCACATATTTCTTTGTCAGTGCCTAATGTGTTGCACTCAATATGCCAAAAAAACTGAGAAATTTCCATCACTGTATTTTTCACTTTGCTATTAAGATTATTCCAAGCACAGCCAATTGAAATAGACATCATAGTGAGAAGAAAAGTCAGAAAAGCAGAGCTGTCTCACTCACTGTCAGTTGTCATCTGCCACTACAAATGTCTCCTCATTCCAGCTGCACAAAGATAAAGAGTTTGGATGTAACTCAGTTCATAATTCAGCTGTGGTTTTCCTAAACTATCCACTCACTGAATCTGAGAGCTGTGTAAAATCTGACATAAAAATAGTGTACCATGAACAGCTTGGAAATCCAAAAAGCTCAGAAAGAAAGGAAATATGCTTTCAGCTTTCAGTGATAAAGCTGAAGAAGCAAACCCACATAAAATACAATCCAATGATTACTAATCAAATCTAATTTTCAAATTTCAAAATATAAGATTTTTTTCATAAATATTTAATTTACAAAGATCTTATTTTTTATAAAGACTCTGGGTTTCATATATATTCAAAATAATTTAAAAATATTTATTTATATTTGAAGTCCACTATTCTTATACAACAAAAAGTTGCTTTAAAAATACAGTGAGCTACCTGAACATAAGAGCTAGCTTCTAATCATGTTAAAACTGCAGCC
This sequence comes from Psilopogon haemacephalus, assembly GCA_013396835.1. Taxonomy (NCBI): domain Eukaryota; kingdom Metazoa; phylum Chordata; class Aves; order Piciformes; family Megalaimidae; genus Psilopogon; species Psilopogon haemacephalus. The sequence continues at coordinate 13,975 of VWZI01011189.1, read as the reverse complement.
AAACCCAAAGAGGCTTATTTTCTGGATTATGTCCAGTCTCATACAGTAACAGAATAAAGGGTCATTTAGAAAGGCTGTGTACTTCCCCAAGGTGGGAAAATCCTTGGTTAGAGTCACATATGCATAAGAATTATTTATCACTTTTCTTCTCCTTCTCCAATAAGGAATGTGCTAGCAGGCAGGAGATGCTGCAGCTGGAACACATTACTCACTAGGCAATCATCACCTTCTGAAATACAACTGTCCAGTTCTTGCCAACCAGCAAACATAAACCCTGAGAGTATTCTAATTTAAACCAAAAATAGCAGAATTATTAGATTTGTGCAAAATCAGTATGGCTCAATTTCTTCCCAAGCCAAACTGAGTGGAATTTTTACTATTCTTTTCAGAAAGACACAAACATATTCCTCAGTTGGTAATACAGCAGTGGCTTGGGTTGTTGAAGCAGTATTTCCAGTTCTTCACAAGCAGCACTTCTGGTTTCACTATTAATACAATTTTCAGTACCACTTTCCTTCAGAACTATGTTTATATTTGATGACGTTCCCCTTAACTGGTTAAACATCTGCTTTTTAGCTGCATATAGCTATCATATATTGTCACCTCAACATCAAAGACACATTAATCTTAAAAAGTCATGAAAAAGAAAAAAGTCAAATATAACATTATGCTTAACCATGGGCACATTAATTCACATGTAGCATCTTCTCATTGGTTCATCTTGCTTGCATGGACAGGTTCTGATAACTGTGCCATCTTTGGTTTTGGTTTCTTCAACAAATCAAGGAAAGGACTAAAAAGCTGTTGAAAATATGACCCTTTTTACAAGGAATAAAATAGCCTGCTTCTACCGTAACTGAGAAAAAATTCCTGGTCTGACAATCCAGACTGTCAAACTAACAACTTTTAGATTAATGACATCTGGAAACAGGTGCATCCCATTA
>VWZI01011189.1:0-12716 GCA_013396835.1 Psilopogon haemacephalus | reverse complement strand
AAAAACTGGGGGGGAAAAAAAAACAACCAAAACCGCATTAAAACAAAGAAATCAAACAAAAATCAAAACAAACCAACCAACCCCCAAATCCACAACAAAAACACAAACAAGAAAAAACAACCACAAAAACACTGGCTCTTGGCAGAAATAGCAGGACTGAGTCCATGGAAGAAATTCTGCCTGCCTCGATGGGCTTAGGATGAAAAAGTGTATGTCACTCCTTGTCTTCTTTCTAATGTGAAATAAAAATAAAATGATAAACAAATGCAAAAACTCTCATGAAAAAACCCAAACACTTTATTACACTGCAAAACACCACCACAAATGTCTGGATGTTATATAGACAGATTACAACACTATCAACTCTGAACCCAACCAAAAATAACAGATGTAAGTAGACTGTCTGGACTGTATTTACAGGAGTCAAAACATTTGGGATTTTTCTATTAAGCAGATTATTTATGGACAACTAATAAATACGAAAGGGAAATGTTAAGCACTGTTACATAAGTAGTATATGTTACTATGTTACCTAATGTAAAAGCAAATGAGACAATAAGGGAGAGGGGGAAATCAATGCAAAAATGGAAGAGTGGGATGGCATATTTTAAGAAATTTTATCATTATTATTGAATACAAATTGTGGTTTAAACATAAGCATGTAGATAGAAGATTATTTGAACCTCTAGCTGCTGTCAGACACCTACATCTCAATGCCTGGGCAATGGGTAACCTGCCACCAAACAATCTTCTTCCAGAAATATCTAGCTTATTTTTGTTGCGATGATTAATTTTTATTATGGTTAATAATCACGGGTTTCCGGGATTATTTCCCTGGGGTTCGTTTGGATGTTCGGTCGGCAAGAAACTACACAATATCGCTTAAAACACCAAATAAAATAGTTTGAGCAGTCAGAACTTAGGAAACAGGGAGCCTACTAACAAAAGCAATCCTAACTGCGCCTGAAAATACTCACGAAAACGCGATAGGTAAAAGAGCTTGTCCCTAGGAAAGAGAAAAGAAGGGGTTTTGCCTTTGCCGCCGCTGCAAAAATGCTGAAAATGCTGCACTGCTGCATGCTGCAAAACACATGCCCACTGCTGAATGGGGTACAGAGATGTCTGTTCCTCACGGAGATGGTGGGAGAGAGCCAACAGCTGATTGCTCTCTCTTAAATACCCCATTAGGAAGCGTGGAACTGACCAATAGGCACTTAGCGTCCATTGTCTGGCCAAACGATTCAAAAGTCCTGCGCCCAGGGGTGGATCCTAATACCTTGAGAGACAGCACAGGTCACCTGACTTGTGCGTGTGACCTGTCCATATGGCCCAGGACTTCCTGGTTTCAAAACCACATGGTCTGTTCCTGCTACCCCCCCCAGACCTTACAACAGGGAGGGAGGGAATCCCAGGAATTGAACCAACTCTGGGCAGAATTTATGCCCTGGGATTTATGCCCTACCAGGACAACTTTCATTATGGAGCAGGCTAAGACATTCAGACATCCCCATCTGCTGAAATTTGTTTGCATTTTATATTATTCTGTCTCAAATACAAACAGTTCTCATGTTTCACAGGATTGCCTTCATATTTTAAAAACTCGACTATTGAGCCTTTCCCAGCTCCTACACACATGTCCAGGCTGTGCAGAAAACTTAAGTATGCTTCATATCTCTTAAGTGTTAAAAGGCAGTCTCAGGCTCGGCTGGTTGTTGTTAGCTGCTGGATCCAAGCAGCCATGAGAACAGTAATACTTATTCGTTAATTCTGCATGCATACTGCAACGCACTTCATAATTCCATTATCACATGCCACATTTTAGTCTTCACAAAGATGCACAAGAATCTTTTTTATGTAAAGTAAAACTCTGCTCCAGGGATGGAAAACAACTGCACACAATACAATTTTCTGCCTCATTTATTTAGAAATTTAAAACTATGTTTTAATTTTTCATAGGTCTCTGAAAGACTCCCTACATGAAGTTAACTATCTTTGTTACAGCTTATCATTACTTTGGTGGTCTTCACCTTCTGAGGTTTCAGCTCTGCATTTACAGTTTGATTAGCCTTCAACTAAAAGCTTCAGCTAAAGAAAATGAGCTAAAAGGCCTCCATAACAAGAAGTATATTTAAAAATAAAACTCTTAAATTAACCATTTCAAAGTTGCATGACAGTAAGATTCTTCACTTTCCCAGAAGTAGTGGCATCTCCTGAAGCCCCTTAAATGCCTCTGTATCCATACATGAAGCAACATGGATGAAAAATTTCTTAGGGAACTAGTAAGGCATCCCACATGGTGCAGGGTAAAGAGATGTTACTGTGCTTTTTTAACTTTTAAACTTTAAACTTAGCAGTTTAATGATGAGAGCATTTGTCATGGAGAACAATCTTGATTTAAGTCACTTTTCAATAACAAAGCTGATCCACATCAGCATCTTCATCTCACTCCTCTATCTGTTAGGATACAGATTGTGAAAGTATTTCAGAATATATTTTTTTAACTAATTGAGAGAATATGACTCACTAATCTAGTGGAGATACTGCCTAGAAGATTTAGGACAAGAGCTAGAGAGGAGAAAATGTCCACTCCAATCCCAGACAAAGCACTCTTTCAATATACAATAGCTCTGCTTTCAAAACAAAACACAACAAATAGTCCAGAAAGTACTGAGACTGCAAACATATTCATTAGCAAAAAAATAAACCCCCAAATATTAAAGAGTTTCACTTTCTATGGTTCTATGTATCATCTTTATCAAATAAGATTCAGTAAAAGATGCTACCATAAACACACAGAAGAATATTATAATGAAAAAATATAAAAATGTAAACAGAAGTGACATAAAATTGAGGGAAAGATTTTACTTTTTATCATTGCATTTAGGAATTTTTATTAAAGAGATATATATGCACACATATATTTCCTTTCTGCAGCCATTTGTTTTATTACATATTATCATCATTGATATGTGTTAACACTGTACAAATGAATTAGTAAGTTTTGCATTAATTTTTTGAGTCTGTAACATCATTGGTTAAAGTTATGTTACCATAGAAGTATGAATCTTCAAAATCAAAGCATTTCTTAATGAGGTCCACTGTGAATCACTCATCATATTCACTAGCAACTAATTTCCTTCTAAAATTTTCCCTTCTTTGTATTTAACATTTTCTCTGGAGATACCCTGTTACTTCTACACACAAGCTCCCCTCACAGGAGAGTTTGTTTTTCTTTCTTTTCAAGTTGAGATAATTAGAATCAACTGGTATCTAAAGAATCTGAAGTAATTTACTGAAGAAAAGCTTCAGAAATACAAGTTTTAGAAATCAGAAAAAGAATTAATCACTATGCACTTAAAATTAAGACCCCACTTTTAAAAATTATGTAAAATGGCAAAACTAGCTTAAGGTTAGACTTTCTTTTCTTCTGTATGTGGGGAAAAGGGGGAAGGAAAGGAGAGGAAATTATACAGCAAGGATGATGCTGAATTCTCAGAGAAAACTTTCTGACTTACCTGATCAGTCTGAAGTATTTTTTCTCTCATGGAATTAATGTCATTTATCAGAATCATAAAATGGTTTAGGTCGGAATGGACCTTAATGATCACCTAGTTCCAACCCCCTGCCAAGGCAGGGACACCTCCCACTAGAAGAGGTTGCTCGAGGCCTCATCCAGTATTGCTGGTTTTTAATGTCTTTGTTTTCTACAGCTGAAGCTAATGTATTGTCTGCCACAAAAAGAAAGTAAGAGTGAGCCTACAGTCCTAAGTCTTGGGGTTTTTTGTCCAAACTTCTTGAGAATATCAACAATTTTACCAACATATAATCTCTTTTGTAATGTAACAAACATTGTAAACATGACCAAAGAAACCCAAAACTCTCCTCTCTCACCCAAAGCCCATTTTCCTTAGAAATAAAACCCCAAATAACCAACATATTCATAAAAAATACGTTCTGAGAAAACTGGCAAATAAATCTGAGTAGAAGTCTATGGTCAGTGGAAGAAATCTGATTTACTGCCCCAGATATGGGACTAGGCTCACAACCTGTATCATTAACAGTGCTGGAGCTATACACTAAAGCATACTTATTCCTTTGATGTATTTTCATTTCTATTAGGAAAAGGAATAGCTGTATCAAGTTTAGTTTACAAGTCCCACTTCTTGAAACTAGACAGATTTTACTGAATAAAGAGAATTCCAAATCCAAGGTCTGTGTAATTTTGAGAGTCATCTGAAAGTTGTGCCATATTTCACTAAGTTTGTTAGTAATATACCGCGGTCAGTTAATATACGTAATGTCATGAAACGTAAAGAAATACAAAATCTTAGCTATATATCCTATATAACAAATGAAACAAGGAAAGCACTTGTAATGTATGTATATTCCACTTAACATTTTTATGTATGAAACTTCAGCATGAGGTTGTCAATATTTAAAGAAAAAACTGTTCCTTTTTAAATTCTGCTCTTTTCATCAGAAGGCTAAGAAAACACTTCAAAGTGAATGTTTGTGATTAATCTTGAAATGTTTCTTTAATAAGGATTGAGAAACATTACCTACATGAAAGACAAATATTTGTGTCTCACTTGTGCCAAGTGCCTTACAGTGCAGTGAGTGCATATATGGTTCAGTTGTGGAATGGACTTTTGCTAGCACACATTCAAGTTGAAAAAACACCATAGGTTCAGCCAAGCTATTAGAAAAGTAAAGAGCTGTATGTAGTGCTTAACTCTAGTGATGATAATAAAACAGTAGCATCGTTATTTAAGACAGAAGTACTTCCCAGCTACATGCACCTGAAAAAAAGTGCATAAGAGACCTTCACCATAGTAAATGATGAATGCCAGATGCAGTCAGTTTCCTTTCTGGTACTGTAAGATTGCATGAAATCTCACTCTTCTACTTTCTTCCCTACTTTGTTATTAAAAACAGGATTTTTGGTTTTGCTAACTTTGCATTTTCAAGTTTGCTTATTGTTTGCTTTCAGGACAGAGTAACTTTTGTAGGAATCATTCTTATTTTAGTGACAAACATTCATTTTTAAAAAGTAAGAAAAAAAGAACAAAAAGACCTTACATTATTTTCTCTAAAGAAAATGAAAGTAAGAGAGTTCTTTCTACTGATAAATTCTTTTTGCCAAGTCTTGGTCCTCATGCAATACTTTCTGACTTTCTATTTCTACTGAGTTCACTTGCAGTCTACATGTTGAACACACTGGAACTTTAATAACTTCTGCTTTAATAAAACAGAACTTTAATAACTTCTGCTTTAATAAAACAGAAATACTTAATGCTGATTGGTAATTTCTATGCAAATCATACAATTGATGTGTGAGATAGTTATTACTCCACATTTAACTTTTTGGTCATGTTTTAGGCAGGAAAGCACATAATCAGGGATCATGCTTAACTAAGGATGTACATGATGGTAACATGCAAATGTGGACATGCTGTGTGTACTGGCTTTGTATGAAAACCAGATTTAATTTCAACTGTTACTAATTGTTCCCTTTTCAGACTATGGAATGGTACATAAAGGTTGTCAACGGAATTGGTATTAAATTGCAACAAAGTGCACAAGCAGGAAAATGAAATGTTAAACAAACTTGAAATCTAATTTACAGTGCTCTCTTGGCCCTAGAAACAAGATGAATTCACTGATGGGACATTAGGGAAGTATATATGCGTGAGTAGGCCTCTAGGGAGCTATTATTCCTCCTCCTTTCCTTTGTTTGGCAGAAACAACCTGTAAGATGTTCCATGCACAACAGAAAATTAATCCAAATGAAAAAAAAAAAAAAAAAGAATTGAAAAATCACAGACATTTGTAGAACTCCAAATGACACTTCCCAGCTATGACTCATCTGGAATCTTAAGAGTTTAAGTTGACCTGCTTCATAAAAAGTACCTGAGATTATAATTTGAAAGCATCATAAAGGTTTCCCTCTCATTTTAAACACATAATGACCACTAGCTTACAAGTTAAAGACAGTTTACTCTACCAGCAAACCTTCATGACATTAAAGAATAATAACTCAAAAATACTCAGCAGAAGATATTTGGTTTGGGAGAGGAAGAAGAGGACTGGACATGAAACTGAAGATGTGTATCTTGCTCTAGCAGAGGTGGAACCACTCCATAGCTAATTATTACTTCCGCAGCTGCAAAACATTCATTATAAACATTTATAAACAAAGCATACTTAACACAGACTGAACAATTTTCCCATACAAGTTCAACTATATTTCAGTGTTATCTTTTACAGAACTCAAGAAAAAGTGTGACTAAAAGTAAGATTAGCTTTTCCCAAAATGTGAGAAAGCAAAATGTAAGCAAAAAGGATTAACAACATTTCCTCAATTTTCATATCCCTCCATTTGCTCCTTATAATGTGCAAAGATAGACTCCATCATTACCTGTAAAAAAAAAATTCTAAACAATATAAAAACATCAGAAATGTGATCACAGTTCACAGGACTTTTTTGCCAGATACCACACCAGACAGTTATAGTAAACATAATTCTCTGCATGGAATAAATTCAGAGAGCCTAGGTGACTTTGTTTAAGGTCACAGTAGAACAGTAGGATGGAGTACCTATTTCATGCTTTAACAAACAAATCATCTTCTGTATTATTAAATAATAGCATTTTCCACTAATTTTTTAAAATACTTTTTGTGAATTTAGAAAAGAAATGGTATACATTTAGCATACCTTTGTTGTTATACTAAAACCTCCATTTCAATTTTCTCTACCACACCACTGCTGCTGGTTACATTGCATAACAGAAAAGCACTAGGGTTGATCCTATGGAAACCATGCTAACATTTGTTCTAAAGTTTTATCTTCCTTTGAAAGCAAGTGAAAATGAACTGACAGAATGTATAGTTCCTGCTGCAGATTGTTGTGTCTCCAGCAGTATTATGATATTAATTATTAATATTAATCATCAGGTGAGACTATGAAAAATATTAATGCAAAATATTAATACAAAATCTCACCATTAACTTATTTACAAGGTGTGAATGCATTGTTGTGGTTATTTACACAGGGAACATATGATTTAAGCAGTTTAAGTATAACTAGAAATGCAAAAATTAATTTAAACTGGAAAAAGATTCATGGCAGTAATGCTGCTTACCCCCTAGGGGATTTTATGGCTGCTAAACAAGGCAGCTAACACAAGAACCTTTACAGAGCCTTTTAAAGTTAGATTTGCCAGGTTTACTCACAGCTCAGCTTTTATAAGGGACGCATCTCTTTGGCATGTGGCAGGCAAGAAGGTGATGTGGGTGGCTGCCAGGCTGCAGCTTGGGGTTTTCTCTGATGCTCAAGATGGCTGGCTGGTGCACACGACAAGGCTCATAGGACTGGAGGACTTCTTGTCCCTGCAGCTTTTGGCACGGCAGCTGTATAGTTTGCTTGCTATGAAAGGCCTTTTCAGCTGCAACCTCAACAGTAGCTTCTCTTGTTTCTCCAGTCAAAACAAGGCAAGGCAAGGCTTACCATTTCAGGCAATATCAAAAACTTTCCTAAGACAATAATGACAGGAGAACATTTAAAAGGAGAAACTCCATACTTTAACCTATGGAATTGAGTTTGCCCAAACATGGCCAGAGGTACTCAAGTCCTTATGAGTGCCACAAGGGCAGATTAAGATGCAACATAGCAGCACTTGGTTTTCCTGGATCTAGGACACGTCCAGGCAAGTCTGGGCCACGCCCAGGTCACCACATTTACAAACTCCCAGCCCACTGTCTGGTTTAGGGCATGTCTGGGGCTTGATACTAGATACTAGAACATGAGGCTATGGTGTCTCCTTCTTGGCTGATTACCTGTGCTAGATTTAATTTTTCAAATATCAAGAGAAATCATACTCCTTGCCATCAGAAGAAGAACAACAGTGTCCTGCTGTGATGCCTGCATCACTGGGACCTCTAACTTCCAGCACACAAAGAACAAGGAAGGCAGCTGATGTTATCTGTTGGCAAGGAGTGTCAACCATTTGAGTATCGCTCTAAAAGTAGTATTAGCAATCATCACCCTGACATTCTATGATTCTGTGATCATCAGACAAAAGTTTTGTTAAATCCTAGTATAAATTAAAAAGTGACCTTTAATTCAAGAAATCAGAACATCAAGTATCTCCCTTCTGAAACTCTGTAACGTGATAAATATTTTTTATTAGATTATTTAATGGAAATAATTTGCAACATTCCCCACACATGCTATTGCATGCACAGAAATTTGCAGTCCAGACCCTGGACTGACACTAATGTCATGAAAGAAAACATTCTGGACAATTCTCAGATCAAGCCAACTATAATAAATGTCTACACAAGTGACAAATCACTTATATGAAAGAATGCAGTGGCCAAAGGAAAAAAGGACAAAGATTAACATCATCTCTCTGTAACTACCAAAAGCAAGCCTGAAGCAGCAAACTTATGCTGCACTTAACAAACAGCACCTGAATCAGAGCAAACTTCATTCTCCTACCTTATTGCAAAGTCAGCAGTTGGTGTGCAATGTTTTATAAAACCTTTTAAAAGTTTATTCTTAGATGTACTATAGGCAAATATTTAACTCAAGAGAAACCCACTGACCCTTCAGATATAGTTGATTATTCAACAGAATACTTTCCATGCTCTTCCATGCTATTCTCCAAAGCTGGCCCTTTCAGATATATTCATCCAATACCCACAAGAGATGTGGCAGTCATAGCAAGCAACCCAAAAAGGAAAACATGTTCAGCCAAAATCCTTCTCTCCCCTCAATTCGCACTAAGTTCAGTGGGACTAAATTAATTTTTCTTTCATGAATTTTTTCTCTAACGCTTACACAGACAGCTTGGCCAACAATGTCTTTTGACTCTTGTTTCATTTCAAAAGCATCTAGAGTGCATGAGACAACTAACATGCAGCAAACTAAGGGCAGAAAAGTGTTCCTAGCTTCTAGTCCTTTTTGCAAGCAAACACAACGTACTTCTGGTACATATTTTTAAATTACTATCTCCTGTGTTCGTGAAAAAACATCTTTAAAGCAAATAACTAGACACTGGTTTAAGTTTTTATTAAAAGATATTTCTGCATCACAGAAAATACTACTAACTCCTTGACAATTCATCTCCACCTTAACTCAATCAGTACCCATTCCTGAACATAGGTTTCCATAGCTCAGGTTGACTTGGTTTATCAGAGCATGAGATCACCAAGTCATAGCTTGAAGGTGCCTAGTTTTTGATAGAGATGTGACTGAAAGTATTTATGGAGTACTGTGCAATGACCCAAAGTGTATTCACTTTGAAATGGTGTCCTCTGTATTCTTCCAGTCTGCTGCTAATCATGGGAAAGAAAAACCCAGCTGAAGATACAACAACAAAATATTCTGCCCAAACGGCAAAATGTAATTGTTTGATTTTCTACAAACAAAGAATAGGTGCCAAAATCAATATGCTTAAACTAGTAGTTTTTGGGGTCATAATAATTAAATTTTACTCTAACTAGAAGGAACCATATTATATAACTTCTGCTTAAGAAGGATATTTAATAGCTCAAAGATTTAAAAGACAAAACTGCAGACTGGAAAGGTATAAAGTTAGGAGCTTAGGGAAAATCAGAATGCTAGTCAGGCTGACTGGTCAGGCTAGTAACAGGGAGGATCATCCATCCATAAATGACTGACTGCAGGACAGCAAGTGGCAATGCAGTAGCATAAAGGACTGTTCCTGGAGTTGTGGAGGCCAGACCTCTGTCAACTAGCTCATGCAGCCTAGCCACCAAAGATACTTTTTCTGTCTTACTGGGTTAAGTGCTGAGTTGTTCACTAAACTCCAACTAGCTTTCAGATACATTAGTAAGTGATAATTGCTTTGCACTTTAAAGCTTTGCTTGCAAGTTTTTTTGCAGCTGCTGAAGACTCTCAGATAATCTGCCCCAAAAGAGGGCTCATGGCATTATAGACAAGGAAATTTAAGCATAGTTGTAGTAACTGAAAACCTCTGGATTGCAGAGGTGGCTCTGGAAAACCAAGTTTTTAGTGTGCTAATTTTATACAAAACCCTGATCTCCCAAAGAATGTAATTTGTTCAGCCCACACAACTCACAATTACTAGGTTTAAGACACCTTTCTGCTTTCTACTCCAAAGTTGCCTACAACTCAATTTATTTTCAAGAGAGCCATCCAAAGAGACAAAACATATGTTCTGTAATTACATTTATATCTACTCAAGTTTATTATCATTAAGAATAAAGCAGAACAGCCTGCTTTACTATGTCATGATAAAATAAGCACTGGTGAACAATACATCACTTCACTCCTCCAAGACTAGGACATAAACTTGCAGTCCTGGCATGGCCACAACATGAATCCCAATCAGTTTACACTAAGTGAATAGTGAGCTTACATTTCCAGGTGTCCGTGATTAGCACAGAAAACTATATTAACAAAAATACTATGTTCTACAGCTGTATTTTTAATCATTCTATCCTTTCTTGTTCAGGTATTACAATCTATTTTAGTTTTTCAAGGACAACACTTTTTTTGTAGTTATTTTCACCTTGCAAGTAGTCTTTTTTCAGGTCAGAGTTATCTGTAGATACTTAGCGAATTAGTGAAATATGTTTAAGAAAAAACAAACAATAAAATGCCTCTAAAGCAGCTGATTCATTTGTAGTTATTGCTAGACATCTTTCTTCCTCTCTGTTTCTCTCTCACACACATATGCAGAGATATTTTTGAGGTGATAATAACACTACTTTTCATACACAGTGATACAAGTAATTATGGTAGCAGGTTTTTTTCTCTAGCACTGAAACAACAATTTTTGAGACCTCTACAAAAATTCTTATGACCGATATTTAAGTTGATACCTAAGGCTAATCCCAACAACCTGGCATGATTTGCACGATTGTGTAGTCAAGATGAAATCCACTTAGTTCCATCCTTCACCTTTTAGTCCATGAGAGACCACTGCCATCTGCAGATTTTGCACTGGATCCCACACCAGACTGTAGCCCACTGCAGTTAGGCCATCTTTTATTGTTTCTGCTCTTACATGTTCAGATAGCTGCCACTCTGGGACATGTGGAGTATTTTTTACCTTCATTGCATCTTCCCAGTAATCATGAACTAGTCTCTTTTATGTCAAGCTCGGTATCAGAAGATGCATTTCAGCACTGCATAAAATACATCACAAACAGAAGTATACTGCAGAGACTCCAGTTTAGTGGTAGGTCATCCCAACTCAACCTGAGGGATGTCTGCAGCACAGTGCTGTGCAGTGCTTGCACACACTTAACGGGAGTATGGTTTACTAACCCTCCTAGATAAGAGAATTTTAAGGTACCACCACCATACCCTGTGCAAGTGAGACTACACAGCCTCTCACCTCAACCTTCACAACTTGGAGTAGCGAGTCTCTGTGAGGAAAACAAGCCAGCTAACAAGGTATCACTCCTGTCTGGGCAATGTTCTCAGCAAAAGCTGTTAGCAATGTTGGCATCTATCAAAACTGAACAGCTTGTCTTAAACTGCTACATCACACATTAAGGCATTAATCTTCATCTGAACATCACCAGTTTTCAGAAGTGTTTAGCTTTACATTTATTACTACTGCAATGTCATGTACACATATATATATGTTATTCCTAGATACTGCTGTGCTAAGCAGGTATGCAAACACAGAACAAAGACAGACCAGAATCTGACAGTTTGAATAATTTGAGGTACTTGTCTAACTCATATCACACTGATAGATTCTGTTTCCCATTAACATTCTTCAATTCCGATAATCACTGTTGTGGAAATCCATAAGAATTTTACCAATGGATTTCACTTAGCATGTTCTCAAGGCTTAAAAACATATCATTCTGCTTCAGAGAAACATAACTGCAAGTAGATTCATGTTTTATTTTTTAATTCAGGAGTGTTCTTAATTGATCTTTTACAATCTCTGAACTAGTATCATAATTGGTTTTAGAAGCATCAATATAGGTGATAACACAAAACAATTGCACTGAAAAGATTAGAACTGAAAGTCACACATCATGGCCCTAACTCAAATTAATTATTAGTGAGCGCTGCATATCTGAGAACACTGAGATCCTAGGAACACATACACACTCCACTGATAACGATGGAGGAAAAAGGAGAACAAAAAAACCCTCTGTTAAAAACTTAAATCATAATGCATTTCTTCTGGTTCACTTAACACTAGTATTTCAGTAATATTGAAGCGGCAACAGCGACCTCAGCACTTTCAGCACCTACAATAGGTCCGGTACCCTGAGCAGCTGCGGCCAGCTAACAGGTAACACGAGGGAAATAGCGGCGGGGTCGNAGGTAACACGAGGGAAATGGCGGCCGGGTCGGCTCCTGAACGCGCCTGCGCAGGGGGCAGCGATGTAGCTGGGGGCATTCCCGTGCTGCCGCGTGGAATTTAAGCTCGCGGCAGGCAGCAGAGCAGCCATTTTGAAGCGCCAGCGGCGACCTGAGCACTTTCAGCACCTACAATAGGTCCAGTAGCCTTCCTGCTTGAGCCTCGTGAGCAGCGTGTGCTGAGAGAGTTTTAAAAAACCAAAAAAACAAAACCCAACAACCCAAAAAAACCCCCCACCAACCAAACCACAAGAAACAAACACCAAAGCCATGGTTGCAACCCGGTCTAATACTGGTGCCTCGTGCAAACCCTTGGGGGTCCAGACCTCTGGCTGCA
>VWZI01011188.1:137996-172334 GCA_013396835.1 Psilopogon haemacephalus | reverse complement strand
AACAAAAAATAATAAGGTAAGGAGCAGCTCTAACCTTACCTTAATTAACACATCATTAAGATCAAGTGCACATAGAGGTAGCAGCAGCTCTGTGCCGCTGTGCCTGGAGTGCAGCTCTTACAGCTGAACTGGGAGGCTTGGCAACCCAAAAAATTCATTGCAGTTTATTTCTCCTGTAAGTGCTTGTTCTCTAGCCCTAGTGAATAATTTAAAGTAATTTCTCCAGGGGAGACCTGGAACACACTGCTATCTCACAACTCTCAGGTATGGGAAGAAATGAGAAATACGAGAAAGGGCAGCGTGCGACAGGATAAGGTATGCTCAGAAGGAGGCCTGGTGTGAGCAGGTCTAGATGTGGATCCTCGGCTGCTGAGAGCAGTCAGGAAAATGGGAGATGACTGAAAGCTTTTAGTGCCAGAGTTATTTGTTGATGTCCAAGGCAAGATCGCTTTCTGATCTCATCTCCCTTTGCGCTGAGCTTGGACCTAGAAGGAGAGGTAAATGGGTCAAGATTCCCAGGGGAGTGGTGAGAAGGGCCAAAAAGCAGGCGTCCACAGGGGGAAAACAGTCGATTTGGCAGGTCTGGAGTTCATTGAGAAGTTATTGCTTTGGAAGGCACAGGAATATCTGTTGGGAGTCATAGAAGAGTTATTGGTGTTGGAAGTTATGATGTAGAATTATGGTGGAGGATATAGAAACCCTTATAGAAGCTCAGCAAACCTGTGAATCCATCTATCTAAGCACCCTCAATTCCCACTGAAATCCTCTTGGAACAATAATAATCATTTAACAAAGGAAATGGTTTTTGACCCAGACAACTAAATGCATTTCCGCTTAGTGCTTCCCAGCCCTTGCCTGATGCTCAGCCGTGTGTTGAGGTTGCCTGTTATTTTCCCAGACATCAAAGGCTTTGAAGGGGGGGAAAAAAAATATTGCAGCTTGGGAAAAAAAAATAGGTTGTTTGCCATGAAAATCTCTCCTGAAGAGAGCAGTCTGAAGAACAATTAGCCAGAGGCATGTAAGCAGATTGCAAAGTGAAAATGCAACATCAGGGCACAGATGAGGATTCCCCTAAGAGAGGTGGTGCAGTGCCCTGCTGGTGCAGGAGCAGTTAAGGATGGTGAGGGTCTTGCAGAAACCTTAATTCTTCCCTTTCATCAGGTTTTATTATAGCCAGTATCAGAGGGAGATCCACTCCCAGGCAAATCCTGTCAGGAGGGAATGGATGGAACCTGGAGCTTTGCTTTGCGTCTGGCACATCAGGACTTGTCTAATATAACAAAAGCCTGAAAAGCACCTGGCCCTGGTTGGAGGGACTGATCTGGTGGTGTCCTTTCTCCTTCAGCTGGGGAGCAGGGGCTCTGAAACACTACATTTCCTGTAACCGAAGGTGATGATACCCATGCACCACTGCTGCTAGAAATTTCTAGCTTGGACACCTGCATGGACCAGCTCTCTTGCTACAAAATCTTGGTTGGGTGATGAATATTTATAGCTGAATGTTAATTTGGGGTCATGAAAGTAGAATTTCCACGGTGTAAAGTGATGGAGAAATAAATCCAACCTCACAGAGTTGTGTCCACAGAAGACGTGGCAAGTGCCTGGGAAGGAGCCAAGTCCTTCTGCAAAGCCAGTGCTGTGGGGCCACGTGCAAGTTCTGAGTTAATTTTGCCATTGCTTGCTCATCCCTTTATTTTGTGTGTATTTTTGAACCCAGAAGAGTGATTGTTCTGAGAAGGGATCAATAGCTCAGCTGAGCGTCCAAGTTATTAACTCACAAACAAACAGCATCAGGGCTGATCGGAGGAGGAAGAATGTCAATTCTCTGTGCAAACATTATTGCGTGGAGCCTTCAAGGAGTGTTTTATTTAGCAAATAGGGCTATCAGAGGCAGCTTGTTGGGTGAAGGGAGAGAGTCAGGGGATCAAATTATGCATCTGATAAAGTGTCTCAGAGGGGGTTGACCTTCAGGCTGAGGGTCACTCTGAAGGGACCAGATGGAGTGGGGTGTTATGCGTGAGGATTGCTCTCTTTCCCTACCCATCTGTCCATCTAGCTTTGCTTCCACCAGTGGAAAGGGCTCTCTGATGAATTCTCTCCATCCTTTTCCTGTGTTTTTGAGATGTTTGCCTTCACAGGCAAAGGAACGTAAACCTGCCCTGATTTTTTTCCTACAAGGGGAAAAAAATCGCTTGACCTATTCAAGCCATCTTCCCTTAGAGATGGGTAATAAGAGATGGAGAGCCACTTGCTCACCCTTAGGGCTATCCACGGGGGGTGTGGAAAGGCTGTGCCCCATCTTCTTTTGAATCCTTCACCCTGATTTGCATGTGGGTGCTCTACGTCACCTCAGATTGTTGAAGTCTTGCTTCCTTGTGCCTATAATGTAGAGTGGCAGAGGGGTGGAGGGCCAGGCTGGCAGCTGGGGCTGTTCCAGTTCATAGGAGATCCAGACATGCATTAAAGTCTTTGAAATCCCAGCCTTTTTCCGCTGTTATTTGCAGTGTTGGCAGTTACTCAGTACATAAAATGTATTAACAAGGTCGAAGCTTGTGCTTTGAAATCTCAGCTGCCACAGAGGAGGTGGTTTTGAAATATGCAAAATGTAGTTGGTGTCCTGCCACATCCCAAACTTGCAATGTACTCGCTTGCTTGACGTTTTGCAAGTAGATGGGGAAAATCTCTATTTCGTTCCCCTTCACTCACAGTTGTCCTGCTGCTAAACTGCATCAAGCCCAGGGAGGATGAAGTTGCACGTTTTTAAATGTTGTGGTGTGGATCTGTCTCGTTGAAGTCTTTGCAGCTTGCGCGCTTAAGCTTTATTCCACGAGGGCATGGCTGTGACATCAAAGGGCACTGTGAGGGCATCGACAGGGAAATCCCGGGGCTGCGTGCTTGGGGTTAATCTCAGGGCACTCTGCACAGCGATGACATTGCCTAATGAGCTTGCAGAACTTGGCGTTGGTGTCAGGCAGTGCCATCCCTTCTTCTCCTTCCTGCGTGTGAAGCTGGGTTCTGATTTTGGGTGGGCAGTGCACTGCCCTGACCCAGCAAGGGTGAAAGAGGAGGGCATCACAGCAATGCCTGCCTGCTCAACCCCCTTGCTCGGCACTGCCAAACACATAGAGTCATTGAGTCAGTCAGAGTTGGAAGGGGTTACAAGGATCATCTAGTTCCAGCCCATCCTCCTCTTACTTCTGCTGGTAGAAACCTGTTGGATGGCAGGTCCTGAGGAAAAGAGAGCCTGGCGTTTCCAGGGAGCGTGCAGCCACTTTGC
This sequence comes from Psilopogon haemacephalus, assembly GCA_013396835.1. Taxonomy (NCBI): domain Eukaryota; kingdom Metazoa; phylum Chordata; class Aves; order Piciformes; family Megalaimidae; genus Psilopogon; species Psilopogon haemacephalus. The sequence continues at coordinate 169,057 of VWZI01011188.1, read as the reverse complement.
CTTTACAAGCCCGTAAAAGCAGATTAGAAAAGCACTGCCATGCAGCCATCTGACATTTAAGAACAACGTGTGCATGTTAAGAATAAATGTTGTGTGTAATTAAGACAAGCATCCACTGGGGTGGGTTAGCCCTGCACAGTATAGCTGCTGTGATGGCTCTGTCTCTGTCACCCTGTGGGAGCCTGTGGGCATATTGGTCAAACCTGTGCCTACTGCAGTGATGCAGCATGGCCTGGGAGCTTCACTTCCCCACAGAGCAGCCCCGAAGTAGGCAGCCTGTTTTGGGGATTCGAGGTCGCACAGTGCTGATGCTGTTCAGGTGGGTAAGGCAGGGAGGACCTGTGCCCTTGGATCCCAATCATTGCTTCTCTGCTTGCCAAGGTGCATATCCTCAAGCTGGAGTTTTAAGGTCCAAATATCCCAGTTGCTGTAAGCAACAGAGGTCATGGTCTCCCCAAGGCTGAGCCCACTTGCCTGTACCATCATTCCTTTATGTATCCCTTGCTCACATGTCTGCATATCCTGGGCAAACTCCTGTGAGCATTGTAGTGTTTTACCTGCTGACAAAAAGCCTTTTCTTTGGCTAAAAGGCAAAAAAAAAAAAAAAAAAAGACTATACTGAAGAATGGAACTGGCCTCACATCCAGTGAACTTCTTGCTGGTTTGCAGTATAGCATCATGCTGGGCTCCTATGAGGAAATGCCTGAAGTGGGTGATGCCTTGTTGAGCAGCAGCTCTGTGGGAGAAAGCAGTTGTCTTCACTTTTGTTGACCTAAAATACCTTATTTTCAGACACAAGCTGGGAGAAACTTGCTGCCATGAACATTGTGCAGTGGCTTGTGTGCCAGAGGAGCTGGAGAGGGGTGGGCAGAAAGAGAGTGAAGGGCAGAAGAAGNACCACAAGCCCTTCATCTTTTAAGCAGAGCTCTGGTCCCAATCAAATAGCTGGACTGGGAGAAGCATTAGAAAATGGGGGAACAATCTCATGTTAGTCCACTGGGAAAGTTAATAGACATTTTCCATCCCAAGTCTGCAGGATTCTGGGCTCCTCACTATAGCTGCTCCACTGAAACCACAGCTCTGTGCTTTGCCTCGCTCAAACTGACGGCTCCTTCCCCTGCAGCGGCCCCGCTTGTCTCATTAAAGCTCCCACCTTTCCGCTGCTCAAGTGAAGATCGACAAAGGGAAATTTAGGCTGGATATCAGGAACAATTTCCTCAAGTTGACTGTAAAAATGCCTCTAGGGAGGAGCAGTGGAGGCTCCGTTGCTTGCAGCCCTTTAATGGGTTTCCCATCTTGGCATGGGAGGGAAGTCAGACCGGGCTCAGAGCTGACTGGATGGTGCTGGGCATTCCTGGCTGATGGCAGTGAGCTTGCTTTTTTTTGTTTTGACGATTTCCCAGGGGAGGATCAGAAAAGTGTTTCTGCTTCTCCTTCCCTGCCGTTCTCACCACAGTGCTGCACACGTGTCAGCACAGTGGCTATCCCCATCAATAAACCCTGAGATAACTCCCTACCTGGGAGAAGGACCCAAGCACGTTTGGCTTGAAACAGCATGTACTTTCTAGCTGTCGAAAAACTGATTTCAGGTGAGAATAACTCCACATGTGTGCTGGAAAAGCAGGCGCCTTCGTTCAGTGACTCACATCTTTTCTGTCTCTCATCACTGGCCCCAGGTTGACTGGAGGGTATTTCACTGTCCCAGGTCAGCCGGTCCTGACCCTTCCCCGTGCTGTGGTGAGTGCTTGGCTGTACCACTGGGTATTGCTGCTCTGGTATTTATTGTGTGACTGGGAAAGTGTTTATCCAAATGGGGTGTGGGGTCCTACTCTGTGTCTCAGCATGGTGGATGCATTGGGCACGATGTCTGATGGACTCTAGCATCATGTTTCAACTTCTCTGCAGTCTCTAAAGAACAAGCACCAGAGACACTCCCAAACTATTCTCTGTCTGGGTAGACTGATTGTAGCACATCACAGAGTTGGAACTTTATTTTCAATCTGGGATTGCAAACTGATTGTTTAAAGTAGAAATGCAACATCTCATGCAGATTCTTTTGGCCCAGACAAAGAAGGCAGGGATGGTGAAGCTCCCACTTTTCCAAGGTCAGTTTGAATAGACTGAAAGGAAATAGCTGTTGCAAGATGATCATGGATGATGCTTTGGGGTGGAGGAGGCCTGGAAAGGAGCAGTCATAGGCAGGGCACACCAGTCATTTATGACCATCAATCCAGGCAGGAAGGGCACACAGACAACATCTGTGGTGAAGGCGAAGCAAATACCCTGCAGAGCTAAGATGAGAGGGGCAGCTTGCAACTTAGGCAGCATGAGAGTTAGGAAGAAGAGGCTTTGAGGAAGAAACAAAGCCCTGAGGGGAATGAAACCCTTGCCCAGTCTCCTGCAGCATGTTTGAGGACTCCTTGGAGACCAGTAGTGCTGAGGAGCAGAGCAGATAAAGCACCTCACAAGCATATTTGATCTCACCTTGGATCCATTTTAGCCTAGAAACCTGATATGTAGAACAGAGAAATGAAAGACCTCATAGTGTAACATTCCACGAATGTATAGTTGCTGTTACAGGGGCTTCAAAAGGAGAAGAAAGTAAACTTGCAGTACAAGAGGGAGATGAGTGCTTTTGCAGTCTCCATTCCTCACAGTGCCATGTGAGCAACTTATGGCTGCTCCTGGGCTTTCCCCTTGCAGCGACCTTGTGAGGCCGTAAATATGATGAAGGGAGAAGCCTTAGGGTTTCTGGGGACCATCATTTCAGGGTGTTGGCATGTAGCATCCCGCAGCGATTTTTCTGGGTTGTACATCCTTCCCTTCCCACCCTCCCTCCACAGCTGGTGCTGAATGAATACAGAGGAGGACATTTAATCCTTTCATTGAACGATTTCATAACCTAAGGCTAAAGGTTACAGATGAACATGGCCTGTGGGGGACCAGGGAACAATGGAAGGTCCTGGTCAGTGTGACAGGCAGCGGTGTCAGTGCAAGCAGCCGCCAGGCCGTTTTAAAGCAGAACCCTCTCTAGATAGCTTTTAAAAATGTACGTGATATCTCACAAAAACATGGCCAGGGTGTGGATTCCAGCTGTGCACTTCAGAGATTTCCGATCTTTTGTTTCCCGTGCATGAACCCAACGCACTAATCTGTAATTTGGGGTCTGACTCTGCTCTTTGCTTCAGTGGTGGAGCTGTGCCGGGAAGTGGGACGCCACGTGTGACCCACAAGGGCTCGGCAGAGAGCAAGCCAGGAGCAGCGAGGGGGAAGGGGAGCACATTGGGAGTGATTTCCATGGCTCAGTTTGCAAAATGCTATCCTGCCGTGCAGGACGCTGTTGGGAGATGGGAGACCTGCCTTGAATGCTCTTCCAGAGACTGGAGATCTTGCAGCAAGCTCTGTCCGCACAGTGCAATAGAAACGCAGTGTCTGAGCTCTCCTGGGCTACACCCACGTCCCAGCTCTCTAAAAAGGTGTTGCTAGGAGCCTGGTCTTGTTACAAAGATGTGCCCTGATGACACAGGCTTTGGGCAGCTGCCCGTGAAGAGAAAGTTGCTGCCAACGTGAGTGCAAGCTAGCCCTGAGTAGGAGCAGAAGTGAATTAAAACCCAGGGATCCCATTTTTTTTGTGCATTGTGGTGGACCAGCATGATGGAGGTACCTTTTGCAGGCTTTTCCTCCACTAGCACTGTTCTTTACAACTCTGAGATGGGCCCTAAGTGTCTGTGCCCTCCTGCACACAGGGACTACTGATAGATTTCCCATGGCATGATGGGGAAAACCTTTGGAGAAGGGTGGATGAACACACTCAGCCCATCATGAAAGCCAACACCATGAGCAGCTGGGTCAGGCAGCTCAAAGCAATCTGTAGCCACAGTGTACCAGCTGTGCAGGCAGCCAGGTACACAAGCCTGAAGAAAGGCTTTGTTTGGAAGAGGAAGCCAAGGCCATACAATGCAATCAAGACTGCTCCTATAGTATGCTGTGGGTTGGGAGTGATTCCCTTTGGGGACTCCAGACTCAACCCTGAAGCCTTTCCCCATGCTTTATCTCATCACTGTCTTCAGGAAAGTCAGGGTTTCCATTTTGGTGGCTGTCACAAATGCAACCTCTTGCGATGGAAGTGGCATTCATTCTCTGCCACTTGGGTGACACTTTGCTCTCACAGAGCCAGCTGAATTCCCACTAATCCTCCTTTGCCTCATTTCACACTTTTTTCCCTTTGTTTTGTTTCTATACTATGGTGCTTTGCTAAGCATCACAGTCAGTAACAGGTAATTTAAACACACATCTGCTTGCAATCTGGGAGGAAGGAGAGAAGCAGTTTGTCTTTGTTAAAAGCCCAGTGGTCATAGCTCTGTGCTTACCTGGTGGCATTAAGGCTTTCTTGAGGCTCTGTGGGGACCAAGTGGGAAACAGGGGCCAGATAGGATGGGGACAATGTGCTTGTTCTGGTCCCTCTCTCAGGACAATCATTAGGGATGTCTGACCAGGGCTGATAGGCAACATGATCTGATTCGAGTGCTGATTCCTGCTGAGTTTGATTGTCTCCATCTTCCCTTCCTTTTGATCACCTACTTGTGGTTTGCTGGGTTGTCATCCTTGCCAACCTGCTGACTATTTGCAACTGTGTGTTATAGGCAGAGAAAGCCACTGAAGTCCGTAGGCAGGTCTGTGCTTTTGTTTCAGGAAAGCTCTGGATTTAGGCCTCCTTCCTACGGATGAGGTAAGGGACATAGGATGTACAGGCAGAGCTTGGAGCAATTGATGAGGGCATGAGAGAATTAAATGGCAGATGCCCATAAGAGATCAGAGCTTACTTCCTCCTAGTGCTTCAGGGCAAATCCTCCATCTCATATTGCTGTTCTTTCCATTGAATTTCCCTTTAATGTACCAAGCTGCTTGGTTTATTTTTTGAGCTGCCCGATCCCCAGCAGCAGCACAGAGATGCCAAGGCATCCACATGTAAAAGCTGAAGGGAGGTAGATCAGGAGATACTGCTGATTTTCATGTGGAAATAAAGACACATACATGCATTTTCCAAGGAGGTGGAGTAGTGGAGCAGTGCTGCAACTGTTCCTTCTCTACCAAATGAGACTGGAGCTGTGGCAGGATACTGCAACACTGAAACGCTCCTCTCACATGCACTCCTTGTAGACCTCTCCTTCTCTGTCCCAGTCCTTGCAACTTAGTTTTTCAATGCATCGAAGCCTTTTTCTTTTTCATGTTTTTCTAAGTTTAGACTGCTTGCCTTTCCCCTCGGTGTCCCGAACCAGCTGCTGAATGAAAGGTAATCGTTTTCTGATATTCAATACCATAAGCAGGAGTGATTTGAAAATGTGTTGATTCCTTAGACTGTGGGAAAAAGACCTGTACTGCTGGCAAAACTGGACTGAAAAGTAATGTGGCTTTTTTTTTTTTTCATGGTGGTTGGTTTGGGTTTTTTTCTTTTCTTTCCCTTTGTGTTGTTTTGGGTTTTTTGTTTGTTTGTTTTTGGTTTTGGTTTGTTTGGTATTTTTTTAGTGGGTTCATGGGTAAACAACTCATATTTCTTCATTGCTTTGAATTTTCCCAGAAGGCTTCCAAGGGACTGAAGTGCATTTCTATACACTTGTATGCAGAGATGGCAAAACGCAGTGGATTCACACAAAAGCCTGGGATCTGACAGGATTGTGAAAAAGGGGGTTGCATAATGCCCTGAAATGTCATTCTTACAGTCACCAAAGCCAGCCATCCCAAGGGGACCCCTGTGCCAAAGTTAGCTGAACTCAACAACCACATCAGTGGAGCAAAGGGGCTGTCCCACAGCCAGTGCCAGAGGAGTTGCACTTCCTGACCCTGGCTTTGACACAGATGCTTTGTGTCATATTCAGGTCTGCTGGCAGCACTGCTGGAGCTTGCCACTCCCCACTCCTCCTGGCCAAGCACAGAGCTAGATACAGATACCCAGTCTCAGTCCAGATGCTGTGCTGCTGGCTCTGCGTGGGCTTTCCTCCATCCAGCCTGCAGCCTCAGGTCCTCTGAAGACTGCGTGTTTGAGATATGTGTAATATTAGTCTGCATAAATCACATCAAGCCTATGGTTTCCAGCACTGCTGGCTTGGGTTCTTGCAGACTAGCTTGCTGTCACTCAGCCACGGGCCGTCTAGGTTAGCTTAATGAGGAAGCCAGACTAAGATGAAATAATTAATGCAGCTGTAGAGTGGAGATGTAGGAGTCTTTAGGGGATAAGAGAGCTGGCCCAAATCTTCCTTCCCCACTGGAGCACTCCAGGCCTTCACAAAGGTTTGGAAGTACTCTGTTTCCACTGGGTGCTGAAGGTGGGTCTGTGGTTCTTTCAGTCCAGAGTGCTCCTGGGAGATCTCAGAATCAGCTGCATAGGCACAGGCATCTGAACCAGGATCAGGGTGGCAGCTGGGCTGGAGTTGTGAGCATTGTGTGGGACCATGGATGTTTTCGGAGACTATAACCCACATGCTAGAGGAGAAGAGTGCTTTGCCAGGCTCTTAAGGATGCTGTGTCATTGGGATGCTCTTCTTGGCCCAAGGAAATGGGCCAAAGACCTTCTCACTTGGGGCTGGCCCTGCTCCTGCCAGTGTGGTTGGACAATGTTGAGGAGGCCTCTGCTCCTGCTGCAAGGTCCTGCCGCTTGGTGTGAGTCCGAATTAAACCAGGTTTACTTGGCAAACCCCTTCCAGGATAAAACTTTTGATTTATAGGCACCCCAATAGTGCTCCAAGGAGGACTCGTTCAACTTTTAACTGCATTTTCTCAGCATCGCACCAGCCCAATAAAAGAGAGTTCATATGCACTGCACAAATTCTCACTTCCAATATAAAAAGGGTTTTACGAGACTGGAAGTCTCACTGGCTCTGTGGGGCTGGGTGTATTGGCGGATACTCTGCATGACAGACCCTCGATTCCTCTTTGAGCTGTCAGACTTCAGTAGCATTTACAGCTATTTAGCCATCAAATTTTATGTGCGGCTCTGAGAGAAATGTGTCTTTTAAATACTGCTCTGTCTCATAAACAGCAGTCTGTTAAACCATGTCAGTGGTACAAGGCGGTTCGTGAAGCCCCCTGATGCAATCGCCTACAGCTCCGCTGGTTACCTTGAGCAGCAGAGTGCTGAACAACCCACCGAGTTAATTTTCCAAGCTGCTTGTCTTGGCTGGAGATCAGCTTGCTGAGTGAAAGCTGGTAATAACCATGCTCCAGCAGCCTAAATTTGGGTCTTCTTTTACCCCAGCATACATCTCTTTCCTGCTAGCCTCCATAAAGCCATGCTTACCTGGTGCTCACTTGGGCGAAGATCTGGTGTTTGTCAGCTGCACTGCGGTTGCATCCAGAGGCCACCAGCGAGAGCACATCCCTCATTTTCCAACCCAAGGCTTTGAAACTCAAGTTCCTCTCCTTTCCGCTGGAAGACCCCTTGGTCTTCCCTTTGGTGCTCTTCCTTGAAGGAGCAGCTGGGAGGCAGGAAGTTCCTGGAGTGCTAGTCATGACCTTGGCCATAACAAAATCTTTTTTGTAACTCTGTCAAACCTCCTCCTAAGAATATCCCCTTGCCACCACCTTCCCTCGCTGTGCTTTTCCCAGCAGTGGTGCGTAACTCTGTGTACTGCTTTGAGTCTCTGTGCAATTTATTTGGTGACCTGAGATGAGCCTGTTTGTGCTGGATGTGGAACAGAATCTTGGTGGCCTTCTTTGCGGAGAGTGTGGCCGCACCAGCTCCAACTGTGGGGGGATAATGTACAGGCTCTAGGCTGAGACAACTTGAGCTTTCAGCTTCTTTAATTTTTATTTTCTTCTTCTTTTAAAATTTACTTTTTATTGTTCTTTTAGCAAAGAAAAAAAAAATTAAAAAAAAAAAAGAAAATAAACTTTACCTGCATTTTCAAGCCTGTGCTTTTTGGAGGGTGCAGGTGGTGTGGAGAGCCCAGGCTGTGGCTGCCTTTGCCCAGAGGCACAGGGTAACAAGCACTTTGGATGTCTAATTGCTGCTGTGTGCCGCAGACTGGGAGGTTTGCTCTCCCACCACTGCTGTTTCCGTGTGCAATGAGCTGGGGGCCAGGGAAGAAAAAAAAAAATATTTGTGTGTGTGCAGCATGGTTATTTTCAAATATGAAATTGCACCTGCAAAAATAGAAGCCAGGAAGGGACTGGCGAGCAGCTCGGAGCTGGGAGGTGCAATCCGTGCAGAGCAGGGATGGGGACAGCATCTCCAAGTTTCTTTCCCATGCTTGCTCCGCCTGATAGTTTTAGCGGACGTTACTTTTCCTTCCCCTCACATTTCAATTAATCATCTGCTTGTCAGCGCTCTTCCCCCCCAGCTCCCCTCCCCGCCAAGTCTCGGGGAGCGCTGTGCACACATGCGAGCACCCATGCACGCAGCCTGCATGCTGACAGGCTCGGCCCCTCGTTAATCACTTACCCGTGTCGTGTGAGTCAGGCCCCATGGAAGGGGGTTTGGAAGAGGGGAAGACGGGGGTCAGTTCAGTCTCCAGTTCATCGATAAGAGTGGACTGAGCACAGGATGTGGCCCTGCAGTGCTGCATCCCCCACAGTCTTGTTTCCGACCTGCTCCAGGCAGAGAGCAGATCAGATTTGTTCAATCAGGTTTTGGCTTTCAGTGTATTTGAAAGGAGCACTGAGTGGAGCAGAATTCATAGGGGACTCTTTTTCATTTAGTTTTTCCTGACAATGGTGTGCTCATCATTCCATCCAGGTGAAGTCTCAAGTCCATCCTCCTGCCTCAGGTAAGGTGAATTCTGAGTGCAGATCCATTTAGTTTGTCCATCTAGCTCTTGAAAAACTCTAGGGCTAGAAATCTCACGGCCTGTGTGGGTTCATCTTCCAGCAGGTGACTGTCATGGGAAAATAAATCTGTCCTATTGCAGCTCTTGCCTGCTGTCTTTCATCTTCCCACCATGGAGGGAAAAGGGTTTGTCTCCATCATCTCAATAATCTTACAGCAGGAACCATTAGGTTGCTTCAAGGTTCCCCCCCAAACCATCCCTTCTCCAGGCTGGATGAGCCAAACCTGTCCTCACTCATCCCCACGTGCTTCAGCCTTGTTGCCACCTTGATGGCCCTTCACTGGACTTGCTGGAGGTCACAGGATTACAGGATGTCAGGGGTTGTAAGGGACCCGAAGAGATCACCGAGTCCAACTCTTCTGCCAGAGCAGAACCATACAATCTAGCTCAGATCACAGAAGAATGCATTCAGATGGGCCTTGAAATTCTCCAGAGAAGGAGATGCCACAGTCCCTCTGGGGAGCCTGTTCCAGTGCTCTGTGACCCTTACAGTAATGAAGTTCCCCTTTATGTTGAGGTGGAACCTCCTGTGCAGCTCAGGAGGTTCCTTGCCCTTTCACAGGAAGCAAGTAAGCAGAGCCTGCCCCCCACTCCTGACCCCCATCCCTCAGATATTTATAAACCTTGATTAAATCCCCTCTCAGTCTTCTCTTCTCCAGACTAAAAAGTCCCAGGTCCCTCAGCCTCTCCTCATCAGGCATGATCTGCAGTCCCCTAATCATCCTCATAGCCCTTCCTGCATCAAGACGTTATCACTGATACACTGCAAGAGACTTTTGGGCTGAAATGTCAGCAATGTCCATCTTGTAGAAGAGCCCCAAAACTCTGCATAGTGCTCCAGATACATTTTAAAGATGCCTTCTTTCTTTGATTTTGTTTGTTTCTTTGTTTGTTTCCTCAATAGTGGATATTGCAGCCCCTGCCTAGACTTAGACCTGGCATCACATTTCCCCTCTGGTTGGAAAAAAGTTGCTGAATAGTAATAAATGTAATAGAATAGTAATAAAAGTAGCAAATGTGTGTGTGGTACTCGTGTGCACAGTTATAGTGGAATTATTCCTGTTTGGAAGATACAACAGGAGTTTCTATTAATACTTCTCATGAATGTGTTTAATAAGTACAGTGTCCTACACAAACATGCTGCTCTGCTCAGAGGCTTCTCCACAACCCCAGCAGGAGCCATGGCATCTTCCTGATCTGCCTGTGGCTTCACTTCAGCCACAAAGGGTGAATGCAAACAGTTTCTCTTCCAATCCCTTCTTCTTGTTCAGAACTGCTCTTAGTGTTTTGAGTTTTCATCTGCCAGGAGGAAGTTTTTTGGGTTTTTTTTTTGTGACTAGGCAGGATCTACTTCACCCCAACACAAGGAGGAACTTCTTGACTGTAAGGGTCGCAGAGCACTGGAACAGGCTCCCCAGGGAGGTTGCGGAGTCTCCTTCTCTAGAGACTTTCAAAGTCTGGCAGGATGCATTCCTCTGTGACCTGAACTAGATTGTCTGGTCCTGCTCTGGCCAGGGGGGTTGGACTTGATGACCTCTTTGGTTCCTTCCAACCCCTGACATCCTGTGATCCTGTAAGGGTTGTTACACGCTATGTTAGGATGTGCTTGACCTGCAAAGAACAGCTCAGTGGGAACAAGGCATTCAGCCAGAGGTGGAGAAAGGGAGCACAGACCCTTTAAGAGAGATTAAAGAAGGTAGAGCAGCCTAATCAGGGCAGGAGATGGAGCACCTCGGAGGCAGGAGCTCGAAGGAAGGGAGATCTTTTGAGATGAGCATCCCTATGAGAGGTAGAGAAGATGCTTGGTGTGGAGTTGGCTCCTTCCAGAAGAACTCATTAACTTGTTACAGAAAAGCCCTCAGTGTAAAAGCTGTTTGAGATTTAAAAACGGAGAGTGAAAGGGAGGGACCTAGCATCATTGATGGGAGATGAATGAGCTCCAGCAGCTGTCCCCTCACTGGGACAGCCTCGGCTCTGCCTTGTGTTTTCACCCACCCTGAGTTTTACAGAAGGATTTGCCTGGTAGCATATCCAGGATGAGCCATCTCCACATCCCTAAGGTGGTGAGCTGGGATTTGAACTGAAACCTCCTGCCATGCCATGGGGCTGGAAGTCAGGCTTCTGCTTTCCATCCAGGCAGCATCACAGCAGATTCAGGCCACCCGAAAGGAGCAGAACCAGAGCCAGAAATGTGTTCCCCCACGTTCGCTGCCTCATCTGCGGCTTTATTCCTGTGGTAAGCACAGCGAGCTGATGAGTACAAGTAGACCTGACTCTGGCTCAGCTTCTCCTTTGTTCTGATGTTGATGAATATTCGGGGATTGAAAGTGAAATACAGCGCTTTTCCCTTCCAAAGGAAGGGGGAGAAAAAAATATAAAGAACAAACCCAGAAGGGAAGGGAAGGAGCCCTTCTCATATGCTGCACCAGCAAACCCTCGTCATCCTGTAGCAGGAGGCCAGCGCACATGAATATTCCTCTGCAATATGCACGAGTGATGAGCCCCATATGCAAGCCTTGGGAGAAATTAAATACTTTCTATGGCGTTTTCCAAAGAGCTTTTCTATCAAAGCACTGGGTCAGGAGCCAAAAACACCCCAGCTTTCACGGACCCAGCTGCCTGATGCTTCTAAAAATTAGTTTATTTTTTAATTGCTGTTTAGTATTTTCTAATTAAAACCCAAGCCTTCCCCTAAACTGCTCCAGTGCATGGAGCTCAGCCAGGATTTAAGAGGTGGGGCTGGAGGCTGCTGAGAACTCTACAGGTGCTCACAGCTTCTGCTTTGTTGCCGGATCTTGCAGAAAGGTCCCTGAGGTGAAGCACACACATGGCCTGCATCTGCCCCTTTGTGGATGGTGGAAGACAGCAGGGCAGGAGCTGGCAGCCTCGTTCTTGCCTGCTGCCTGACTCTCAGAGAGGGCAAAGATAAGTGCGAGCTGCAAGCAGAAAGTTTGGAGAGCATCAGCCTCCCGGGATGGAGGTGGCTGGGATGCAGGTGGACAAAGGGGCTTCCAAGCAAAGTTGGATATTGCAAGGATTGCTTTACATGTGCCAGCTGTTTTGTCTGCAGAGGTGGGAAAGAGCAAGGCATGGTTTTGGAGGTGGAAGAGACAAAGTGGTCGCTGGAGGGAAAATGAACTCAAGTAGGGCAGATAAACAGGATGAGACCTGATGCTGCCTCTTGTCTTGAGCACAGGGACAAAACTCCTTGCTAGTTTTAAGGTGTATGAAGGTTTTGCAAAGTTGGAGAGGGGTTCTTATAACAGTACAGGGATGGGAAACAGGCAGTGCATCTGTGGAATGGAAGGAAAGGAAAGCCTAGAGAGCTGAGCAGGAGCCTGGCTGGTGGGGCAGGATGATGAATAGCAGTGTGATGTTCCCTAGGCTGAATTTAAGCCCGGGTCTGTTCTCCTTGAATGTAAGTCTTCATGGTAAGTCACAGAGACTACTCTCTTCCGTGCTTAGCACCTGCTTGTGACAGTTTACTAGTCGAAAAAATGCCTTGGAGGAGCAATGGTGGCAGCAGCAGCTCTCACCTCTAGCCTCCTCTGCAGTAGACATGGGAATTGACAGCAGAACAGAGCTCACAGCAAAACTCGGGTGATGGAGATCAGAGCTGCTGGGATTTTGTGAAGTGAGACCTCCCTTAGCTGAGTTGTTTTTCTCCTTTGTGGCCTTATTTACTTCAGACTGCTTTCTCCTTGCTGCATCCAGTGTTGGCAGGTAGGTGATAAGTTGGACTCGGTGATCTTAGAGGTCTTTTCCAACCTGGTTAATTCTGTGATTCTGTGATGGTATCCACCTTGGATACTGTGCCACACAAAGCATGAGAAAGACATGATTCACTGTGGTTTACTGGTTGATTTATTACTGCTAGGTAAATGGTTGGACTCAACTATCTGATAGGTCTTTTCCAACCTAAAAAAAAACTCTGTGATTCTCTAAAAGGATATACAGAGTTCAACATCACTAAATTTGTTCCAGGGCTTGGTAACAATGTGTGCATCTTCCCTCCCTACAGGGCTGGAAGCAAATTTAATTTTAATCCAATTTCTCCTGTATTGAGTATTCATTTCATTCTGCTGGCTTTGCATAGCAAAATCTTTCTCTGAGTCTACATTTTCTTGGCTCTTTCTTTTTTGGAAAGAGGCTGAGACCCAAACGCAATCTTTTGCCACAGTTCACCTGCCAGTAGCAGGATGCAGCAATGCTGGGCTTGGCAGAGCTCGCCGCTGCTAGGAAGGGCTATGCTTAGAGGGGATCCTCATTTGCAAAGGGGTGTTTCGTTTCCTCCGTCTTTGCACAGCCCGGCTCTCTGCCCCGGCACACGTTTCAGGCTCTCTGCCCCCGTGAAGCCGCAGGGGGACTGCTTCCCTGATGTCACTCAGCTAATACCGCCTAACAAACATGCTAATTTAAGAGCTGTTAAAGCCTGGGGACAGCAGGAGGTCACAGTCCACGCAAACAGATGGTGTTTTGTTCCTGCTAATTAATTTTTCCTGTAGTTTTGGGCGAGAGACATTTTTGACTTCTATGTCAAGCAGAGCTGCTTTGGATGGACTGTTCTTTCGTCCTCTTCCTCATCTTGTTTTCCACAAACACTGCAGGGATGGGGTGGGACCTGGGGGAGGGCAAGGGTCCCTAGGAATTTTCAGAGGTGCCCTCAGTAGGTCCATTGAGCTTGCTCCGTGTTGTCTGCCAGCTCCCAGTTGCAGCAGTCAGAGCACCCCAAAGAGGCATTTGTTGGAGGCCAAGTGAGAGGCACCAGCCCGGGTCTTGTGGTTGCCCCCAGCCCATATCAGGAGTGCTGGTAGGGAAGGATCCCTGCACTTCACCCTTCATGTCTGCTTTTTTCCCTTCCCCCAACTCTTTACAAGTGATGCCAGTGTGGGGTCCTGCTGCAAACCAAGGCAGCAGTGGCATCAAGACAGCTGCCAGCACGTGGCAAGGCTCATCATGAGAGTGAGGTCGTCTGAGTGTCAGGAGTGTCCCTGTTACCTTTTGCCATGCTGTAGGCATGCATGGTGCTCAGGCAAACTCATGAGCATGAGCTGTCAGGCGTAACCCTCTGTGATAATCTCTCCTGCAGACCTGCTGGTCAGATGGAGAGGAGTCCAGGGCTATGGAAGTGGGTTGGGTCAGTGTGCAGAGGGGACCAGGAGTGGCTGCAGTGCAGCTGCATGCATTTCATGAGCAGATGTCTGCAAAACAGCTTGGCAAGCATGCAAGCCAGCAGTGAAGATCCTTTTCTCCCACTCACCCACCCACAGCACCACTCCTCCTTTGGATCATCCCATGTGGTGAGGCCTCAAAGAACCAGCTCTCTGAACCCTGTGGGGTGTTGGGTGAGAGGGGAGGGATGGGGTAGGCCTTTGGACCATCCTTATGCATACCCAATGCCGTTTGCTGTTCCCCGTGGTCTGTTGTCCTGGGAAGAGATTTGCATGACAAGGATTGGAAGGAGCTGCAGGTCAGGTGGATGGGTTGCAGAGAGAGAGAGTGCCCAGCAGGGAGGACAGCAGGCAGAGGCTAGTGGGGAGCATGCATCCTGAGCCCCTTCCTGCTTCCAATAGCACTTATTGCCACCCATGGGTTCTGGAGGCTGCCCAGATCCTGCCCATTCTTTCCTCCTGCCAGCTCATACTGCAGGAGTAGGGGACAGATCAAGCAAAGCAGAACAAATCCTGAGGCATCTCTGGGGAGGCAGCATCAGAGTCACTGGAGTGGTGTTCTCCATGCCAAACTCTTAAAAAAGCCTAAACAAATAAACAGGACAAAATTAAAATGCCCAGTAAACTCTGTGCAGCTAGGTTCTCCCTCCCTTATGCTCCCAGCAGCTGAGCAAGTGTCATTCCCTCCTACAACAAGAAGGGCTGCCAAGGTTTCTTCCAAGACTCCTTGTTCCAGTCCTGCTCATGTTCCTGAGCCCCTGCAATGTGGGCTTCAGGCTTTCATCCTCCTCCAGTTTGGTCTGGTGAAAACCCTAGCTTACTTTCTGACCAGTGATGCTCTGGCCTCAGTCCTTAGCTACGTTTCTTGCTTTGGTTTGGGGACATCACCACCAGGAGTTTTTCTGGGGCTAAGCCATTGTGGTCCTGCCTGTGCTAGTGGGAAGGAGTTCTGTGGGCTGCAGGGTGACAGTGGTTGGGTTGGGGTAGCACCTGCTCTCTGTGCCCCACTTGCCCCTCTACATCTGCAGCAGCACAGTGCCCTTCACTTCTCTTGGCAGCACCAGCAAGATGCCTACACTGTTGTCTAACCCACCTAAGTGTGGCAGAAAACGGATTTCCAGAGGAGCAAGTTCGGACTACTAAGAGGTACAGCCTTCAGACTTGAAGCCAAACTCCTTTGTCCCTTTGTTCCCAGGTGCCAATGAGGAGGATACTAAATCCCCAGCAGCAGCTACAAGGGTCCTGAGCATTGGAAAGGCTTGGAACCACCCTGTGCCACAGACACACAGCTAGTAGAGAAACTCTGAAGAACAGACTCTGCCTGCCCTCCCTTTCCTCTTTGTTTTGCTCAGGATGGAGCATGACTGTGGCACAGTCTGGAGTTTAGCACTAGGAGGCTTTTCTCTGCCTGAGATGTCTGCATCTTAAGTGGCATTGGGGAGTTTGTAAAGCAGCCTGGCCACAAACTTTCCTCAAGGCAAAACGCAGGGTGGTGAGGAAAGTCCTGGGAGGTTTGAAGGGCAACACAGCCCTGCAGACAAAGTTATGAAGCATTGCAAACATTTGCCAGAAAATCACAAGCCGAACCTGGCAGAAGGCAGCAGAGCCTTCCTAAAATGTTTGGGGCTGCTTTGCTCAGTGATGGGAGTCTTGGTTTTGCTGTTGTGTTTTGTTTGGGGGTTTGTTGCCTGTCATTAGTATTCCGTATTCATGAGCAGAGACTGGGAGTTGATATGTCGAAATTCAGCATGACACCAAGAGTTCCTCCCTACAGCCTGGAGGGGTGGTGTGAGCAGGATCTGCCCCAAAATGTGCCCCAAATCTCCTCTGCCTGTCTCTGGCGTGGTGCCATGATGAGCTGGGGGAAAAAAAAAATCATGCCGAGACCCCGCTTGAATGGAGGTTCCAGAAAAATACCCCTGTCTTTGGCACTTCTGTGATAGAAGCAAACATCCAGTTGATTCCAGTCTCTCCCTACCAGGAGCTAGAAAATGCTTAGGACAGAGGACAGCTGAGTAAAAAGAGGGAGAAAATGACATTTCCCATTGTCAGTCTGAGCTTTCTCCATCTTGGAGGCTGTCCAGGCATTGGATGTGGGGTGCAGGTGTGGCAGCTGAGCCGAGCTTCCTGCCCAAGAAGCACTGGCATCCTTGAGGAATAGGCCTGAGGCAATCTTTCTCTACAACCCTTGCCATGGGGATTCAGGCCTCCTCTTGCCCTGCTGTGCTTTCTCCTGGCACTGATTTTGAAGTCTCACAATGCTTATTAGTATGCTGTGCTTTGCGCTGCTTTTATCGCCACTGGAGCAGATGGCTGGGCTTGGACTGCTGCCCTCTGCTTGCAGAAAGGCTGCTTAATGTGACAGTAGTTATGGGGACAGGTATGGGTTGTGAGAATCACCCCCCCTTAAAAACTCCAAGAGGGAAAGAGGAGATGGGTAGTGGGAGGCAGCTACCTGTGTGGCAGCATTGGCACCAAGGGGCTGTCGGTAGGCAGAATTGCTGAAGAGGTTCCCGGCAGTGTACCTGTCCCAGAAATGCTCTTCTGGCATTGCTCATGGAGGTAGGATGTGTCTGGCAGGCAACCATGCTACTAGGACAGTTACATGTGTGTTCTCAGGGCAGAGAGGCAGAGCATAGCATCTGATGTTGTGTGTCCCTTCCCCTATCAAAGACAGACATGGGCTGCAGCATCCTGATGCATTACAGAACCAAATAATGGTTTTCGTTGGAAGGGAAACTTTATAGGTCCTCAGGTCCAACCCCCACTCCTGTGCACAAGGACATCTTCCACTAACTCAGCTTGCACCAAGCCCCATCCAACCTCACCTTGAATATTTCCAGGGCTGGGTCATCCACTATCATAGAATCACAGAATCAGCCTGGGTTGGAAGAGATCACAAGGATCATCTAGTTCCAACCCCTCTGCCATGGGCAGGGACACCCTACCCTAGATCAGGGTAGATCACTATGTTGCTGGACAACCTGTTCTGATGTTTCATTACTCTCACTGTAGAAAATGGCTCCCTTATATCTAGCCTAAAGTTACCCTCTTCTAGTTTAAAACCTTTTCCTCCTGTCCTATTGCAGCAGGCCCTGCAAAATTATTGCACCCCATCTTTCTTATGAATCCCCTTTAAGGATTGAAACTACAATAACGTTTCCCTGTAGCCTTCTCTTCTCCAGACTGAACAACCCTAACACTCTCAGTCTTTCTTCTTGGGAGAGATGTTCCATTCCTCTGATCCTCCCCCAACATACCCATATCTTTCTTGTGCTGAGCTTCTCACTTTGTTGGTTTGGAGGAGTTGCAAGATGTGGTTTAAGAGAAGAGCCAGCCTTGCTCCCGGGGCAAAAATCCCACAGCTTATGAGCCTGCAAGGTGAGGACCACTTGGCTTTGTCATATCTCCTGTAGCTGATCTTGGATCATTGATCCAGCCTGTGCAGGGCCCTCTGTAGACTCGTTCAAGACCTCAAGCAGACCAGCACTACCTCCCAGTTTAGTGTCATCTGCAGACTCGCTGAAGGTGCACTCAATTGCCTCATCTGGGTCATTGATAAAGATATTAAAGAGAACCAGCCCCAAAACTGAGCCCTGGGAAACACTACTTGTGACTGGCTTCCAGCTGGGTTCTCCACCACTCTTTGGGCCTGGCAAGCCAAGCAGTTTTGTACCCTGTAAATTGTCCACCTATCCAAGCTATATCCAAGCAGCCAGTTTCTCCAGGAGCATGCTGTGAGAGACAGTGGCAAATGTCTTACTAAAGCCTGGGTAAACAACATTCACAGCTTTCTCCTCATCCACTAAGCAGGTCACTTTGTCATAGAAGGAGATCAAACAGGAGCCATGGGGCTTTGCAGTACCCTCTGGAAAGCAGCTCTGGTTTTTCAAGGCTGTTGTATCTTCCAGAAGAGCCTCTTTCCTCATCCCTGTTGGCACAAGGAGTAGCTTTGGTCGCTACCTTTCTTACTGAGGCATCCTACAAATGACACCCAGGGAAGATGGAACAACTCCAAGATCCAGCACAAGCATTTGAAGCCAAGAACCCTGTGAGCCTAGAGCTACCTTCAAGGGTACATACATCTCAAACCAAAGCAGCTGGGAAGTTTTTTGAGGACCATACCTCCACCTTCTGTCCATCACTCCTGAACCACAAGTGCAGGAAGGTACACACAGGATCCGGTGTTGCTGTCTGGGCTGGCCAGGGCACAGTGATAGAAGGGCTGTGCCGTGAGGATCTGCTTCCTCCAGGACATCCTCTCCCTCAGCATCTCTGCTTTGCTACTGGAAAGGGAGGAGGTAGAAGAGAAGAAACTCACAATCCGTGAGAGCCACAAGCAAATTATTTTCAGTTTGCCCTGGTCATCCCTGTGGTGCTTATAGTCCAGGCAGTAAGTGCTAATCACCCTGTTGACAGTGGAGATTTAAATTAGATTTAAGAAGGCTTTTCCAGCAGCAGGGACTCTGGCTCTGCAGGTAAGGCTTTCTGATAGCATGTATTAAGGAGATGATGTCTCTCTTTTCTTTCCCCTTCTTAAGCAGCAAAATGGAGTTTAGTGTTGATGGGGCATTGTAAGGCTAGGGTTGTTACAAGTCTATGACATAAAACAACACTTTTTTTCCCTCTCTTTTGCTTCACTTTTCTTCCAGGGTGGCAGAGGAGTACTGTTGGGAGATGGCGCTGAGTACTTTCAGGAGCCCAAGCTTTGCCCTTAGGGCTGACCTGCTGCCCACAGTGCTGCCACGAGTGGTGCAGTTACTGCAGGAATAGTGCCTAAAGATTGTCCTGCTCACTGTGGCACCTCACTGCTCATCCCAGCAGCATGTGTTGCCCTCCAGGAGGGGGAACATCTTATTGGAGGAACCACAGATCACTGGGGCCAGGGAAAGCTGTGGTGGGGTCTGTGCTAGCAAAGAGATGGTTTGAGCAATCAGAGGTGGATTGGTAAGGGAGTTTCAAAGACTCATTAAATCATAGAACGTTTTGTGTGGGAAGGACTCTTATATGTCGTATAGCCCGACCTCCTTCACAGCGAGCTCAGGCATTTTCAACTAGAGCAGCTTGCTCAGAGCCCTGTCCAACTTGACCTGGAAGATGCCTTCTGGGCTGAGGCATCTGCCACATCTGCATCTAAGAGTGCTGTAAGGCTAAGGATCAGTACCTGCAGGACAGGTGTACCAGAGCATTTGCAGCTGGTGTCTGCAGCGCAGGTGTCCTGTAGCAGCTACAGTTGGTGTCTGTGGTACTGGAAAGCCATGGTATCTGCGGTACAAGTTATACCATGGCTGTCTGCAGTACAAGAACACCACAGTGCCTGCTGCTGGTACCTGCAGTATAGGCTCTGCAATGCTCCTTTGGAAGGGTCTCAGCAGCCTTGTGTGGCAGACTGGCAGGGCAGGTGCCTGGGAATGAAACGACTTCACAGAGGTCTTTTCTCACACGAGTCACCACCTCTAAGCCAGGCTGTGTGACAGCACCTGGTGGAGAAATGCCCAACAGAAGTCTTTGTTATGACCTTGGATCATCCAAGATTTTGAAGCAGTCTTCTATTTTGTTTTGTTTAAAAAAAAAAAAAAAAACCTGGTGGGAGCCACCCATTCCCAGAATGAGGTCTCACATATCTGTCCTTTCTGTGAGTGGGCTGTGGCAGGTGATGATTGCAGGGTAAGCTGGGATGCAGTCCATGTACCTTGCCAGCTAGGGGAAGCTCTGCCCTGGAGCTGCCATTTACAAATGTCACTTGGTACCACATTACCAGTAAGCATCTTTAAGGCTTTCAGGATCCTTCTAAGGGAGATCTGAAAAGGACCCATCCCTTTTCCTGCTTTCCTGCTTGGAAGAGGACAACTGGGACTCTTCAGCAGATGGTGGCATCCTACTTTTTTTCCTGGATACAGGATCTCCTTCACTTTTGCTGCCTATCTTTGGGACTGTCCTCACCTCATCACACCACGAGAATTAATGTCACGTCATTGTACCCCCTCAATTCCGTTGCAGGAACAGCTTCTGGGCTTGCCTTCAAGTGGGCCAAAACCTGCTTCCACATAGACTGACCTGGCTCAGGCAAAATATGACTGGAAATGCATTTGGTTTAGACTGAGAGCCGATGGAGGGGACCATATTCCTATCTATGTTGACTTGTCATCTGCTGAGTGACCATGACTGATGTCCTCATTACCTTTGGTGCAGAGGGTCAACTAGTAACTCTCCCAAATAAAAGGAAGCTGGAGACAGTGAGAGGGCATACCAGAGGTGGTTCTAGCTGCAGAGCTGCCGTGCTACTGCATCTCGAGTGTCTCCTTGCCTCCCTCTGCTCCTGCCCAGGCTCCTACTTCCTCTGCACCACCAATAAACGATTCGCTAAAAGGGGGAAAGTGAACAGCCTACAACCTCTTTTTCCACAGAAGATTTGTTTCCCTGCTGCTGGGTTTTCTGTGTAATAAATACGGTTCCTCACCATCACCTTTCAACTGATCCCTGCAGAAGCAGAGATGCAGCCCAGGGAGCTGCACGCCTGGTGAGCTGCTGCTCAGTGGCCCATGTGCCTGTGTGCTGGGGTGCTGCCTATTGCTAGAAAAGCCATTACATGAGCAAATACAGCAACTGGAAATTTGTGTGAGAAGCAGAATCTGCAGAAATTGAAAAGGTTTTGTTAGGTGCTTTAAAAAAAAAAAATTAAAAAATCAACATGGCTTTGGGCAAAACAGGCAAGCAAAGCAAATACTGCATGGGAAATTGCAATTCAAGTGAGAAAAAGTTGGTTTTCTGCCTTAGGTTTTTCACTATGAAATAGCTCAGGCTCCGTCTACTGTCTGATGGCAGGGCTCATCTTAGGGAAGAAATTAGGCTGTGTAGTGCAAACGAAGCCAAGAAGTGAGATCTCTGTGCCAGCACTGGGAGCCCCTGCCTGTGTTCTGGCCATGCCTGAGAGACCCCAGGGACCTCATCTGGGTCCCTTCTCTCACTGTTCTTCAACCTGCAGATAAACTGTATCACCCTTGAGGCTGTCAGTACTTTGCAACAAGAACCACTCCTTGCCATGTAATTGAGGTCCCTGCATTCGTGCTGGGCTGGCTCGGGGTGAGAAGGAGCAGCAGCAATTATTTTAACAACTGGTAAGATGAGGAACAGCAGTGGAGGGCAGGTGGCTTTGTGCTCTGGCAGGACTGAGATGCAGAGTGTGGTGGTTGATGATGACATTCGCACTGGCACAAGACAAGCCGAAGGCTACAGCAAGCAGATTCAGCACTCTTCAAACAGCAGGGGTCCTGCCTCCTATGGTTGTCACTGTCCTCAGAGATGGGGTACCAGGACTGTGATGCAGGAAGGACTCCTGTCCTGGTGCATTTCCTTGTTTGTTTGAATTCCTGGTACCATCCACCAGCTCCTAGGCTTATGGGGAGGGAATGTGCAGAGGGAACCAAATATGGGATTGGTAGGGAGAACTGGCTTGCTGTTTGCCTGCATTTCACAAGCTGCTTGAGATCCTGTGCGCCAGCACAGCCCTGGGATGTGTCATCGCCACCTGCCTCAGGTCCTGACCATCACCCACTAGCTGAGTTGTCACTTGTGATCACAGCTAGTGCAGAAGTTGGGTGGCACTAGGAAAGCCCTGCTGTCAGCATGGTGGGGACACAGAGCAAAGAGCAGGAGCATGGAAAAAGAGGAGCAGGAGAGAAGAAGCAGGGACAACAGTAACAATGCTGTGATTAGCACTTAGTGTTCCTCGCTCAGAGCTTTCAGAGGGAGGTCACCTTATCTTTGTTTTGCAGGCATAGGGAAGGCTGTGACAGTGATTTGCTCAAGATGACTCAGGAGGACTGGGACTGGGCTGGGAGCAGGGTCTGAGGCTGGTATGTCCACACTATGCAGCCACAGGGTCATAGGTATGCTTCTCACTGCCAGCACTCTTGGCCAAAACTCAGCACTGCAAATTCACCATCAATGCTATGGGTCCCTTCTCCCTTCTCTGCCCATCTTCAGGCTCCCTCTCTTCAGGTTCCCTGTCTGCCCCAACATTCCTGCCCCTGAGAGTCACTTGAGGCCATGCTGATCCACCCACACCCCAAAATCTGTGGTGATATCCCTCCCAGCAGCTCTTGCCTTCTCTTCCAGCAAAGCTTTCGTCCTGTAGCAAACCCGAGGCCATCTGGGCTCCTGCAACAGCCGTGTTGGTAATGGAATAGTTTTGCTGGGCTTTTTTCTCTGGCCAGTAAAGCTTCCCCTTTATTCACGTTTAAATGTATGCCATCTGGCTAACGAGTCCATACTCATGTTCCAGATTAAAAGGCAATCCTCTGTGTGTTACTGATATGGTGCTGGAGATTAGAGTGCTTTAAAGGGTTTTGAAGGTGCAATTTGCTTTTCAGGCATGGTGCTATTTACCTCCTGCTGGGTGGGCCGGCATCACCACTGCTGTCTGAAACAGCTCCCTCTCAGCTCCAGTCTCCTTCGCCAGCCCTCGCTGCAGGAGGAGAGCTCAGGCATCTCCAAGCCTGGCAGAGATGTGCAGGGCACTCTTGTGGTTATTGCTCTGCTGTTTCTTCTGCCGGGGAGGCTCCTTAGAGCAAGGAGGGTGTTTCCTGTTGGCCCCTAAAGCCTACCTGCTTTCTTAGCTTTGTCCCCCTCCACACCTATGTGTCAGCATCCCCTAGGACACAGCATGAATCATTAGGATGGAGCATTCTCTGTCCCTTTCTCAACCCAGAGAGCTGGGGGGCTGACTGTAGCCCATAAGGGTGTTGATGGCAGGTGGCTGAGACAGCATGCAGCACCTGTGGGTCACTGCAAAGACACCAGTGAGGGTTATGCTGACCCTGGCATGCCCAGAAATGCTGCTGCTCTGGCATCAGGCTGGCAGACAGCACAAATTTTGGGACTAGCTGAAGGCTCCATGCTACAGCAGTAAGCAGCAGCTGCTTGCATCTTGCACATCCTAAGCACTGGGTACTGCTGTGAAGTACCTGGATGCGCTCCCATCTCTTGAAAACACATCTGCAGCCTTCTTGCAGGCAGTGTTTGCTTCTCTGGTGATGCTGCAGCTGCCAAGGAGAGCCCAGCACCAGGGTTTTACTTTTCTTAGGGGAAATGTTGAAAATGAGATGAGGGAAACAGCAGCAGTTCTGCAAGGCATGTCATTGCATGCAGGCACTTAGTTGTGTTGGCACCTCCTGTGGAAAAGTGCCACAGGCTGTTGGATAATGAAACACGTGCCAGCAGAATACCTCATTTTGCAGCAAGTTTCCCTGTGGCTGAGATGAAGTTGTGCTTCACATCCATCTCCTTCCAGTCCCATCACACCATTTGGCTTTCCAGGAGCGACCAGCTCTTGGCATGCCACTTGCAAGGCCTCCTAAGGGCAAATCCTGATCAGTCCTACCTGTGTTTTCTTCCACAGATGGCTAACCCTGTCCCATCAGCCTGCTGCATGGTGCTCGCCGTGGTGGTGGTGGTGTATGCCCAGAGACACAGCCAGCAGGGTGAGTCCACACATCTCTCACCTTGAGGGATCCTGATAAGTAAGAATGCCACTCCTCATCCTCTCTCCTGGAACAGCCACCTGCGTTCTGGGCTTGTCTGCTACATGTCTTGATCTTGCCAATTTATGGCACATGTCCCCTCCTGTCTGCTACCATGTCCATAGCAACTGAACATACTGCATCTGCCCAGCTGGGGCCCCTCACCCTGTTCACATTCCTGTGTGGCCCAGGATGCTCCTACAGCCCAGGCTCCCTCACCGCACCTTTTCTGCTACTCTGTGCAACCCATCCATGAAGGGATGAGCAGATGTGATGAAGCAGGAGCCTGATATCCCAAACACCCTACCCCATGACTGTAATGGATGCCTCACCCTGCTCTCATGTGCTTGGGGTGACTAAGTCCCCATTGCCACCACACATCTGTGCTCATGCTTAGCTGACTCTGCTCCAGGCTGGTGAAGGATTCAGGGTTTACCTTAGTGATGGCTTTAGAGAGGCTACATTTTAGAGTAGTTTGAGGCATTGGTGGTTGGAGGGCTCCATATGATTCCGAGTCTAGGCAGAAGCAGGAATGTTATGGCGGGGACAATGAGCCCCATTGTGGGGTCACCTGTTGTGGCAGCACTGTAAAAATGGGACAGAATGGGGGATTTCCAAAATTCACTGCATTTCCTGGCAGTAAGCCTGTCTGTAGTTGCTTTTGGTGGATTATAGAAGAGCATTTTGCTGATTAACTCTAGTAAAGTCACCTGTGCATGCATGAGCTCTGTTGGATTGAGGAGCCCAGCCAGAGTAGAGCTGCCCTAGATCCTCTTGGGTGGGTTTATACTGCTGAAAGTTCCCAGCTTGGACACAAAGCAGCTGAGCTTTGTCAGCACATCTCCATGATATGGGGACAGCCACCCTTCAAACATGGAGGGAACATGATGAGTGGTGTGGCAGGAGCATTCCCAGCACCTTCCCAGGGCACCTTCTTGAAGCATTTGGGTGCTGAGGTGTGTGATGCTTGTGGTAGTGGGATGCTTCCTGCAGAGAAGCAATGCTGCTAGGTTCCTGGTGTGTTTGCAGCAGTGCTGCCTGGGAAGCCTTGAAGGACCCAGTGTCAAGGCTGCCAGAGCTTTCTTTGGATGCACTGTAACGCGTCTCTCTGTGCTATGGGGCCACCAGCCCAGACCTGTTGCACAGGGAGATGCACAAAGCACAGAAGTGCCAGGTATTTTGGAGTTACACATCCTTGAAGTGTGTTATCTAGGCAGAGAAGTCAACTCTGCTCCCTGCCAGCACTGGTCAGGACCACACATTTCACTGCTGGCAGCAGCTACTGTTGCAGAAGAGCATGGCTGCAGATAAGACACCTGGACAGACACCCTGTCACCTTCTGCTCTGTAATTCAGCAGGATTCAGAGATTTGGCAACATGACCAACCTGCCCCTGTGTCCATCCTCTTATCCCTGGCTGGCTGTATCTGAGAGGGAGATGTCTAGGGCACCAGCTTGAAACCTGAGCTGCTGAGACCTGAGTGCACTAACCAGTAGGTGAACAGGATGTGCAGAGCGAGGCAGGGCTTTCCCGGTGTTCAGGAGCCAGGGCGGCTGCTCTGCACTGCAGGATACTAAAGAGAGTGTGGGGGAAGCAGGATGTAAGAGATGTGGGTAGGGCACTTCCAGGATTGTCTGCAATTTGTTTCCTGGAGGCACCATGTGTCCCTTTCAAGCACCTTTCTGAAACACCAGGGTGATGCTCTAGGCACGGTCTTTGGAGCAGCAGGTCTCTATGCTCAGCTTGCAGAGGCTGTAGGTGAAGTTGGAGAGCATCTGTCCCACACTGGAGATCCAAGGGGTGTGTGTCTGCCCCCCACGCTCCACCCAGCTCCCCCCCGCCCCGTTGGAGCCTCTGTTCATCATCCAACCCAGGGGCTCAGCCCTCACCATCCAGGCACTCGGACTGGGAAAGCAGAGCAGAAGTGGGATGGGAAGATGGATTAATCACGCTGGTGGCAGGGACTGGGTGGAGTGGGGGAAAATGCTGGCATAAAGTCCATTTGTCATGCACTTGAGGCACGCTCGACTTTAATAGCTCATGAAGCACTTTAAAAGATGCATTAGCACTGAATACTTGAGTGAGGAGGATATGACAAGCTGTTAAGCGAGCAGGAGCACGGTGCAGCAGCGAGCCGGCCACCGGCTCCTGGCTTTCACATGCATCCTGCAAAGTGCCACATGAATTAATAAAAGCAACACTGCGCTCGGTGGAGGTGAGGCTGCTCATGCATTAACCCCTCTACTTGCTCACCTTTGCGCCTTTTGTTTGGAGCTTGCTGAGCAAAGGGTGCGTTTGGCTGGTGCTTGGAGGGCAGGGGTGGGGCTCAGGGGTCAGCAGATTTGGGTACTTCCCTTCCCTCTGGCTGCAGAGCTCCCTCTAAAGTTGTGTCTGCACCATGCCACTGGACATCACCGCTTTCAGCTACCCACAGGGGTGGGCACTGTGTGGTGGGAGAGTGGAGCAGTAAGAGGGGGGATACCCAGGGTGTGGCTTTGATGTGCTTGCTCAAGCAGTGTGCTCTGGGTATCCCGTCGCAAGGAATGGCAGAAAGGCAGGAAAAGAGAGTGTTTGTGAGAGATTCTCTCGTGGTACAGCTCCTTGTGTCACCCTCACTGGGGGATGTGGGGAGGGATGTGCATGTGGTGGATGTCACCTCTGAGGAGAAACACCTCTCATATCTCAGGTTGTGTGTCCACACCCAGAACAGCTCAAGTCATCACATGGGAGTTGCTTCTACACAGAGTCTTTGCTTCCAGCTTTTTGAGGCAGCTGTGTTGGACCATGGGGTCCACTGGAGCAACCATCTCTGCCATCAGCTGGGAGTTGCATTGTGTGCTCATGACTAACCCTTTTGCTGCTAAACCAATCATCTCATGCTGCTTAGCCCCTCATGCTGGTTGGCTCTGGCAGGCTCCACCACTGTGCTCAACGTGGGTGGGATTGCTGATGTTGCATTGAAAGTGTGCTGAGCTGAACAACCAACCTGGCTGGGGCAGCTGGCTGGGGCAGCTGGCACAGGGTTGCTTTGAACAGCCAACAAGGAAGGCTGGGACCTTCTTGGAATTAAATCTGGCAAAGAAAGCAAAAGAGAGCAAGAAGGGCTTCATCAAGTGCTTCAGTAGCAGAAGGAAGAAGAGGAAAAAATGTCCATTGCTGAATAAGGTGGCAGCCCTGGTGATATAGGACAGAGAGGAGGCAGTTACTGAATGCCTTCTTTCTTGCAGTCTTTACTGCTAAGACCAGGTCTCAGGTGTCCCAGAACCTGGAGGTAAGAGAGAAAGCCTGGTGGAAAGAAAGCTTTCCCTTGGTTGATGAGGGCTGGGTTGGAGATCGTTTAAGCAAACTCAACACACAGAAATCCGTGGTCCTGATGGGATGCACCAGTGAGTGCCAAGGGACCTGACTGATGTTGCTGTGTCAATGTCTATCATTTTTGTAAGATCATGGAGAAGGGGAGAGGTTCTTGGGGACAGGATGAAAGCAAATGTCACTCCAGCCTTCAAATAAGGACAAGAAGGAGGACCCAGGAATCACAGAATAACAGAATGTTAGATGTTGAAAGAGATCTCCAGAGATCATCAAGTTCAACACCTCTGCCAAGGCAGGATCCCCTAGGGCAGTTCACACAGGAATGCATCCAGGCAGGTTTTGAAAAGTCTCCGGAGAAAGAGACTCCACAACTCCTCTGTTCTAGGGCTCTGTCACCTTCACTGTAAAGAATTTTCTCCTCATGTTGAGGTGAAACCTTCTATGTTCCAGTTTGTAGCTGTTGCTCTTTGCCTTGTTGCTGCTGACCAGTGAAAAGAGATTGGCCCCAGCTGCTTGACACCCACCCCTCAGATATTTGTATACATTGATCAGATCTCCTCTCAGCCTTCTCTTCTCCAGACTAAACAGCCCCAGGGTTCTTAGTTTCTCTCCATAGGGCAGATGCTCAAGTTCCACAGTCGTCCTCTTGGCTCTCCACTGTACTCTCTCCAGCAGGTCTCTGTCTCTCTTGAACTGACAATCTCAAAACTGGATACAATATTCCATGTGTGGTCTCATCATGGCAGAGTAGAAGGGGAGGAGAACCTCCACAGTTCTGCTGGACATACACATTTCTTACCTCCATCCCTGGAAAGGTGATGGAATGGCTCATTCTAGAGGTCATGTCTAAACACATGGAAGAAAAGAAAGTTACCAGGAGTAGTCAGCATGGATTCATGAAGGAGAAATCACGTTTAACTTATCTGGTAACCTTGTATGATGCTGTGACTGGATAGTTAGATGTAGGGAGAGCAGTAGATGTTATCTAGCTTTACTTTAGCAAGGTTTTTGTCACTGTCTCCTGTCACATCTTCCTGGGTAAGGTCAAAAACTGTGGGTTAGAAGAGAGAAGAGTGAGGTGGATTGAGAACTAGCTAAACAACATTGCTCAGAGGGTTGTGACCAAGGGTGCAGGGTCCAGCTGGAGACCCATAGCTGGTAGTGTTCCCCAGAGGTCAGTGCTGGGTTCAATTTTGTTCAGCATGCTCATCAGCAACCTGGATGAAGGCACAGAGTGTATCCTCAGTTTGTTGATGCTAAGATACTGTGAGGAGTGGCTGACACACTGGAAGGCTGTGCTGCCATGAGAGCTGGACAGACTGGGAGAGCTGGGCAGAGAGGAGCCTAACAAAGTTCAGCAAGGGTGAGTGTGGAGTCCTGCACCTTGGGAGGAATCACCCCATGTATCAGTACAGGTTAGGGGTTGGGCTGCTGGAAAGCTGATCCATGGAGATGGAGCTTGGAGTCCTGATGTACAGTAAGTTATCCATGGGACAGCAATGTGCCCTTGCAGCCAGTTGAGGGAAGTCCTCCTTCACCTCTGCTCTGCCCTAGTGAGGCCACATCTGGAGTATTATGTTGATGGGACTGGAGTATCTCTCATACAAGGAGAGGCTGAGGGACCTGGGGCCCTTTAGCCTGGAGAAGGGAAGACTGAGAGGGGATCTTATCAATGTATATAAATATATGAAGGGTGGGGATTGTGAGGGTAGGGCTGAGCTCTTTTCATTTGTGTCCTGCGACAGGACAAGAGGCAGTGAACACAAACTGGAACACAGGAAACTCTACCTCAATGTGAGGTAAAACTTCTTTACTATGGGGGTGATGGAGCACTGGAACAGGCTGCTCAGAAACGGTGTGGAGTCTCCTTCTCTGGAGACTTTCAAAACCACCATGAATGCTTTCCTATGCAGCCTGCCTTAGATGACCTTTCTTTTGCAGGGTGGCTGGGCCCAAAGACCTCTAGAGGCCCTTTCCAGACCCTACTGTTGTATGATTCTGTGATTAGTTGCCTGAACAGGTTAGTGTAAGGTGGCTGCTGGACACACTGAGCAAGTGGTGCATGGGTAAGCACTGAAAGCAAACCAGCTTAGGAGAGGGCTGCTAGATGGGGGACAACTTGTCTCCAGAGATAGGCATTTGTGGTGGTTTGGCAGTTCCCTGCCACCCCCCCCACTTTGAAATAACCCAGGCTAGGACTCAGTCAGCTGGAAGTTATGGAATTAAGCTTTATATTTACAGCTTTGCACAATATGCAAGCAGATATTTACAATGTATAACAGATATTTACAGACATATACAGTGAAACAGGTAATAAGGAAACACCACAGCCCTCCCAGAGATCAAAGTCCCTAAGAGGGGTTTCTAACCACCCCTACCACCTTCCTCCCCCTTCCCCAATCTTATCTCACCATCTGTTTCATGCAGCAGATAGGCAAAGGTAGATCAGCCAGGGGGATTAGCAGCAGTAAAGAAGTTAGTGAAATTATTCAGATCCAGCTACGAAAGGCAGGGAGAAAGAGCCATGCAAAAGCAGACACAACCCGCAGCAGTCTGAAGCAGTCTGACTGATCTGTATTTGCTCTTAAAACACTTCTTTTAACAATTTCTCAGTAAAGCTATGAGTGAAGTAGCATCATCAGCGTTTTTCTTTTTCAGCCTATAGTCTGATTTCTCATTCAAATCCTCCAATTAGTTCAAACCAGCACAGCATTGCTCTGGGTTGTCACAGGGCTGTCCCTATCCACACAGCTCCGAGGCAGCACAAAGGAATGGACAGGAACTGCAAGAAAAATGGGAGCGGGCAGAGGAAGAAGAACAGGCTGAAGACCATGCGTGAGAGCCTGTGTCCTCGCCATCACCATGAGTAGCTCAGTTTTCTGTCTGATGTTTCCTTTTCCAGGCAGTGCTTGCTGCCAATTTGTTTCAGAGTGGAGAAACATGATGGGGAAAGCTCAGCAGAGCACGGAAGCAATGCTGCCTGCTGCAACACTTGTACCTTTGCTTGATCAAGGACTCCCCTGTGTGAGAGCAGTACTGGTGTGGGACCCTGTGCTGCAGAGACCCTCTCCCTACCAGAACTTGGGTGCCCTCAAAGTGGGAAGTGCATACAGGGTGGAGATGGCTGACCACATGTCAGGGGACAAAGTGCGCATGCCCTTGGGTGACTGCAGTTCCTTCTATTCCCCGTTGTGACTGCCTGCTGCAAGGCTTAGCTGTTCACAGTAGGTCCAAGCGCTACAGCAGTCCTGGAAAGAGTGAACCATGCTTTCCCGGGCTCCTGCCACGACCAAAGCATCATCCCCATCCCTCAGCTCTGCCAGAGTTATGTCCACGTCTATCCCAGACTGAGATTTCTCTGCTTTTAAGAGAGGAGTAATTCTGCGTTATTGATCCTCACCTTGCTGGATTAACTCATGTTTAAACAATAATTATGTTTTCACCCAGGAGAGGAGACAGAGAGATGAATGTCTCTGGAAATGAATGCATTTCAGATGCCACATGCCTGGGTTAGTTTATTGAAGCTACTATCTCCTCTCTCTTGCTAGCAACAAGCAATTAGCCCCCATCATTTCTCAACCAAGGAAAAGAAAGAAAGATTCTGTTTTACTGCTTTCCCTTCCCTCTTGCTCACTTAAGCCCTGGCTCCAATCTTTCACAATCAGTTCTTCTGCAAAGCCTCTCAGGAGCTCCAGTTTGCATGCACCTTGTTAGAAATGCTGCCCACATTTCAGCTAAGACAAAGCCTGGGCCAGTAAGCAGCTTTCAAAATGCATAGCAAAGCCATGCAAATGGACTTCTCAAAGAGAAACTGACTGCAGGTATGCCCCTCTCTACCCTACCCACATTGTCCAGCCTTCTCCGTGTGGTGTTTATTGACTAATGGGGTTGCAACCTGCTCTTCCTGGACCCTGCTTCCTCCCACATCAGTCAATCCATGCAGCTCCCCAGAGCATTTGCCTGGCAGAGTTAAACTAGTTGCTTTTGTTTTCAGAGTTTGTTTTCTGGGTTTTATATATGGGAGATAGTTCACAGATTCATGCAGAAATCTGAGGTTTGTTTGCAGACATCTGAGTAGGTTTTGATTGTTGTGCAGATGCTGTTCAGCTAAAGTGCCTGGATTCAAGTGGTGTGGTGGATCTGATGTGGGCAGGTGTGATGGACCTGGGTTTTGAGACTTGGCCTTGTGCGTGTAGGTGTTCAGGGGAGATACCTCTCCTCTCCTCTCCTCTCCT
>VWZI01011188.1:113052-127944 GCA_013396835.1 Psilopogon haemacephalus | reverse complement strand
CCTTCTGTAGGCCCCCCTCAGATACTGGTAGGCTGCTATAAGGTCTCCCCGAAGCCTTCTCTTCTCCAGGCTGAAAAGCTCCAACTCTCTCAACCTGTCCTCATAGCAGAGGTGCTCCAGCCCTCTGATCATCTTCGTGGCCCTCCTCTGGACTCTCTCCAACAGTTCCATGTCCTTCTTGTGCTGGGGGCTCCAGAATTGCACACAGTACTCCAGGTATCAAGATGGTATCAAGGGCTTTACTGAAGTCTGGATAAACAGCATCCACAGCCTTTTCCCCATCCACTAAGTGAGTCACCTTTTCATAGAAGGAGATCAGTCTGGTCAAGGAGAACCTGCTCTTTGTGAACCCACAATGACTGGGACTGATCACCTGGTTGCCCTGTGTGTGCTACGTAATGGCACTCAGAATGATCTGCTCCATGATATTTCAGAGATGTTGCTCAGGAGTGGGAATGGGCTTCTGAACTCTGCAGGACTCCTGCTGTTGGGAGCGGGTGTGGCATTATCTGGGATGCAGCAAGGTGCCTGACTGCTGGTCACGTCCAAGTTACTGTGCTCAGCAGGATTGAAAATTAGTTTTACTTTTGTGATGAGAAGCAGAGCCCTTGTGTTTGTGCCTCTTTTTCCCCCTGCTAGATGAGGATTCCTGCTGTGTGACATAAGGAGAGGGCAGTTCAAGAGCTTGGGTCCCCCTGGTCCCTCCTAGCTCTCAAAGCATCACACCAAGCCTCTTGGCCATGGGAGCAACTGTGACCATTGCCAGTGACCACAGGCTCACTTGCAACACCATTCCCACTGGTGGTCCACCTGGAGGTCCATTCACTTCACTGAAATTCTACCTGCTTTTGCCATTGAGGGTCCTCTCCAATTTTGCCCAGTAACACCCATTCC
Source organism: Psilopogon haemacephalus (assembly GCA_013396835.1). Taxonomy (NCBI): domain Eukaryota; kingdom Metazoa; phylum Chordata; class Aves; order Piciformes; family Megalaimidae; genus Psilopogon; species Psilopogon haemacephalus. The sequence continues at coordinate 127,050 of VWZI01011188.1, read as the reverse complement.
TTGCTTTGCCTTCTCCCTTGAAGGGTGTAACTCCTCCATGATCTTAAAGGATGCTTGTGCTCTTTTGCTGGACCTGTCACAAGTATCCCCCTCTTGCCCTTCCTTGGGTGTGAAAGCTCTGCCAGATCCATGGCTCCTGTTGGTGGAGAGCCATTGGGGATGCCTGCAGCTGGCCTACTGCCCTTCCCCTTGAGTCAACGGCCCTTTGCTGATTTACAGACACAGCACACTGGGTCTCCCCCTGCACAGGGACTCGTCCAGCTCTTGGTCCTGACATGGACATGCCTGTCCATCCCTTCTGGTTTGCAAAGAGAGTTTCTGTTGTTTTCAGTCCAAAGTTATGGGAGGCTGATCCTTGATTTTATGGAGAGTGATCCCTGAATATTCAGGAAGCAGCACTAAGTGTGACTGTAGTTGGCAGGTTCTGGCCCTTAATTAATTAGCATTGATTGCACTTCAGTTGCAACTGTAGAGGAGGGAGCTGCAGCTCAGGGAAGCAGTGAGGTGTTGCAGCGTAATCACTGCAGCCATTTTCAAGCTGCCAGTCATTGCTCTTCAAAAGTTGCATAGCTGTGAGACTAAAAGAAAAATCCTAGGGGGAATAGTAGTTATGTGGGATTTTAGAAGCTGTCATTTAGAAGAAAGAACATTGATTTATACATTTACGCAGGATTGAGGTTTTTTGGTTTTGTTTTTTGTGTGTGTGTGTGTGTATACATATGTGTTGTTCTGTTTTATTGCTTGACTGTGTGTATTTTTTGTGGTGGGTTTTTTTTTTTTCCACTGTTCTTTGCACTGTCTTAGCTTGACATAGCCATAGTGAAGGTGCTGCTTGTGTTTGCTGCACGGTGGCAAGAATCTGTCAGCCCACCAGGAAATTCAGCTGTTGAAGAGTGGGACCTTTATGCCTCTCAACAGCCCTGTCCAAGTGCAGCAGCAATTTCCCAACCCGTGGGCTGCCAAGAAGCACAGTTTGAAACTGGGATATGCCTTGTACCCCAAGAGACTTGGAGGACATTGTGGGTTGGACCACTTACTTGAGAATGGAGGCGTCTGCCCTATCTGAGCAGAATGCCCAACAGCCTTTCTCTGTGTTGGTGAACCTTCCCTCCACACAAAGCTGTTCATCTCACACTGTAATCTGGGCAAGCCTTCCACAGAGCTCTCTGAGGCCATGGGCTTTTGTATCCTTGATGCCTTTTTTTTTCCTCCAAGTGTTTTGAAGTTTCATTCTTGGCAGCTCTAGAGGGATGGCTCTGGGCATCCTTCCATTGATATGTGAATAGGACTTTAGTGTATAAACCCAGAAGGAATATTTCTAAATTTAGGCATCCAGTTTTGGAGCCCCTATTACAAGAGGGGTATGGAGCATGTCCAGAGAAGGGCCATGAGGATGGTCAGAGCGTTGGAGCACCTCTGCTATGAGAACAGACTGAAAGAGTTGGGGCTGTCCAGTTTGGAGAAAAGGAGGCTCCCAGGTCATCTTATTGTGGCTTTCCAGTATCTGAAGGGGGCCCACAAAAAAAGCTGGGGAAGGACTTTTTAGGCTCCCAGGGATTGACAGGAGTAGGGGGAATGGAGCAAAGCTGGAGGTGGGGAGATTCATATTGGATGTGAAGAGGAAGTTGTTGAGCATGAGAGTGGTGACACCCGGGAATGGGTTGCCCAGGGGGGCCGTTGGGGCCACATCCCTGGAAGTGTTTATGGCCAGGCTGGATGAGGCTGTGGGCAGCCTGCTGTAGGGTAGGGTGTCCCTGGGCATGGCAGGGGAGTTGGAACTAGATGATCCTTGTGGTCCCTTCCAACCCTGACTGATTCTATGATTCTGTTCTATGATTCTAAGATCTAAACTTGTTACATTCTTCACCCTGCCCTACATCACACCTCGAAAGTGAGGACTGCACAGCAAGAGCCACCAAAGACACATCCCAGCATATGTAATACATTGCTTGATGTTACAAACACATCTCCCAGCCTGGTGAATATCGAGCCCTCTTGCAAATATGAAGACTTTCATTCCTGCCATGGGCTAGACCAGCATCTGCCAAGCTTGTCCTTGCACAACCCATTCCTTGGGGGTCTCTTTGGTCAAGCCATGACTTTGTGGTGAGAGCCCCAGGCTCTGGTGAGCTTTCTCTCCCACACAGCACGTGTGCACAGCTGCATTGCCAGGGTGCTGGGAAAAGCAGTGCCAGGACTGAAAGAGGGGTAGGAGGCAGATGTCAGCAGGCAGAGACTTTCAAGTCAAGCCCAGTAGCGTGAGAGATTAGCGGATATGGGCTGTTAAGTGACTTAATTGTGTTTTCCTTCCTCCAGTGAGTTTGGGACATTTTTCTTCACTTGCTTAACCCTGAGGAGATTTTTAGTGTAACCAGTATTTATAGAAAGTGTTTTGCTTTGCTGCTTCAGAGAGAGTCACCAGGGTACACCACAGAAGCCATCCCCTAACCCCAGGAGCCACCAGCATCTGAGTCCTGGCATCCTGAGGGGCATACAAAGGTTCAGGAAAGATAAAAAGACAACAGATCAACTGAATTCTGTGCTTTCAGTGTTTGTATTTCAGCAGGGGCAGCAGAGCCCGACCAAAGCCTGGTCTGGATGCACCAGGTGCTACAGGATGACAGGCAGGGAGGAAAACCAGTGTAGCTCTACTGCAAACAACTTGCAGACCCTTGGGCCCATCATGCTGTCTGCTTTGAGGACTTCGTGTGAGATGGGGAGGTGATGTTCTTCTCCTTTATCTCACCTGTTTGAGTTGTCTGCTTGTTAAGGCAAGAGCTGCACCTTGCTGGGTGCCAGCACAGAGCAGTGGGTGTGACAGGGTGCCTATTCTGCAGGAACTAGAAGTCTCTTCCAGTGGGACCCTTTGTGTTGGTTTGAGCTAATTGGAAAATTTGTGTGAAAAATTAGACTGCTGCCTGAGAGTGAGAAATTAAACACTGTGTCCCTTCACCCAGTTTTGAATGAGAGAGAAGAAAGAAGGTTGTTTTAGAATGTTCCCAAAACATCCNTATTTTACTGTATATTTCTGTAAATATCTGTTATATCTTGTAAATATTTGCTTGTATATTTGCATTGCTGTAAATATAAGCTTCATTTATTAACTTCCAGTGTGTTTTTCTGAGTTTTAGCCGGGGTTCTAAAAGGTGGGGGGGCAGGTCACTGCAAACCCACTACACCCTTCTCTTCCCATGAGGGGCATCTCTGTCAGGAAACAAAGCTCTTGCTGACAGTCTGTGCTGAGCATCAGATAGGAAAGTCCTCGGGGGGGGCTGTTGTCTGTTAAAAAACTAAGTCACATCAACATCCATATGTTTTACAATTTTTTTTTTTTCCCTATCAGTGGGCTTNTTAGTGTCTTCACTTTGAATTGACAACCCCACTTTCCCTAAAAAAAATTATATATATATATAAGGTTACAAAACCTTTAGTGCAACACTGTGGAATGGTTTTGACAGAAAACTAAAACACATTAAACCTTTTTGTTTCCTTCTGAAGGAAAGAACTCTTTTGCATTTTTTCATTTGATTTTTTTTTTTTCTTCTCATTAATGGAGATTATTTTGGAAGCTTGGACTTCTCCCCTAATGGGGCCAGAGTGGTGTTTGCAGTGTGGAGGCTATGAGCTGGGGTATCTCTTCTTGCCTGACCCGGTGCAGGCAGCTGCTCTTCCCATCACTGTGTCCCACAGGCCAGCAGCCACTCTTCCTGGGTGGGCTGCACAGCATTCTCTTTTTGCTTTGCCTCAGTTTGTTTTCTATTCTAAGCCTCAAGCCGGAGACGGGGGAAGAGTGGCTTGCTGCCTGTAGCTGCTTTCCATGCACGTGTGCATAGATTTGCACTGATTTTCTCTCCTTACGGACTCTCTCCTGTTCCCCTCTCAAAGGCAGCCTGTGTGCAGTTGTTTGCATGCTCCTGTCTGTGGGCAGTTTCTCTGCAACCTGAGGTAGATTATGTGGTCCTGCTCTGGCTGGGGAGTTGGACTTGAAGATCTCAAGAGGTGCCTTCCAACCCCTGACATGCTGTGATCCTGTGCTCCTCCTTACTACCACTCACTCCCTCATCCCTTCTTCTCTTCCCCCCCTCCTGATGGAGACAGCCTCTCACAGCCGACTCATTTCAGAGATGTTTTTTTTCGCTGCCGAAGCCAAAATTTTTCTCTCTCCCATCACAGTTAGTCTGGAAATGGGAGGGGAGAGCAGGTTTTGAGTTTGGTTGGGGTTTTATTCAGCAATAAATAATTTCAACATGCTGAAGAGGCAGGAGAGCAAGTCAGCGCTGGGCTACATTGAAATGCTCCATTTGTTCTGGAAGTCTTTATTCCCCTCCAGAAAGCTTCCTCTAGTGTTTAATTTTGAAGCAAGTCACTATATTTTTTCTTTTCTGTTGTTTTCCTTTCCAGAACAGATTCCTGTACTACTTCGGTTTGCCTGGAGATTTCCTTGCACACCAGAACTTTTTGCTTTGGCTTTTCTTTCCTTTTTGCTTTCGTTTTGCTGGAGTTAAAAGCCCCAAGTCAGCAAGGTACTTAAACACATGCTGGAAGTTAAGAGCCTGCCTAAGTGCTTTGCTGACTTGAAGCCAAAGATATTTTCTCAAGTCCTTTAAATGCTTCTGAACCCGAATTCAGAATATTTCAAAGAAAATCCAGAATACAAGTATCTCTTGTGCTAATAATAGTTGTAATTCAGTAGTGCCTTTAGATGACTGGAACTCCAGACGTGATGAGCTCCTCTGTAATCTTACTTTCAAAAACTAAGCTTCCCTAAAACCTTTTTCTGCTTCAAACCCAATAACCCTGGGGCACATTCGTTTGTATTTCAGTCAATGAACATAACTGACCTTTGAGCTGTTGTGTTGCAGTAAGGCACTTAGAGCTTTTGAGTGTTGAAATTTATGAAATAATGGGCAATTAGTTCAAATCATACTGAATGAGTGTCTCCTCCTGAACTAACATTTGTTCATCATCCCCAACGCAGGGAAGAAGAAACACCCCACAACTTGAGGGCTCTCTGAACCAGCAGCATCAGTAATTGGAGGTTAAGAGATGCTCTCCAAGGCAGGCTGAGCTCAGGTTTCACTGACCCTGAAAGCAGCATTGCTATCTGCTTTTGAGAGTTAAGTCAAAGAGATGGCAATAAAAGTAGTGCAGAGGGAGAAGAGCAGCTTCTGGGATCAGGAAAGACACTGTGGAGGAAGAGCTGTTTCCAGAAATGGAGAGGCAGCCATCATGGAGTAGAAACTCTTGACGTGGTTGCTTTGGTCTCTGCCTGATGAAGCCAGGGGCCTTTGTCATGAGCCAACCAGTGGGGTCTGCTTGGAAGTGTTCAGCTGCTTAATGAAGAGCATTTTCTTCACAGGTTTTGAAAAAGGTTCCAGGCGTTGGTACTCAGGGCCTCAGGAAGGGAACAGGATCAGGCAAGAGCTGGTTTATTTTGTAACCCAACCAAGGAGCTGGATGCTTCCTACTCTGAAAGCACTCTGTGATGCTGGTGGGAATGGGAAGCAGCTGGGGACTGCCGGCTTACCTTCCTCTTCTGAAGGCTTTGTTTTCAGAGGTGGTGCAGTCTCTTGTGAGCTTCTGTGTCGAGCTTTGCAGGTGTATGTGCACAACAGGCATGCAAAGCCTGTCTGTACACCCCAGAGTATTGTGTGCTTTCAGACTCATGCTGTTTCACAGGCTTGTGTCTTCCTGCAGGGATCGTTGCACAGAAGACTCTCTCCTGCCTGCCCAGAGAGCTGCAAAAGATTGTGCCGTCCTCAAAAGCTCCCTAACCATAGTATTAAGCTGCAAATACTCAAGGACCCTGTGTGTTTATGGCATTCTTGAATTGTGCTGAGCCCCTGGCAGAGCTCAGAAACCATTGGGGGACCACAGTCCTACAGTCCTGTCACTCCTGGCTTCCAGACCATAAGCAGGGACCCAGGTTTACTCAGGCCTCAGCTGTTTCCAAGTTCTGTTCAAGATCCAGGGTCTCTGTCCTGGGATCCTGTTGTGATCTGAAATGTTCCTTTAGCTACACTCATGGATTTATTTCTATTACTCTGGTGGAAATAGTTCTCTTTCCAGTGTGCCACAGGTCTGGTATGTTCTTCACCCCAGAGGTTCATGCACCCCGCAGATGCTCTGTGTGATTGTCAGGCTGTGGCTCTACACAGCTGCACCATGGTTCAGCATGTGCCAGTGATCATTTCCAGGTTTGGCTGTGCTTGAGGATCCTTCACAGTGAAAAGCATGAAATGCAAATGCAGTATCTTGTTATTACCAAGGCAAATCCTGAGCCTTTGTCTTAATTGTTAATACAGTTCCTGATGGGCAGAACAGATGAGTGCCTTGTTACTGATATTTCTTTGAAATAATCACCAGGCTCCAAAAGTGCTTGGAGTTACTTAGAGAAGTGAGTGATGGTAACCAAGTCAGAAAGCAAACAAGAAAGATACATCTCATTTTATCAGCATCTATTCTTCTCACCTGTTCACCAGGCCATGCCATCTCAGTTCCTCTGCTGTGTCTGAACCACCTGCACAAAGGAAAATCTTAGTGCAGGAGGGAGAAACCTCTCTTTTGTGATTAAATGAAATGTGGAGTATAACTTCCAGTGGATGCAGGCTAGAGGGAAATAGTACTGAAGTTTCTGTTGGGAGTTCCTGAGCACAGGATGTCATTAGGACTACTTCAGTGATACCCTGTCCCCTTGTGTCTTAGTAGTGCAGGTTGCACCCCTGCTTTGATTTCTGAAACCAGCCTGGGTTGATGCCTCTGTGCCCTAGCCCTGTGTTCCGCATGCCTTGTACCTCCTTCTTGCTGGGACTGGGCTGTAAGCAGGAGGATGAACCTCCTGTACCTGTGGGTAACAAACTGGAAGAGTTTCCAAGCTCCATTCCAAGCATCCTCAGGCTGCAGAAGTTCATGTGTTAAGTTGCAACAGTCCCAGCTTCGAACCCAGCTGCTGTTGATCCACCCAGGGGTGTGAGCATTACATCTGTAAGCGACAAGCCACTGGCCTACAGCAGGCAAAACCCAAGCCAACAGACAGAAAGAGCCTAAGGGGCTGAATTTTAGAGCTATTAAATGATTAAATGTAGGGGGAGAAAAAAAAAAAAAAGTTAATTTAACATCACAGTTGTGATTTTACACACCCAAGAGCCTGGAAATTGAGAGCTCTGCTTCTCACACAGGGATCGTAACTTGGCACTGCGCAGATTGTACAGTGTGTAAAATCAGACCAGAGAAACAGTAAATACGCTGCGGGGACCAATACTGTCTTGGCAGAAGGAGGATGGACTGAGTGGGACCCAACAGGTCTTTTACGCCTCTGACTTCCGTAATTCTGTGCTAATAAAAAAAATACTGCACCGTGCCTGATGCTAATCCAGAGCCCTGAGAGGGCTGGAGCAGGAGCTGGGTTCATAGAATCATCGAATGGTTTAGGTTGGAAGGGACCTCAAAGATCATCCAGTCCCAACCCCCTGCCATAGGCAGGGACACCTCCCACTAGAATAGGTTGCTCAAGGCCTCATCCAGCCTGGCCTTGAACACATCCAGGGAGGGAGCAGCCACAACCTCCCCAGGCAACCTGTGCCAGTGTCTCATCACCCTCACTGTGAGGAATTTCCTCCTAACATCCAGTTTAAATCTCCCCTCTGACAGTTTAAACCCCATTACTCCTCATCCTGTCATTACAAGACCTTGTGAATAGTCCCTTCCCAGCCCTTCTGTAGGCCACCTTCAGATACTTGAAGGCTACTATAAGGTCTCCTCAAAGCCTTCTCCAGGCTGCAGAGCTTCAACTCTCTCTGCCTGTCCTCATAGCAGAGCTGCTGCAGCCCTCTGAGCATCTTTGTGGCCTCCTCTGGACTGGCTCAAACATTTCCATGTCCTTCTTCTGCTGGGGGCTGCAGAACTGCACACAATACTGCAGGTGAGTTCTCAGTAGAGCAGAGTAAAGGGGCAGAATCCCCTCCCTTGCCCTGCTGCCCACAGCTGCTCTTGCTGCAGCCCAGCACACAGTTGCTGTCTGGGCTGCACTCACACTGCAGGCTCATCTTGAGCTTTTTGTCAACCCAGACCCCCAGGTCCTTTTCCTCAGGGCTGCTCTCCAGCCACTCACCACCCACCCTGGAGCTGTGCTTGGGATAGTGCCGACCCAAGTGCAGCACCAGGGTTGTTACCTGAGCAAACAGCACTCACCCCCAGCACATTGGCAAGGGGCAAGCAGTTACTGGTGGGCAGATACATGGGCACTGGAAAGCAGATGTGGTTAGTGTGCACTGTTCAGTGGCCTCCAAGGGCAGCTTGTGGTCAGCGGGGTGTGAGGTGACCTGGTGTTTCTGTCTGGCTCTGCTTGCTCCCCAGAGCTCCATAAGTGCTGGCATCTTCACACTGCTGCTGCACCACAGTCAGCCTTTCCTGTGACTGGGGCTCTGATCTGGGTGCCTAACTCTGGATCATGTTGATTTCCCCTGAAAAGCCTCATCTAAGCACTTTTTTTGTGGCCTTGAGTAATTCATCCTGCATGCATGCCAAAGCAGGACCAGAAAACAAGCTTTTAATTCATCCATGGTGCTAACACCAGGTGCCCGGGCAGTGAGTGGCAAAGGGTGTGGACACAAGTGAGCCTGGCTTGGAGGATATTGGAGGCGTTTTCCTGCTGTGTGCTGATCTCCATTCAGTGCCATTTATCTCCTTATGGCCTTCCAGCACCTTCCCCTCCGTACCATGCTGCTGGGACAGCTGTGATGTAGATACAGGGCCTGAAGGTGTTGCTGCTTCAACAGACACTCTCCCTCTGGACAAGTCATCTCAGTTGACTTTGGAAGGCAGCCAAGTGACCAAGGTCCCCTCCAGCCTTTTTTTTTGCCTTAGGATGAAAATGGTGTCACATATCAGCATGTCCCAGCAAGGAGAGCACTTGCTCAGGACAGAGCCATTTTCAGTCTAGAAGAGCTAGGTCATCCAAGTGAAGATCTTTCCAAAATCTTCTGCTGGAAAACAGATGAACACGTGAGCTCAGGTCCCCTTGTGGCATGCAAGAACAAAGTCTCTGAGGATAAAAAAAGTCAAGATCACCACCATCCCAACCTTTTTGCTGCAGAGCAGCTGGGACAGAAAAGAAGTAGGATCTGAGATGTGTCTTCTATTGCCTGTGGCAACAAGACAACACCAATTTGGGGGCATATATCGATTTGTTAGAGGGTAGGAGGGCTCTGCAGAGGGACCTGGACAGGCTGGGCAAATGAGTACGTCCCACACTATGAGATTTAACAAGTCCAAATGCCAGGTTCTGCACTTTGGCTACAACAACCCCAGACAGTGCTACAGGCTGGGGACAGAGTGGCTGCAGAGCAACCAGACAAAGAGGGACCTGGGGGTGCTGGTCGACAGTAACTGAACATGAGCCTGCAGTGTGCCCAGGTGGCTAAGGTGGCCAATGGCATCCTGGCCTGTGTTAGGAATAGTGTGACCAGCAGGACCAGGGAGGTCCTTCTGCCCCTGTACTCAGTGCTGGTAAGGCCACACCTTGAGTCCTGTGTCCAGTTCTGGGCTCCTCAATTTAAGAAAAATGTTGAGGTGGTCAAATATGTCCAGAGAAGGACACCAAGGCTGGTGAGGGGGCTGGAGCACAGCCCTGTGAGAAGAGACTGAAGGAGCTGGGAGTGTGCAGCCTGGAGAAGAGGAGGCTCAGGGCAGACTCTATAACTCTGCAATTACCTGACTCTACAACTGCCTGAAAGCAGGTAGCAGCCAGGTGGAGATTGGACTCTTCTCCCAGGCACCCAGGGACAGAACAAGAGGACACAGCCTCAAGCTGAGCTAGGGCAGGTTTAGGTTGGATGTTAGGAAGAAGTTCTCCACAGAGAGAGTGATAGGCATTGGAATGGGCTTCCCCGGGAGGTGGTGGAGTCCCCATCCCTGGAGGTGTTTAAAAAGAGACTGGATGAGGCACTCTAGTGCCATGGTTTAGTTAATTAGAAGGTGTGAGGTGTTAGGTTTGACTTGATGATCTCAAAGGTCTTTTCCAACCTGGTTAGTTCTGGGATTCTGAACAGAAAACAATCAGTGCTAGTGGTATGCAACCATTGCAGATGAGTACACACACACCCTGTGGCAAAGCTCAGTCCTACCCCAAAGCCATGGGAAAGGACAGCTCTCTTGGCATTTCCTACTCGTGGTTTGCTGGAGATACTCTGTTATTGAAGCAGAATGAACTTGGTTGCTCTTCACAGGTTTGCTTGTCCCCTTCAGCCAGGGACAAGCTGGTGCTGGGGACACACATTGCTGTTGAGCCACCGCCTTCAGGAGATGGATGTGATGTCATGCAGGGAGAGTAAAGTGCCTCTGACTTGCAGCCCTTTTGGCTCGCAGCGAGGACCACCTGCATTGTGATGGTCTGGGCTGGTGTGGTTTGTCACATCCCAAGAGCAGCTTGAAATGCTCCACCCCCCAACCTGGGGCTGATGAAAGCACACCAAGACTGGTATGAGACAGACATACGCACAGGGAGGGTACACTGTGTTCTGGTGAGATCCCACTCTGGTGGGGATGCAGACACTGATTCAGCCACTGTGCTTCTGTGATACAAGCAGAAAAGTGACACCGAAGTTCCTTGTCTGCTAAGGCAGCTTCCCCCATCCTGCTGCCATGTCTCTCAGCCAGGGCTCAGCATGGGACCACAGCCCACAAGGCATGGGGAGCTGCCGCATCCCTTGGGGCTGAGCCAGTGATGCAGCAAGAACTTGGCCCTTGCTGCTGCTGTGAGTTTGTGTTGCTTTCTGCTTCCAGCTGTGGGTCTCTGTTCTGTGGTTTCCCACTAGGTTTTGCACTGTGTTTTCTCCCCAGGAGGGTGCTTATGTCCTGCCACCGTATAGCCTCGTGGCCCCTGTGCATGATCCATGCAAGCACCATCATTCTGACTGTGCTGCCATCCTCAGCACTGTGTCACCTGAGGCTCAGTTTGGGGACAGCTTGTAGCCTAGCAGGTATCATGCCCCTCCACTTCTGGACCATCAGGCACAGGAGGGAGCCCGTGGCCTGGATTATCATTTGTGACAATGGCATATTGGATTACAGTAGATACTGCACTAAGCCTCAAGGAAGAGTAATCACCCTCTTGCAGCTGAGCACTATAATGGCCATGAAGGCCTTTTTCACCCCTCAGTGGACATCGCTAGCTGGGTATGGAGTGTAGATGGAGAGGAATGTGCACTCCACTGCAGAGTGGTTGTAGGAGGTCAGGCTGCAGCACAGCTGGAAGAGAGCTTTCTGGGGGGCTGCAGGGCTTTGCCAGCCCTCACAGGAGGGTTTGTGTAGTCACATCCAGGCTGAGGGAAGAAGCTGGAAGCTCTCCTGCCCTAGAGCTTGCCCCGAACCAAGCAGTTCAGAGGGGCAAAATGCCTCATTTACAGCACCCCTGATATAAACTGAGGCCTGCCTCCAAGCTATCATGGAGTGATTAAGTGTAAGTCCTTTAACACTCTTCTGTTATCTCTTAATTAAAGTTTCTTGCTAATTATTTTTCCTTGTCAAGAGAGCAAAGCTGCTGACTCCAGGGATTTACCAGTATAGAGCAAACAAACACAGGCTCTGCTTGCTGCAATTTTTTCATTAATGGGCAAAATTAACTTGGAATGGTCCATATCTTTGGCTACATCAATGACACTTAATTATGCCTGTTTCCTTACAAAGATGCATCTTGTTTTAAATCACTTGTGGGAGAACTGCCTCCTTGAGCATGAAATTCCTTCTCCTTGAAGGGAGGGTGTCTGCTGGCAACAAAAAAAAAAACCAAACAACAAAACCAAGAAAACTGTGCATGCAAAGCCCAAGCAGCACCACATGGAATAGATGTGAGGAGACCAAAGATAGAGTGTGCTTCAAGAAGCTGGTGTCAGGAAACCCTCTCCACTGCTAGAGGCTGTTTCATCTGAAGAAAGGCAGAACTCAGGGTCGTGATGCTGCCAACAGGAATGGAGCCACAGACATTCTTGGACATGGTTGGTGTTGCCCAGGCTGGTGAGCATGGGTGCTGGAGCAAGAGAAAGGCCACAAGGTTGTGCCACCACTCTGCCCAATGGCTGGAGAAGTCCAGAAATTACCCACCCCCCGCACCACCTCCAGAGGAGATACAGTCAGGCCACCTCTATTTCTCCTTGCCCTCTCCACCCTCTGGGGATCCCTGCTTGTCTCCTGTGGGTTTATTCATCTCATTTACCATGGGAAGTTGCCGGTGCCGTGTGCGAGACCTCTCCAGCTTAACTGCTTGGGAGGCTCTCAGCGTAGCCCTGAAGCTCTGTAAATATGAAATGTATAATTTATGAATACATGCACAGAGAGCTAATTAGCTGCTGAGATGTTTATTTGTGGCTAGTCGCTCAGGGAGGTACAAAGGCTAACGAGGTGATGCAAAGGCCTCTCTGTTCAAAGCCACCTGTGTAGTTCTCCACCTCACTGCAGGGATGTGCTCCACATCCTGTCAAGGGAAGCGAGGACATGGCCTTTTCTGCTGCCTCAGTTTTCCCATCTGCAAAAGAAGGGCTGAGCCAGAGGCTGTGCATCCTGCAGAGGAGGAGGCTGCCTGTGCCTGTTCCCAGGCTCGCTGCACTGCCTTCCTTTCGCTTGCTCTCTGCTGTTGTCAGCAGCAGCCCTGCAGTGCCTTTGGGCAGGCAGCTCTGGGCAGAAGAGTTGGCCCTGACTGCCTGCAAATCGCTGTGACAATGAGAGCGGTTTTGGCTTCTGTGTGTGCATGCTGGAAGTTGGCTTCCAACGGACCCTGGCACAACGAGCCCCATTGAGGGGCTGCGGTCAGCACCGATGCCAGGAATGCAAACTGTCTTCTCCACTTCCTCTGCTTGCTGCTCAAAAGACCCCTTGGGCATCTGGTCACAGACATCTGAGGCCACATCCCTGTGCATGCTGCATTGGGCAGTGCCTGGTGGCATGCTTACCCTGGCAGCTGTCCATGCTGGCAGGCACAGAGCCTAGGCAGGAACAGAGGAAGAGCAGCCAGTGGTTATGAAGGGTCCCAAGAGGAGTTTTGCTCCTTCCCATTGTGGCCTGTGCCAGAATAGCAGTGCTCAGGTCTGCAAGGTTTCCCTGTGTTGTTGTCCTTGCAGTCTCAATTCAAGTCACTCTCTATCATTTTTGAAAGGTCATAGAGAACTGGCGAGGTGCCTGAGGACTGGAGGAAAGCCAGTGTCACTCCAATCTTCAAAAAGGGCAAAAAGGAGGACCCAGGACACCACAGGCCAGTTCATCTCACCTCCATCCCTGGACAGGTGATGAAAGAGCTCATTCAGGAGATCATCTCTAAGTGTGTTGAGAAGAAGATTATCAGGAATAGTCAGCATGGACTGATGAAGAGAAAATCATGCTTCACCAAACTGGTAGCAAACTATGACAGTGAGACCAGCTGGGTAGGTGAGGGGAGAGCAGTGGATGTTGCCAACCTCAACTTTGGCAAGGCTTTTGACACTGTCTCACGTAACATCCTCTGAGTGAAGCTTAGGAAGTGTGGGTTTGGTGAGTGGTCAGTGAGGTGGATTGAGAACTGGCTGAAGGACAAAGCTCAGAGGATTGTGATTGATGGTGCAGAGTCTAGCTGGAGGCCTGTGGCTAGTGGTGCTCCCCAGAGGTCAGAACTGAGTCCAGTTTTGTTCATCAGTGACCTGGAGGAAGGAACAAGGTATAACAAAACTAGGAGTGGATGATGCACCAGAAGGCTGTGTTGCAATTCAGTGAGGCATAGACAAGCTGGAGATTTGGGCAGAGGTGAAGCACATGAAGTTGTTTCAACAAGGGCAAGCAGAGAGTCCTGCACCTGGGAAGGATTAACCCCATGTATCAGTACAGGTTAGGGGTTGACCTGCCACAGAGAGCTCTGCATAGAAGCACTTGGAAGTGCCTGTGGACAATAAGTTCACCATGAGCCAGAAATGGGCCCTCATAGCCAAGAAGGCCAATGGTATTTGTAGTGGGTTTGCAGTGACCTGCCCCCCCACC
>VWZI01011188.1:85141-112959 GCA_013396835.1 Psilopogon haemacephalus | reverse complement strand
TAATGATGCTGCAGATAAGCTGAAGATCAGGGAGATTAATGATAGGAGAAGAAATTAGTTGTTTTAGTGATTGAACTCTGAATTAGTTCAAAGGCAGAAAGACAAAGGAAAGAAGCTGCCGGAGCTAGCAAGACCCAAGCCAGACTGGCCCCGCAAACAGGCTGGCTTATCTGGATGTTTTCAGAACATTTCTCAAAACATTTTTTTTTCTGTCTCAGTGAAACTTGGTGAAGTGACACAGTGTGTTTAACTCTCTCTCAGCCAATAGTCTAATTTCTCACTCAAATTCTCCAATTAGCTCAAACCAACACAGTATTCTGGGGTGCTTTAAGAGTGTGTCTAGCAGGTTGATGGATCCTCTTTTTCCCCTCTGCTCTGTCCTGGTGAGGCCAAACTTGAAGTACTGTGTCCAATCTTGGGCTTCCCAGTTTAAGAGGCACAGTGAACCACTGGAGAGAGTCCAATGGAGGACGACAAAAATTATTAGGAGATTGGAACCTCTCTCTGACAAGGAGAGGCTGAGAGACCTGAGGCTCTTCAGCCTATAGAAAACTGAGAGGGGATCTTATCCATGATTATATCTAAAGGCTGGAAGTCAAGAGCATAGGGCTGGGCTCTTTTCATTGGTGGCCAGTCACAAGACATGGGGCAATGAATACAAACAAGGACACCAAAGCTTTCACTAGGAGTTAAGGAGACACTTCTTAATTGACAGAGCACTGAAACAGGCTGCCCAGAGAGATTGTGGAGTCTCATTCTCTGTGAACTTTCAATACCCACCTGGACATGTTCCTTTGCAACCCCACCTAGGTGGTTGGAGTAGGTGACCTCCAGAGCTGTCTTCCAACTCCATGCATTCTTTGATTCTCAGAGGGGATACTCCATGCTCTCATGGCAGTGCTGTTGGATGGAACTCCAGAGTCTGGCACAGTGGAGGAGGGGTGTGGGTGCCTGGCTTGACTCCAGTAACAGCCTCAGCCAACCTGGCTGGGAAATGATTCCTCTGAAGTTTTGCTTTGGGTTTCTCCTTTATCAGGGGCTTTAAATCATCACCTTGGATAGGGAGCATTGCTTTCAAAGACCTGTATTCCAGGAATGCCTCTCTCCACCCTTCTGGATGAGTGCCAGTGTGTTTACACTGTGTTTAAGGACAAATAGGAAAATATTTCAAGGTGCCTTTTCCCCTTTCCCAGCTTAGTTCCTACTGCCACCAGCTGCAGCCACAGTCCTGAGAAGCAGAGCTGGGCACCCCAGAATCTTCCCTGCTCTCAGCTTTTTTCTGGTACTAGGCACTGGGTAAGCAGGGGCCAGGCAAGGCAGGCAGGTCTGTGGGTCCATTGATTCACTGAGTCTTTCTCCACACAACACTGGTGGGTGTTGTAGCATCTCCAACATCTCCTCTAAGCAGATACCCAGGTGTAAGGCCAAGAGGGCCAATGGTTTTTCATGAGCCATCTGCAAAGAGGAAGAGAAAATGTCTTTACCTTATGGAATAGAAGGAATAAGAAGTGAACTTGAGAAAGATGTTTAGACTCTTACTTCATCTATGTTAAAACTGTATCTGTCCATCCATCTGTCTGTCCATCCATCCATCCATCCATCCATCCATCCACTTGCATAGTCATTCATCCTTGCTTCTTAATACACTTCCCTCTATCCCATCTGTGCCTGTTCAGCCAGCTGTCCATTTATCTGTGATCACACACATTCTTTCATCCATCCATCCACCCACTTATCCATCCTCTTGCATACTTTTTCCTGTCTATCTGCTTATCTGTTTTCCCCCTGTTCATTCTATCTATCCCTTCTCATATGGATGCCTCATCTTAGATGCTCTCTCCTCTTTCTACCTGTCACTGTACACTTTAAGCTTTTTTAAAGACACTTAAAGCATGTTTGTCTGATCAGGACAGTTTCTTAAAGGTCCCCATCCTTGATTAGTGTTTGAGGTGATCCTGAGTCATCTTGTCAGCATTTTACTGACTACAACCCAAACTTTCCCCATCTGTTCTTAGCACTCCACTTCCCATAGCATCCCCAAAGATGCTGTTTGCCTGTCAGGAGCAGGTACCCTGACAGACTGTCTGCAGGAAACTCCAGACTGCCAGGGACTTCTCCAGATCCAGCTCTATCCTGGAGCCCTTCCCCTTGCAGATGGGCTAATGCTGTGGTCTTTCACACAAGGAATGGCTGTATCAGGTTTAGGTGGTCCAACCTGTCAACAAGACCCAGGAGCTGATGTCTAGAGAGGGGTAAAAGAGCAGGACAAACATGGGAGGTGCTTCTTCCATCCCTCCCCACCATCAGCTGCCTGCCCAGACTCACTGGGCAGCTTGGTGATTTACCTCTTTGGGTGTGTCTTCTGCCATAGATTGATTTAATTACCACTTCCCCCAGATGTCAACAACCACAGCATGTTATAGACATGGTTTTCTGTAATTTGGTCACACCTGCTTTCATTTGTTTTCATTTGCTGCCCTTTAGCTTACTGGAAGAAGAAGCAAGCAGTCCTCCTCTATTTGTCCTCATCATTGCTTAGATGTCTATCACAGTTGTCTCCTTTTATGGATGAAGGGAATGAGTTTGCTAAGCCATCCTTACACCAAGGCTGTTTCAGCCTTTGCTATTCCTGTTTCCTTTCTCTGCTCTCTTCTCAGCTGAGCTGTGCTCATAACAGGGTAGGAACAGCATTGTGCACAGCTTCCAGGGCACGATACTTCCTGGTTGGTTCTCAGTCCCATTCTTAATAATCCCTAGCATTGAATTTGCATATTATATTGGGTTTAAGCTAGCCCCCCTGAGCTCAAAAGCCCAATAAATACTCGATTCAATTTGGAAGTAAAAAGATATAAACATTAACAATAAATAGGAGGTAAGGGGAGTTACAGAAAACAGGGAAAAGGGAACCAAAAAATACAGGGTAGGAAAAATGAGAGGTATTAGAGGGTAAAGGGGGAAAGGGAGCAAAGTACACAAAATAGAAATACAACCCGTGGAGAGGGAGTGGAGTGCAAATGCTGGGATGGGTGATTTGATGGTAGATGAAACAGGATGCAGGATTTTGATGGAGAGATGCAGTTAGCCAGCATTCCAAAGAAAATGGTTGCTATCCCCACGTGTTCCCTGGAGAGCACGTGGTGATCTGGCAGCAGAACAGCAGGGATTTGAACAAGCAGGCCAGCAGGAACAGAGAGAAGACAACCTGTCCACCCCCTTTTATAGCAGCCCTCGGCAGGAAGTGGGAGGGAGCTAAACATGATACCTGGGGGAAGGTCAGACCACCCCCAGGGAGGAGTCAGAAGGCTCCAGGTGGGTTTAACCCTTGACACATGTTTGATCACCACTGAGTTGATGTTTTCAAGTGTGTGCCCTTACACCAAGGTATGTTACAGTGGATGCTGCAGCTCACTTGGAACCATGAGTGCATAGAGGAAGCAAAGCTTTGTCTTCACATCCATCAACACAGTGTTACTGCCTGGTGGGTCTGCATCGTGATGTCGTTCAGGAATGCCTTTGCACCCTGCTGTAATTTGGCTTCACAGCCTCAGCAGCACAGTATCTCCTCTCATTGCCTCAAACCCCCTTTTCCTTATGAGTTATGAAGGTTTTGGGCCTCTGTGATCTGAACTTTGCCAGTGCCATCTTCCTTGCAAGGACTTCCCTTATGTCTCAGAGTTACTTGGTTTCCTTGGGAAGCACATTGTCAAATGTGTTTTTGAAACCCAGGAGTATTTTGAGAACTGAACCACCACTTTCTCTGTCTACAGAGGCTTTGACACCAGGCTCTTCTCACTTGCTCCCTGTGATAGGACAAGGAGCGATGGGTGTAAGCTGCAGCACAGGAGATTCCACCTCAACACAAGGGAGAACTTCTTTACTGGAAGGGTCACAGACCATTGGAACAGGCTCGCCAGAGAGGTTGTGGAGTCTCCTTCTCTGGAGATCTTAAAGGCCTGTCTGGATGCATTTCTATGTGACCTGAGCTAGATTGTGTGGTCTTGCTCTGGTAGAGGGGGTTGGACTTGATGATCTCTTTGGATCCCTTCCAACCGCTAACATCCTGTGGTCCTGTGATCGATCATAGCAAACTCCTGGCCAAGATAGCAGCCCATGGCTTGGACAAGGGCACTCTGTGCTGGGTTAAGAACTGGATGGATGGCTGGGCCCAGAGAGTGGTGGTGAATGGTGCCACATCCAATTGGCAACTAGTCACTAGTGGTGTGCCCCAGGGATCAGTGCTGGGCCCAGTCCTGCTTAATATCTTCATTGATGATCTGCATTAGGGGACTGAGTCCAGCATTAGTAAGTTTGCAGATGACACCAAGCTGGGAGCATGTATCCATCTGTTAGAGGGTAGGAGGGCTCTACAGAGGGACCTGGACAGGCTGGGCAGATGGGTACAGTCCAGCGCTCTGAGTTTTAACAAGTCCAAGTGCCAGGTTCTGCAGTCTGACTGCAACAACCCCAAGCAGTGCTACAGGCTGGGGACAGAGTGACTGGAGAGCAACCAGGCAGAGAGGAAACTGAAGGTACTGGTCGACTGCGACTGAACATGAGTCTGCAGTGTGCTCAGGTGGCCAAGAAGGCCAATGACATCCTGGCCTGGATGAGGAATAGTGTGGCCAGCAGGACCAGGGAGGTCCTTCTGCCCCTGTACTCAGTGCTGGTAAGGCCACACCTTGAGTCCTGTGTCCAGTTTTGGGCTCCTCAATTTAAGAAAGATGTTGAGGTGTGCTTGAACATGTCCAGAGAAGGACACCAAGGCTGGTGAGGGGGCTGGAGCACAGCCCTGTGAGGAAAGGCTGAGGGATCTGGGGGTGTTCAGCCTGGAGAAGAGGAGGCTCAGGGCAGACCTCGTTGCTCTCTACAACTACCTACAGACAGGTAGCCAGGTGGGGTTGGTTTCTTCTCCCAGGCACCCAGGGACAGAACAAGAGGACTCAGCCTCAAAGCTGTGCCAAGGAAGGTTTAGGCTGGGTGTTAGGAACACCTTGTAATGGTCTGCCCAGGGAGGTGGTTGGGGCCACATCTCTGGAGGTGTTTAAGGTCAGGCTGGATGAGGCTGTGGCCAGCCTGATCTAGAGTAGGGTGTCCTTGCCCATGGCAGGGGGCTTGGAACTAGATGATCCTTGTGGTCCCTTCCAACCTTGACTGATTCTATGATTCTAAGTTCTTCACAGAAAGAGTGATTGGAATGGGCTGCCCAAGAAGGTGGTGAAGTCCTCATCCCTGGAGGTGTTCAAAAGGAGACTGGATGAAGCACTTAGTGCCATGGTTTAGTTATCTCCAGGGTCTTTTCCAACCTGGTTAATTCTGCAGTTCTTTAATTGATGAAGCCTGTAAGGAACTCAATGCCTTGCTCATCAGCCTGTCCTGCTTTATCCCATGTCATGCACTCACACAACTTTCTTAACCTTGCCACACACAGCTCAGCACAGCCAGTGCAGCAACATGGGAAAGATTCAGTTGCTAAGGATCATTAATGAATGTCAGCTTGAGCTCCAGTCCAGAAACCTGAGAAAATTCAATTAGGCAGCTGGTGCCCAATGAGCTGTATTGCCCCACTAGCAAGATGCTAAATCAACCAGCTCAGCAAGGTGTCCTGTTATTGTAGAGAGCAAAGGAAAACCAGGCATGGAGACAAACAGTGTAGTATGCACCGAGCAGCTGCCCTTTTCCAAAGCCCAGCATAGGTAGGTGTCGCGAATATCAATTTAATTAGTATTGATACTTGCAGAGGGGGGTCCTGGAGAGTCCCCCCGGGTTCTCTAGATACGCGGTTGGCAGGAATAAATGCACGAGTTGCTTAAAACCCAGAATAAACAGTTTAAACAGTCAGAACTTAGGGAACAGAGAGCTTACATACAAAACAGATCCCAGCCACGCCGATAAATGCCCGCGGGATGTGAGGGGATTTCTTCCCAAGGAAAAGGGAAAGAGAAGGACTGACTTATCCTGAATAGAGAGAAATGAGAGAAGGGGGTTTTGCCTTGCCGCTTCTCTATAAGCTGCGATGGCTGCTGGACGTGGCTGGAGCTCCTCACAGCACGAGGAGGAGACGAAGAAGAGCCCCTAACGGTCGCTGTACCCTCCCTAAATACCCCATAGGGGAGCGTGGAACTGACCAATAGGCATTTAGCATCCACTGAATGGGCAATTGGTTCAAAATAGTCCTGTGCGTACGTGCAGCCCGAGGTCTTCTGGGTCCCGGGGCCACGTGGTTTGCTCCCCCTGCAACCCTCTCCCAGACCTTGTAACGGAAGGGGGAGGGGGACCCCAGGAGCTGAACCAACTCCTGGCATTAATCACACTCATACCAGGACAGTAGGCTGCAGTCCTCCCACCTGATACCCTGGGCAGCGAAATGGAAGGGTAGCTGCCTACTTCCCACCTCCACCAGTAAATAACTCACATTTGCTGGCAATAAGTCCTGGAGCTCTGTCATCTCTCTACTGCGAGTTTCTGATGTGTTTGTTCAGTTTGCATCCTGTGACAAATCACACAGGTGAAGGAGCAGCAGTGGCTTGCTGGTGTGGCCATGCTGTGGGGCATCTGGCCCCAGCAGATCAGAAGACAGCATCCTGTAAGATGGAGGTAGTTCATGAGTCCTGGTCCATCGGTCTTTTCCAGCAAACCCAGTCTAATCTAAGGGTAAAATAAACCATTACCAGGGCCAGGAGGAGAACTTGGGCTTCCCTGGCCACCAACACAGTGCCAGCCTATGCTCCAGTCCTTCTCTCACTTCTCAGACAGGAGAGACCATGTCTGCAAGGCAGCTGTGCCCACAGATCTCTGACCTTACCTGTTTTTCATCCCTTCCTCCCCACAGAGATCTACACGCAGTACGAGCGGGTAGGAGCAGACGTGACCATGAAGTGTGGCTCCATGGACTGGGATGCAGCTGTGACCTGGACAGTCAATGGCACTGACATCGACGAGTCCCACCTGAATGGGTCCTACCTGATCCTGAAGAATGTTGGCCTGACACAGAGCGGCCAGTACGCCTGCTACGAGGGCTCCTCTTGGCACCTTAAATACCAGACCTACCTGAGGGTGGGAAGTGAGTACTTCAGCATCTGACTTTGAGGGGCACAGAGCCACGTAGACCCCTTACAGCCCCCTCATGCCATGCCAGTCCCTGTACTGTCAACACATAGAGTTGCCTCCTGCACCCCACCATGGAAGCTCCCCTGTGTCATAATAATTTCAACAGCAAGATGCTGCCCTCAGCTTTACATCAAAGCTGGTAGATTAATTGATGCCCCAGGAATAATCTGGGAGGGAATTGTTGCTCTCCTGCCTACCCCAGTGCCATGACCACCATCCCTGCAGGAGGAAAGAGTTGGGTCTGAGCTGTCAGAGGGGGTTGCCTCTGGGACAGGGGAGTCCTGGCTGGGATGGTTACAACATAGCTGTTCCAGAGCAGCAGCCAAAAGGTGGTAGCAGTTGCTGTGTCTTTGCAGGAGCCTGTGTGCACACACAGCTGCATGTTTCCCAGCATTTTGCATATCTTAAGCATGAGATGTGCTGATCCACAGGTCTCAGCACAGCAGGTAAGGGTCGTGCTGTATTTCAGATGATTCTGAGAGCTGATGGCAGCTGTGTGCTTGTTGGGCTGCTGTGTTTGTACAGCTGATAGCAACTGCGTGTTCCACAGCACAGCCTCTGCCACTGGCAACAGTGAATATCTGGGGGCACCAGCTGGCATAGCTGGCTGTGGGATGGTGGCCGCTGCAGAGGGTGCTGTGGGGTGCCACCTGGCAGCCCTACTGTTGTGTAGGTGACCCTGTGTTCCCAGGTTTGGAGGACATGGCAGAGCCTTTCTCTGTTCCTCATCTCACCTTCTGCACCTTACATCAAAGGCAGGGTGGCACTTCAATCCTAGACTGTGGTCCAGGGGCAGAGGGTCACAGGAGGACCAGCCACAGCCTGCATAAGCTGCGTAAATCAGGCAGGAGGGTCTGACTGTGCCTATAGGTCAGACTGAAGAAATTCAAGTTTCAGAGACACTGTGTGGTGTTCAACTCATGGTTTACAGTCTGCTGGGAGGAATCCCGGCACATGGGTGTGGGGAAAGAGGAGATGGAAGATGTTAAAATGCACCATGAGAAGCAGGCAAGTGAGGAGCAGTCAGTGTGGCAGGTATGGCAGCAAGGGGAGGTCAAGGCTGGGACCATGGCAGACATACAGGCAGGTGAATCAGGGGCTCTCAGGTACGCTGTTGACATGAGGAGCTGTTCACAGGTAGTTCAGAGGCAAGGGAGGCAGGTGCTGGGGGGTGCAGTGCAGTCTGCAGCTGGAGGAGGCTGCACAGCTCCTTGTCTTGGCCACATGCTCACCAGATCTCATCTGGAAGGAGGTCCCAGGCCATGCCAGTATATGGGGGCCTTCGGCCCAGATCCTGAAAAAACAAAGGGACCAGTAGACTGCATCCTCCAACCACCTCCTCTGCAGCTGTGGCACAGCTATGACTTTGCAATGCCTCTTCCATCTTCTAGCACGTTGCTGATAGTAATCCCTGTCAATCCACCTGGGGACTTGTGGGAATTTCTCAGCTAGAGTCCAAATCATGCTGCTTTCTGTTACCACATGTTGCTATTTGTTGGAAGCTCGCAAGCTCTCTGAGCAATAGGCTGAGGAGCCTGGTTGGACACTGCAGGGGCCACCAGCCCCAGGGGAAGGGATGGCAAATAAATAAGTGACTGCCTGGTGTTAACACAATTAAGTATGCAAGGAACTAATCAGGTGAGACGCTTTTAGTGGTAATTAATTTAATTGCTTGAATTTTAATTTAACGTTCTCCTTGAGATTTCATTTCCAAGCACTGTCATCCTCAGGCCCTGCCTGCACATCCCCCAACTTTCCTCTCTTCTGTGCAGCATAATTTTATTCCCCGGATGTGTTGCTGCTGCTGAAGAGGAGCAGGTTTGGGAGCATCCCAGGAGGAGATGTGGATGGAGGTGAAGATTAGGAGGAAGTTCTTTACAGTGAGGGTGGTGAGGCACTGGCACAGGTTGCCCAGGGAGGCTGTGGCTGCTCCCTCCCTGGAGGTGTTCAAGGCCAGGTTGGATGAGACCTTGAGCAACCTGTTCTAGTGGGAGTTGTCCCTGCTTATGGTGGGGGGTTGGAACTGGATGATCTTTGAGGTCCCTTCCAACCTAACTGTTCTATGATTCTGATTCATTCTAAGATGGAGATGGAGATAAATGGAGGTGGAGATGGTATGGATATGGGCATGGTGATGAAGGTGAAGGTGGTGGAGGTGAGCAGCTCATTGGAGGTTTGCAGCATGGCCCCATGATAGCTTCTGTGGTGCAGCTGAATGTACTGGGAGCCTAATCCTGGAATTTGAGGTATCTTGGACTAGTTTTGTCTGGGAGGGTAAATGGAAACAGGCATGAGCCTGCATTTCTCTCCTCCCCTTATTGGGGCAACAAGAAAGATGACAGCAGGGGCAGTGAATGCCTTAGGGGATACATGCAGAGAAGTGGTAGGGATGTCATTAAATAAGTGATGGTAGCTGCAGCGTGTCCCCCAAGCAAGGCAGGGACACTCCTGGGCAGAGAGTGCTGTAGGAAGGATGTGAGGAGGGAGCAGAGAAGCAGTGAAGACCAGGAAATGGTGTCAATTAGCAAAATGAGCTCTGTCTTGGGATTCAGTGAGCACAAGAATAAAGGGAGGCCTACCAAGAGTCAAGCTGAGTTAGACCTTGCAGAGGAAACGAAAAGGAGGGCTAGCTGTATAAATATGGAGCAAACGAAGAGAGAAAAGCAGAGCTGGCTCTGCAGCCAGGTTTTAGGGGAGATTAAAGGTAAGCTCAGCAGAGCTCAGTACTGAACGGACCCCGCTGGGTCTGAGCAGCAATGCTGAGAATTGAGGGCAGGGCAGGCTGGGGGAGAGGAAGGTTGATAAAGCCTGGAAGCAATCCTCCAGTGTGGAGGCACCTTCAAAGAAAACAGCACACTGAAGGCTTAGAGAGCACCTCATCCCCAGGTGAGGACCACTCCTGCTTATTAGCAGCAGAGAGGTCAGTGGTGGCATCCCATGCCGTGGGGAGAGGCAGCATCTCTCCTGAGACTGAGAGAAAGAAAAATGCTTATCAGACAGCCTGATCCCACAGCACAGCGAGGCTGTGGGGCACACTCGGAAGAAAGAGCAATTAAAAGACACTGAGACAAATGGAAAGTGGGAGGGAAATACGTGGGAGACTTGCCAGGGATATATCACTCCAGATTAATGTGATAGCTCTCTTTGATAAGGGGTCTGATTTCCTAAGCCCAGAAATGTGGTCGATGTAATCTGTCTTGTCTTCAGCGAAGCATTTGCTATGGTGCCACATGGGAAATTATGAGTTAAACACAAGAAAATGTGGATTAGTACAAGAGTTGGAACACAGCTTAGGAAATGCCTAAAAGGGATCAGATTGTACCGAAAGGGGAGCTGCTGGGTGGGATGGCTTCAGCATCTGTCTTTGGACCACTCTCAATGGTGTTTCCCATAATGACTAGCCCACAAGGACCAGTGAGCTCCAGTGGGATGTGCCAGTGGCTGTGTGGGAACCTGGGGGATTTATGGTGGTAGGATGTCATGCTGGAGGGGCCTCAAAAGGCACAGCGTTCAAGAAGGTGTCTCATTAATGTGTGTTAGCAGGTGGGCAGAAGGATATGGGTAGCTCAAATGATCCTTTGGGGATGTGTTTGTCAGTCAGATCCACATCATGGGAGATGTGTTTGGGAGCCCAGCAGCACCCTGCAGAGACTAGGGGTAATCAGGCTGTTTCATCGCCTTGAGAGGCAGAGACAGGAACACTGGCACTTATGCAGTGAGGACCTGTGTGCATCCAGGGATGGACTGATCAACAGTTGGAAGCCTGCTGAGGGTGAATGCCCCATGGACTTGCTTATCCTTAAGGTTACCAGGTCAGCTATCTCTAGGATATTCACCATCCCAAGCACAAACCAGCCCAATGGAAGGTGGTACTTCTCCCAGGCAGCCTCTTTTGAGAGGCTCCAAGCAGTGGTGCATTGCTCTGACTCCTTTTTCCAAGCAGCTGAGCAGGAGGGGAAGCATAGGAGAGTGCCCAGGACTCTCTGTGTTTACTTCCAGTGGATCACCTGCTCTGCAGCCTGGACACCAGTGGGTGCCCACACATGGGCAGAAGCAGCAAACAACAGAGCCAGGGCTTTTTGTCCACTGGGCATCCCTGGCCTGAGCCTAGGGCTGAGCACCAGGAGCAGGCAGGAGAGAGAGGAAGGCTCTGGGTACCAGGAGCACAATACTGGGCTCCCGGCTGCCCCCATGAGCCACGGCTCTGCATTTGGAAACGCGTGGCCGGGGGGCCTGGGGATGGATATAACAAAGACATTGGGAAATAATGCGCTCTTGAGGTTTGGCACACAGCTCCGTGCATTACAGAATGTTATAAAAATACTACTAATGGGCCAGAGAGGAGTGGAAATGCGCAGCAGAAAGGCTGCCAGAAGCTGGAGAGCGCACATGGGAGCAGGGAGGCCTTATGTGCAAAAAGGGGAGGGAGGGCGGGCGGGAGGAAAGCAGCCAGGACAGGCATCTGTCCCTTTCTAACCTGCTTATCTCCATCCTGACCTAATGGCTCTGCCGGTTTGTACTGCTCCCTTCACTCCTCTGCCTGAGGGCGCTGAGGATGCCCAAGCGCTGCCGACCGTGCTGCTGACCCACCCTCACCCTGCCTGTTGCCTAAGGAGGCTGCAGGGCTGGGGTGCAGGCAGGGATGGGGTCTGCGAGGGAAAGAAAATACATCACAATCCCTCCAGCAGCCAAGAGACAGGTCAGGATGCAGGCAGGGCAATTGCCCTTCACGTCTCAGTGCTGTCGTGGGGGCTCATAGCCTGGCATGAGCCTCAGCTCTACCCTATGGGCAATGCTGGCTCCTAGAAGATGGCTGGAAAGGGACTGGCAAAGGGCAAGCGGCTCCAGGCTGGCCTCCTTCCTCCATGTCTGTCACTGTAGTGGCTGGCGAGAGAAAGGAGGAAAAAACATGCGGTTTGACGGAAAACAACATGGAAAAACAACCAAATTAACAGAAACACAAACAAAGCAAAACCGGGGGTGGGGGTGGGGGGGATGGGACACAGCAACAGGAACCACATGTGAGCAGGGAGGCCGGGAGAGCCCAAGTGTGTTCTCTGGCCTGATTAGCGAGCGATCAAACATCAGCCACTAATAAATAATCAGAGCCTCCCTTTTCTCTGCCTTTAGATGTCCCTTTCCTCCCAGCTGGGTTCCAGCTGCAACTGGAGGGTTGGACTGCAGTTTGCATCTCTTTCTTGTCGTTGTTTTTATAACTTTTTTTTTTTCACTATTCAAAAAAAACCCAAAACAAAACAAAACCCAAAAACAAAGAAGCAACCTCTCAATGTAGGGCATGCATCTCTGGCTGCCCAGGAGAAGGATGCAGCACTGGGGCAGGCATGAGCATCCCAGTGTGGGCACTGGCTAAAGAGCTGAGGAAGGCAGTGCCTGGGGCCAGCAGCTGATCTGCCTGCCTGCTTCCACAGGTTGGTTTGGTGGGAAAAGCTACAGCAGGACACTGCCAGCATAGCAGCTTGGGAAAAGAGGTTTGACTGGTTCCAGCAGCCAGTCAAGATGATGCCTGTGCCTCAGAGCAGGGTGCCACAGGTCGAGCCAGTGCTCCTGTTGCTGGCACAGATGCTGATGAAAGAGCATAGACTCAGGGTCAGTCCATGCGGATATTTCCCCGCTTGTGTCCAGTTGATCTATGACGCAGGACTTGGTTTTTTTTGAAAAGTCTTTTTGATGGATTTTTCCCCTATGAACTTATCCAATCCCTTCCCACAGCCATGTAAACTGAGGCTATTTCGAGAACAGCAAGTTAAACATGACTGCAACCGTTCCCTGGCACCAGGGCCAGCTGGCAGGGAGCAGCACCCACCCCTGCGATTCATCTCTCTCACCCTCCAGATGTGCTTCTGCCCCTTGGGGACAGCCCTGTGCACGGTCAGCCCTGAGGCTCTGCCTAGGCAGTTCTTGGGGCAGCACCCATCCCTATGGCAGGGATGGAGCTAGTAAATTTAAGCTCCTGGCTGCTGATATATCCAGCACTGGGAGATGCACCCCAAAGCTGTTTGGTTTATTGCTGTCCATGTGGTTAGTTTTTTTTCCCCACATGCCTGCAGTACTGGGAGCTGGGTAGGTGCACTGTCCCCCAAGGGGGCTTCACGTAGAAACATCACTGCCTTTTTCCCAAGAGCCATGGGAAGGGAGTGTTACCGAAGCAGTCAAGCAGACTTCCAAGATTGCTTTGTTCATTGAACTTCAACTTTATTTCGTGGTGCATGCAGGCTCTCCAATCACTCCCTTTCTGTGCTGAGCTGTTTGTTTGCGGCTGGGAAAACTCAGCAGATGAACTTTGCTTCCTGTCCCTAGATTTTGGGTCTCGGGCTGTCTGGGAGCTGAAAAGGCATGCAGGGTAACAGTACACACATGTTGCCATCACAGATTTCTAAGGAGAGAGCCAAAAAAAAAAAAACAAAACAAAACAAAAAAAAAAACCACCCCAACCAACCCACCCAAAAACACCCACCACGCTCCTAAATGCAATTAGTCCTAATCGAATTAGGAGCTGGACTAGAAAAACAAACACATTTGCAGGCAGCAGGTGACCTTTCTGCCCTGTCCAGCAGGACGCAGGCGGCCGCACCGCAGCGGGAAGGGCTGAATGGAGCTGTGCCCTGTGGCCTCGCTGTGTGCACTGCTCACACGCTTGCCCCCGCGCCTGCATGCACCCGCGCCCTGCTGCGTTTCTCCTGTCCTTCCCTTTGCCGGGCTGGGCAGCCTGCCCAGCTGCAGCATAGCAGAGTGATGCTTCTTTGGCTTGCAGCATAAAATATGATAATCTAGGGCAGCCGGTGTCAGAAACAATAAAAATACTCCCCCTCCCGTCCTTGCGGCCCCCAGCTTCGTGCAGGGAAGCTGGGAGCGGAGGGGAGCGCGCAGTAGTGGGGTAGATGGAGTGGCACGTGGCATTTATTAGGTGCTGTGGCATGGGGCCACAGTGCTGGTGTCTGTGCCCTGGCTCCATGAGGCCCATGGAGCCCCTGCCCAAGGGATGAGCCTGCTTGGGAGGCAGCCGGCCCACGTGAGATCCTGTGTCCCAAGGCGAGCCCCACTGGTAGCTGAAGGGGTGTAGTGCCATGGGTAACTGCTCCTTCTGGATTGGGTGCTATGGAGAGCTAAGAGCTTCTATCAAAACTCTGGCAGGAGATCTGTATGGCATGAAAGCACTGAGAAGTGGAGAACATGGTCACACTCTTGCCAGCTCATTCTCCAGGGAAGGGCAGAGGCGAGGGCAGACAGAGATAGGAAGGAAACATCTGTTACAGAGAGGGTGCTCAGAGTGTAAGGACCTTCTTGATGAGCACCTAGCAGTGTCCTAAGCTTTGGACCTGTGAGTAAAGCAAGCTCAGAGGATCACTGCTCATCCCTTCCTGCAGTATTGGATGGGACTGGAGGGCAGCCTGGCTCCTCCCCCATGCCCTGTCCTAGCAGCTGCTGAGCTGGAGAAGAGGGGAAAGGGCTTTAGGGCTTGGCAGCTTCCTGGGAAACCCTTCCCATCCTTGTCCTCACCTAACACAAATGCCTAAGGCTGCGTGCAGCAGCACAGTGTCCTGTGTCCTGGATGGATGGCAGTACAGCCTTCTCCCGCTCTCCTGAGGTTTGTTTATCCTCTTTAACATGACAAAAACAGCCTTGTAATTGAAGAAGCCCAAGTCCAGTCTAAACAGCTTCCCACAGCCCCTGCTCCACAGCCCAGTGAATTAGGGATGCCCAGGACTGAGAGAACAAAGCCTCTTTGGCTGGTGAGCAGTGGCCATGAACTGGGACTGTGCCTGCCAGAGGGAGTGGAGGAGACACACACTGGTCTCTGCACCAGAGAGGATTTTGTCTCGGCTGCTCTTAAGTACCTCTTGTCAAAATATTTGTCATGAGCTTCCTGCTGCCTGCCGGTGGTGGGTCCCCAGCTTCGAGGGCTCTGGAACAAGAAGGACCAGTGAGGATGCAGTCACCTCTGTCACTGCAGCCATGGCATAGGGAACAAAAGGGTCTCAGAATCACAGAATGCCAGGTTGGAAGAGACCCTAACTTTTCTAGATGATAGTATAGTTTAAATGAGATGACCCAGGAACCCTGTCAAGCTGAGTCTTAAAACTGCCCAGTGTAGGGGAAGCCACTACTTCCCTTGGGAGATTATTGCAGTGTCAATGCTTTGTGTGGATGCTGCTTTTCCCTTTCCATCCATGGCTCTGCACAGCTGTGGCACTTAAAGAAAGTCACAGACGTGCTTCCCAGATGATACTGAAAGGAAAAACTCTCCCTATGTCACCAGCACAGGGGATAGCCCTTGCCTGTCACTTGGCCACATGTGCCCATGTCTAAGGGATCACAGAATGTCAGGGGTTGGAAGGGACCCAAGGACATCATCGAGTCCAACCGCCCCCCGCCACAGCAGGACCATACAATCTAGCTCAGGTCACACAGGAACACATCCAGACAGGCCTTGAAAAGCTCCAGAGAAGGAGACTCCACAACCTCTCTGGGGAGCCTGTGCCAGTGCTCTGGGACCCTTACAGGGACCTGGGCCGGGTAGTCCCTTCCAAGGGCTGGGAATATGTTACAGTGGGGTCTACTGTGGCCTTATCCCTCCCATCTGGAAGGTGAGGAGATGGCAGGCATCAACAAAACCTCGTGTTTTTCCAGCTCCCAGCACTTCTCCGTCCCTCTCTCAAACTGCTGCTGATGGCTGGGAACCATTGCAGGGTGCAGGCAGGCAGTGAGGACCTGTTTGAGGCCGAAACAGGGTCAGGTCGGGACCAAGTGTACTTCAGTGTGAAAGACATTGTCATTATGGCTTCCCAAGTCAATGCATCTGCTGTAAATAATAAGCAACATAGATGTGTGCTAACAGCATCTCTGGGTGGGGAGGAGAGGGAGCAGAGTTTGGGGTCTGGAAAGCTAGGAGAGGCACTGGGAAGAAAGTGAGGTTATTTTCCTCTCATTAGCAGGACAGGGTGGAGTCTCCCTCCGGAAAAGGAGTCAGAGGGTTCCCATGCCCGATGGATCCCTTCTCTCCCTGGTCCCCTCCCGAGCTGTCAGCATTGGTACCAGAGGCAACGGCAGGACAATTTCCAGTTGCTCTTGCTCCAAGCACTTTAATGCTGTTTAAACAATTATGCAGTTGATAAATTTTGACAAGTAGAGATAGAAATAGCCTGGGAGAGCCATGCTGTAGAAATGCTCTAAACAGATGTCCCTTTTCTCCCCCTCCTCTGCTCCCTGGGGGTCTTTATCATTTGCTGCCAACTAAACAAGACAGTGTTTGCATGGGTTTGGATGGTGGGGAAGGGGAGAAAAATGTCTTATTAAAAGGGTTCACAATACCATCCCTAGGCCATTTTTTTCTCTCTAGGATGGGAGCCGTGCACAGCCTGCTATGTCCAGTTGTGGCTAATGGCAGTCTGTTGGTTCCTCTCCCCACCATCTCAGAGTATACCAGATTGGACAGCCAGGCTGCTGCCTGGTGATTCAGGGAAGGGAGAGGGTTGCAGAGTATTTGCCAAAAGCAAGTGAGCAGTGACAGCCTGCTCTGCCAAGCTGCGTAGGGAAATCTGGTCCCACTCTGAGGACGTACAGAGACAGAGCCCAACAGTGCCTGTGCAGAACCTCATGTAGCAGAGACCAGCAGTGGCTCCCCAGAGCTGCAGTTTGCCCAGAGAGCTGTGGAGGAGAGAGCAACCACAAAACTAGGGCTGGCCACAGCCAGGTCCACAGAGGAAGCCTGACCTTCTGTGTAGCTGAGCTCAGATGTGTAGGGAGAGAATATGGGTGCTGCTGCTCATCCCTGGACACCAGCAGATTGCTCAATGGGTCCATGCCAGGAAACCACAGGCAGGCCAGGAGCCAGACCCTAGTGCTGTATTTTCACTCATGTTGGGCTGCCTTGTTCCGAGTGCTCCCAACCCCAGATGTTTTTTGCTTGCTACAGCCTTCTAGCATGTGCAGTTTTGTGCTGAGCACACCCCAACTCAGTGCGTGTTCCACAAGGAGCAGCCTTGCACAGTGTGGGATGTCAAATACTGCAGGTGCATGTACACTATCTTCTTAGTTGAGGAAGAAAGCAGAGGGCTGTGAGCATCTCTCTGCCTTTTGGCTTCTTTCTTCTTTCTGGATGCTGTGCAGCCTGTGTTGGTCAGAGATTTGCCTGAGCACAGAGCAGAGGGTGCTGGGCAGAAAGATGCTCTTGAAGGTGTCTCTGTGCAGGTGTTGGTCTGGGGCACAATGACCTGCCCGTGTGTACCTGTGCTTTGCTGCCCACACACCACAGCAGCCCTGTGTGTACAGTGGTGTGTTTTCATGGCCTAGGAGACAGCCTGTTGCTTGAAAGGTAGTATGCAATGGATTTGGATGTGCCTTTGCAAAGAGAGGCACCTTTATGGCTCCTGCTTGTCTAATGCTTAGAACTCCAGTGATAGATTCAAGTCTGCTCTCTGCATACGGACCCAAGTTGCAACCCCTCCCCTCTTTGGCAGACTTTACTGAGTCACCATCCATGGGCAGCTGCCCTCTGTCAAGATTTTTTTTTGCCCCACCAACTTCTTGTTCTTTACTGAAACCTGAGAGTGCAGATTCCAGTGCTGCACTGGGGACAGAGGGCAGTCCCTGCTACCTCCCATTCCCTGCCTCTGCCACCTCCCATTTCCCACTCGTGCCAGAAAGAAGCATTCCTCACTGGAGTGCAGCAGAGTCAGAGCCTAAGTGAAAAGGCAGAAGGGGAAATTGAGACACAGACTAGGGAGCAGTATCCCAAAGCCACGCAACTGAGCTTAGAAAACAGACTGGTGATTCAGTGCCCTTCCTATGGGCCACTATGTGGCTTCCCACTTGGAATGTGCTGGGTTGGACCTGCCAGTCCCAGGGCTCCCACCCTCTGCAGCCCACCCCAGAGGAGCAGCACAGTGTGGTCACACAGGATGGGCTGCTTCTTCATCCCAACAAGAAGTGAAACAGCACATGGGCAGCTGACCTGGAGGCGTTGCCCAAGCACAACCACCACACCTCTGCTATTTCTGCAACAGTCTATCATCCAGCTTTTTCTCCCATACATCTTCCTCCTCCTGCTGCTCAGCCAAATAAGGCAGACATGGCTTAAGCCTGGCTGGATGACATGTAGATTTGCCTCTGCTTCCTTCAGCCCCCTATCAGCTCCCTCAACCTCTCCTCACAGGGCTGTGCTCCAGACCCCTGCCCACCAGCTTCATCGCCCTTCTTTGGCATGTTCCAGTACCTCAACATGTCTCTGGAATGGAGGGGCCCAGAACTGGACACAGTACTCAAGATGTGGCCTGACCCAGTGCTGAGAACAAAGGAAGAATAACCTCCGTTGTCCTGCTGGCCACACTGTTCCTGGTACAGGCCAAGATGCCAGTCTGCTGCAGGGAGATGGAGCTGTGAAGCCTGGAGAGAGGCATCTTCCCATATCTCTGCTTGACCTGCTGCATTGAACATAAATGGTGAAATAAAATGCAAAATCAGATTCATGCACCATTCCTGGAGTAGAGAGCATGGATGAAGGTACCTGGTTCCCATAGCCACCCCTTACTCATATTAATGCAAAGCAGGTGGGAGAACCCTGCTAGGCTGGGGGGCTGTGCAAGAGCACCAGGCTGCTCCCTACTGCAAGTGTTGGTGGTGACACATGGCTTTTTCAAACCAGGTTTGCTGTGCTGGATCAGAGTAACTATACCAACACCACTCCCATCCCCTCTGGATACTGGGAAAAGCAAACATCACTCAAGTGTTTTAGCTTGCAAGTCAGTATTTGTGGGTGTGATTTTCAACATAGCAGTGTGGGGGCTGCGGCATCAGCCCACAGAGGATGCTGAGGGTCTTGTTCAGAAGTGAAAAAGAGTGATGGGACTTTTTAATGGGTATTAAAATGCTCATAAGGCTGGTGTGACACAGTCATTGCAGGCAACATTTTGCTCCATTTTCTTTTCCTGCTTACTTGTCTCCCAGTGACTGATGGATTAGAGCAAACCTCAGGGATGGTTCTCGCTTGGGGCAAGCAGAGCAGATGCCCAGGGCTGGTGGCAGTGTGCTGTTGCACTCCTCTAGGGCTTACTTATGCCAAAAAAAAGGCAAAACTGGAGAAATCACAGAAGATACCTCTTGCAGGAGGGTGCCAGGGTCAAGACATCCCAAACTGTGAGCTTGTAGTGGGATGGTCTGGCCAGAAAGACTTTTCTGGAGCCTTTGCAGCCAAAGGTGAGCCAGCTTTGCCAAGTGCTCTGTATATACAACAAAGGAAAAAAAAAAATCTACTTCCTTGCAAAGTGGTCCTGGGATGTTACAGGAGCAGTAACTTGAGAAAGACCTTGGAAAACCAGGGATAGTGAAGACGCATGGAAAGTGAACAGGGAGAGCTGCCATAAAGAGAGAGAGATAAAATAGTTTGTTCAGTGCTTTCAAAAGGAGCTGGAAAGATGCCCTGACTCCCGTTGATAATTACCTCCAAGTGGAGAAGATACTTAGGTACTAAACCAGCAAGCAAAGCCATAACTGGAGCCAGCGGCTGGAAGCTGTGCACAGCCATGCTCACATTAGAAAAGAGGCTCATATTTTTAATAGAAAAAAAAAAAAAAGATTAATCATCGTAACAAACTGCCAAAAGTGGTGGCTGCTCCTCTGTTCCTTGTTATCTGCAGAGCAAGGCTGGCTGCCTTGCTGAAAGATGATTCAGTCAAACACGAGTTATTGGGCTCAGCAGAGTAACAGAGGGGTGTAATGGCCTGTGCAACCCAAGAGGTCAGGTGAGATGAACTAATTTTCTCCGACGGCCTTCAAGTCAGTGAGTTGAGGAAGGTGCACGTCCCTGTCTTTGCAGATTGAGCTTCACGGTGGCTTTCCTCCTTGCCAGCTAACATGACTCGGGTGTGTGGTGGTGCACAGCAGGGCTTCTTGGATAAACTTGCAGCACAGAAGGCTGAGGGGCATTTAGAGGAGGCTGCGTGTACCTGCTTTGGATGGCTCTGAGTCCCTGCCTGTCATCCTCTGCTTCTTCTAAGGTCCTCAAATACGACCTGAAAGACAGCAGGAGAGTGTGGAGTTTATAAGGAGACAAAATGAAGGAAGTGGGAAGGGGCAGAAGTCAGGAGCAGTGGTGCTCTATCCTAGCTAGGATGCCTCGGCTCTGTGTGCACTCTGCCCTCAGCTAGAAGGAGCTGAGCAGTGGCTCAGCTCCAGCAGGTCTGCAAGACATGCAGAAGGCAGAAAATCAAAATGCAATGAGATAGCTCTGGGCTGAAAAAGAGAAGAGGGAAGGGAAACAGGGAGGAAAGACTCATGTGAGACATTAGCGTGAAGGAGAGGAAGCTCCCACAGCCCTCCTCTGAAGAAGGGATTGACAGAGAGCTTTTGATGAGGAGCCAGATGGAAATTATGTGCCATCAAATGGTGGTGGGGAAGGAGCCAGGAGCAGCTCCCCACAAACCCCTGCCTCCAGTGCGCAGACAGGAGCTTGGCACAGTGCACCCAGAAGCACTTACCTCCCTTAATGGCTGAACAGAGCCTCCCAAACTGCCCCATTAGGAACCACCTCCCCAGGCAAACTGGTGCAAAGTGGTTCAGCCAGCCCAGGGGGCAGCCGTGCCATGGAGCTGGCAATGCCACCCTCCTTGTCCCTCCAACTGGGCATAAGGCAGATGCTGTGAGTGCAGCAGGGCAGCACACTGGTCTGAGGTGAGACTGGGTTAGTTCTTCAGCTTTTGAAGTTTTCTGAACCTTCCAGGAGCAATAGGACCCCTGCATCTCTCAGGGGTGCCATGAACCCTGGAGGTCATGGTGCCATGTCCTTGTCCAGAGGTGCTCAGATTGCAGAAGGGGACACAGCCCAAGACAGGATGAATTGGTGGTCCAAGAGAGCAAAGGGGCTGTGCTGGGCTTGCAGCTGAGCTGCAGATGTAGAGTTCCAGGTACTGCTCATTAGCAAGGCAGCACCCTCTAACCCAAGCTCTACCCTAGCACCCTGCATACAGAGGGCATGGGTGAGCTGATAGGGGGTGGGCAGTGCAGCAGAGACACAAGAGGGGGATGTGCAGACCCAGTGCAGGGCTTCTTATTCCAGTTAAAGAAACTAAGACACTGGTGGCTGCTGCCAGGCATGATCTGTGGAGCATATCAGCAGGAGGTGCTGACTTTCCTCATGCAAGGAGAGGGCCAAGTTGAGTTCACCTACTCCTTCAGCAGCACTCACAGCTTTGTATGAAAGAGGCACTTTGATTGCTGACATCTGTAGACAATCAGATAAGAATTAGAGTTATTCCTCTGGGCATAAGTGGTATTTCTAATCTCATAATCCTTTAATACTGTTCTTACCAGGATGTGGCCATCACTAATCCCTGAGAGTTTGCTCTTGGGCAAATTTCAGGGAAACCAGGGAGGTACAGGAGGAGTGGTTTGGCAATCTTCTCCCTCCTTTCCCCCAGGATCCCTCCTGAAGCAGGTGCAGAAGAGCCAGTCAGGCATCAATCCCTCTTGCCAGACAGGCAACGCTCATGTTGAGATGGGGATGCTTGCAGAGCACTTTCACCACTGCTGCAAAGATACCCTGGAAGTCTTCCTGTCTGTATCACTGCCCTGGGTTAGTCTTCTGGCTGAGCAGCATTGTGGCACCAGCAACAGGCTCCAGACTGCTTTTGCCTCTTGGCTGCTTTCTGAAAGCAGAGGCCAATCCCTGAAGAGCAGCCTGAGACCTCTGTTTGTGTGCTTCAGGGATGCAGCAAGAGTAGCATGCTGCTGCTGTGAGGCTGCAGACTTAATATCCCCAGGCAGCTGGTGGTAGCTGCTTTGTAAGGACCTTGGGCAGCCTTTGGCCCTAACTTTGGATCCTTCTTGTGCAAGAATGGAGACACCCACTTGAGTTGCTCCTTACCTCCTGTCCTGATATTGACACACTAGATACAGGTGTGTTTCCTCCAGCAACCCACCATGGCCTTCCCTTCTGGCTACCTTGCATACATGGCCAAGGTGGAAAGGGGCTACCCAGAACAGGCAGGGATTTCCATTTCTCTTCAAGGCAATGGCTCCACTGACTGATAGCAAACCACACCAAGGGCTCAAACACAAGCTGCCAGCAAGACCTGGGATGAAATCCAGCCTACATGGTATCAGGCTTCCATGTTGTCTTCAAGCTGTGCTGCAGGGCTGAAAATCCCAGGAGTTACCAACCCTTCCCAGTGTGTGAGGGCTGAACTAGCAGACGCTCGAGGGAACAGCTTGAAATGCAGAGGTGAGCGGAGGAGCTGGAGTGTGCCAGGTGTCTGCAGATACAGCTCTCTGCTCTTCTGAATCCTTTCTGTTTTAAAGAAGCCTTTGCTTCTTTTGACACTTCAAGGTCAAGTCAGGTTATCTCCCAGACAGGTTGGAGAGGTAGCACAACTGCTTCTGCCATGCCCTTGGCATCTTCGCCTTGGCAAGATGAAGGTGTGGGAGGTGGCTTAGTAGCAATAAATCCCCAACAAGTCTGCATCTGTCTGTGAGGTGTAGAGGGCCCTATACCACTGGTACGACATGCCCATGGCACAGCAGAGCAGAGAGCAGGAGGAAGATGCTTCCCATGGGAAACATGTTTTCACTATCCATTCCATGGTCCTCTCCTAGCATCCTACCTGCTCGGGTACCACCATCTCTCACCTCTGACATGCATAAACCTGCCTGTCCTTACTTAGGAGCTCTGAGCACTTTGTTACTATAGCTACATTCTTCCATGCAGAGAGAGCTCAGATCTCTGCTGAGCTGAGTTCTCCCTCTCCTTTCCACACAGCTAAAATCGAAGGAGAGAGCTTGGCCTCTGGGTCAGACATTGCAGAGTGTGCCATGGGGATGCCATGGTTGCACCATTCAGGACACAAGAGTACAACGCTGCATCTTTTCTGAGAGTCCTCTTAGTATCTCACAAACAGCAAAACTCTGTAAAATCCCTGGCAAGAGAGGGGTAGATGGTGCTGGCTTGTAAGGAGCCAATGTAACACCACAATGAATTTCCCTCCTGCTCTCTGAAGGCTGGCAGTTGGAGAAGGAGCCAGCAGCTACCCTCATTGCACTACGAGATGATAGATTTCAAATTCCTCAGGGTTCTGCAGAGGAAGGGGAAATGAATGGGTTTTGTTGTTCACTTCAGAAAAGTGCCCTGGAAGTCAGGGCCAGATGAATTTTTTTGGTGAATCAGGAAGTTAGAGAATTAAGTTTTGGGGCTCAAGATTGTGCTCATTTTATATTTTAATGGAATTGAAGTGAGCTCCAAACAGAAAATGCTTGGAAATTCAAGCTTTCATTTAAAATCACCAGAAGCAAAAAAAACCTGATATTTATTGTCAAGTTTCCATTGGCAACAAACAAGCTCCAAAGCAGCCACAAATGTGTCCACTGGCACTGGAAGCTCATGCCTCTGCCCCTTCTCCTGCTAAGATGGTTATTTCCTGGCTTAGTGTGGTCTTCTTCTCTGCAGGGCTGCCATCCCTCTGCCTGGAATTTAGAATCATAGAATAGAATCATAAAAAGGTTTAGGTTGGGAGGGACCTCAAAGGTCATCCAGTTCCAACCCCCCAACATAGGCAGGGACACCTCCCACTAGAACAGGCTAAGGAGAGAGGCAGCAGTGGTGCTCAAGGTGATTTTTTATATGCCAAGCTGCAGCATGACCAAGATGATCAGTAAATGAGGGCTCTGTCTCAAGAAGTGGTTTCTTTTTTTGTTTGTTTGTTTTTCCAATTTAAAGAAATAATCTTCTCCAAGAGGGAGTGAACTCCCCTTTAAAACCAATTCAAATGGTGTTGTGGCTGCTATGGGTCTCATGGCTCATAAAGGATCATGGTGGTGGATGCTCAGTGTCCTCTATAGTAGAGGTGGGGATCATGGAGTGACAAATGTGAGTTATGTTGGCCTCTGGTGATAGCCATAAGAAGCCACTGTCATCCCAGAAGTGGACATGGCTGTGTAAAGCAGGAACCACCCCGGAGAAGTGCAGACCTGCCACTTCAAGCTTCCTTCTAATGTTCAAGGGTAGTGAGTGCTGGTGGAGATCTGCTGAAGTTGTTCAGCTTCTACAGGGATGGGCAAGATTCCATGCAGAATCATAGAATCATAGAATGGTTTCGGTTGGAAGGCATCTCAAAGCTCATCCAGTCCCAACCCCCTGCCACAGGCAGGGACACCTCCCACTAGAACAGGTTACTCAAGGCCGCATCCAGCCTGGCCTTGAACACATCCAGGGAGGGAGCAGCCACAACCTCCCTGGGTAACCTGTGCCAGTGACTCACCACCCAGACTGTAATGAATTTCCTCCTAACATCCCATTTAAATCTCCTGCCTGCCAGTTTAAACCCATTCCTCCTTGTCCTGTTATTATAAGACCTTGTGAATAGTCCCTCCCCAGCCTCCTTGCCCTGTGCCAAATCCTGAGCAGAGAGCTCTCAAGGACAGGTAGACATCCCAGCCTGGCCTCAGGGACAGCTTCAGCTGCAAGCTGTGCCAGCATACTAAAAGATGCTGAGGGCATCCCATCTGCAGTAGGAGGGTATTACAGCATCCCCTGGACTTTGATGACCTCCAGAAGTGGATTGTGCCTATGTTATCTCCATCCCTGTGGGCAACACAGTCTGTATCTCTTCAAGCTTATTCAAACCAGCCCTTTTTCTCCTCGGGGCTGAGATAACATCTCCACACACAGCCAAATACCCTCCTGACTCCATCATAATCACCCAGCACTGCACCAGGAAAAGCAGATAATTAGATCCAGGCCCTCACTTCTGCCCCAGCAAGCAGATGCAGTGAGATGGCAGTCCTGCAAAGACTTTATTTGGGGCAGGGGGCAGAAATGTTCATCTTGATCTTCCCCATACCAGCTGCCAGTACATGGCCACTGAGCTGGGGACCCACTCCCCCCCCATCCAGCCGTGCCTCACTGGCTTATCATTTCCAATCCTATCAGAAACGAAACTGCTGCTGCTTAATGCTTCATTACAGACTGTTATGTGTCTCCTGCACTGCCCAAGAGAGCAGCAAGGAAGGCTCTGACTCTATTTAATAACTGTTTCATGGTTCCTAATTGACAGATAAAAACGCTACTAACTCAGTTTCATCGAACATAATCCATGGGCAGGAGCGGCGGTGCCCTTCTGGAGCCCAGGCAGCAGGACTTGCTTTGATCCATTGCTTTGACATGGGAAGTGCACAGCCTGCCCAATCTGCCATCGCAGTGACAGATCTGTGCCTCGCTTTCTGCGCTGCTGGTTTGGGCTTTTGCAACCTTGGGCAACAGCTCTGGGGAGCGGTTTGGGGCAGTTAGCGGGAGCAAGCTCGTGGCTGGTGCTGCACATCAGGGTCTGGAGGGCAGCTGGGCAGAGAGGGACCTGGGGAGACTGGGTGACACCTGACAGCAGTGTGCTCAGGTGGCCAAGGTGGCCAACAGCATCCTGGCCTGGATCAGGAATAGTGTGGTCAGCAGGTCTGGAGAAGTCCTTCTGCTCCTGTACTCAGCACTGGTTAGGCCACATCTAGAGTACTGTGTGGGCCCCTCAGTTTAAGAAAGATGTTGAGGTGCTTGAACATGTCCAGAGAAGGGGACCAAGGCTGGTGAGGGGGCTGGAGCACAGCCCTGTGAGGAGAGGCTGAGGGAACTGGGGGTGTGCAGCCTGGAGAAGAGAAGGCTCAGGAAAGACCTCATTGCTCTCTGCAGCTACCTGGAAGGAGGTTGTGGCCGGGTGGGGTTGGTCTCTTCTCCCAGGCAGCCAGGGACAGAACAAGAGGACACAGCCTCAAGCTGCACCAGGGCAGGCTGGATGTTAGGAAGAAGTTCTTCACAGCAAGA
Organism: Psilopogon haemacephalus; assembly: GCA_013396835.1. NCBI lineage: Eukaryota > Metazoa > Chordata > Aves > Piciformes > Megalaimidae > Psilopogon > Psilopogon haemacephalus. Next base: position 87,038 of record VWZI01011188.1, on the reverse strand, counting down.
GTGATTGGCATTGGAATGGGCTGACTAAGGAGGTGGCAGAGTCCCCATTCCTGGAGGTGTGTAAAAGGAGGTTGGATGAGGCACTTAGTGCCACGGTTTAGTTAGAAGGTGTTAGGTGATAGGTTGGACTCGATGATCTCGAAGGTCTTTTCCAACCTGGTTAATTCTGTGATTCTGTGCAGCACCCCTGCCACAGTGTTTTGCTTTGCATCATGTCTCTGTGGGGCTCTGTCTCTGCTCGTGTCGAGGTCATGCCTCATTCTAGAAGACCCAGGCCCCTGTGCCTGTCAGGCTGAGCCGCACTTGTACCCAGTAAAGATCTGCTAAGCCTTTCAGCTCTGGTAGGAAAGTAGCTGTACTTGCCTGGATGCAGCAGGAAAGGAGTTGTTCTTGCAAGTTCAGAGATGTCAGGAAACTACAGCATGTCTTTGTGCGTGGTGCTGTTAACAGGGTCTCATCAGCACCTGGGGGCTTCCCCTGGCCCTTTTTCCTGGTGCAGGTGGCCCAGACTTCTTCCATACTCTGCACAGGGGAACACCAGCCAGACAAAACCTTGCTTTCCCTGGGGATACACACACAATTGCAAAGCCAAAATTACAGGGCCAGGATGTGCAGATAGTACAATGAGTGTTGCAGAGGTGGGATTCAAAAGCCACACACTGGACCTGGAATCTGCTATTCAACTCAGATGCTGACAGATTTGCTTTATTGGTTCCCACCTGGGACTGGCACTTAAAAGAAGTCTTTGGAAATGAGATTTTTCAGGGCTTTTTCCTTCCATCACAGTAACTGGAAAGTTAAAACACCAGCTGGGAGTCCTGCAAGTATTTGCAGCCACTGGAGGGGTTGGATTGCACCCTGGGTAGAAGCAAACTCCTTCCCAGGTGCTGTGGGCAAAGGAGAAGTGTGGAGGGCACATAAATCCATGCAAAGCAAAGCCAATCTGACCAGGGCTGAAGACATCCTGGGAGGAGGAGAGGTTGTTAATAGTGAGCACTTCAGAGATAACATGGAAGATACTGATTTAGATTAAAAATCATCGTAGCAGTAGCTCCGACAGGACGTTGTGGGTCACTTGGAGGAGAATCAGAAGCAGCAGAACTCCAGTGCTGGCACACTTGGAGCGTTTCCTAGCCACAGATGTCATGCTGGAGAGAGCCAAGGGTGCTCCCCATGATCCTGAGCAGGCCAGGAGCAGGGGTGCAGGCAGTGTGCCAGGGTGTACGGCACACACTGGGATGTCCAAAGAGCATCATTGCAGTGAGGTTAGAGGCTTGACCTAACATGACCCACAAGGCATGCCAGACTGTTTGCAACCCAGCTAGGAGCCACAGTGCTGGGAGACCAGTATCCATGCTCTCAGCCAGTTACAAGGCCTCAATGGAGATCAGATTCCCATGCTGTGAGTCAGCTGCATTCCCCCTCAGGGTCAGTGAACTGCAGTGGGCTTCCACAGCCTCCACTGTCTCCAGGCTCATCATTTCCACTGATTAACTGTGTTGAGGTTCCTCGGTTTGGGAGGACAAATCAAAGGCTAAATGGCTCAGGCCAGCTGGGGACAGCTTCATCTGGTCATCCATGGAGCAGGAGTAGAGCAGTTTCTTGGTCACCCTTCATATTAAACATGCTTTTGTCAGTGGGAGGTGTGTGTGGGGGTAGGGGGGGTGGTAATAAAATTCTACCAGATATCTCCATAGACAAGTGGCATCCCTCAGGGGTCAGTGCTGGGCCCAGCACTCTTTAACATCTTTGTCAGCAATAATGGACAGAGGAATCATAGAATCATAGAATCATAGAAAGGTCTAGGTTGGAAGAGACCTCAAAGATCATCCAGTTCCAACCCCCAGCAAGTTTGCAGATGACACCAAGCTGTGTGTCACAGCTGACTTGCTGGAGG
>VWZI01011188.1:62331-78484 GCA_013396835.1 Psilopogon haemacephalus | reverse complement strand
CCAGCAGCGTCCCACAGGGTCTGCTCGCTGCCGCTTGTGGGGATTTAAGCGTCGAGCCCAGGATTTGAGGAAGACGAGCACCATTTTCATAAAGCAAAGAGCCGGTTTTTTAAGCTCTGTTTCTTCACAGATGGGCTGAATAATGGGAGACCTCCCTTGAAGTCAGCTGAGTTAAGGATGCATCTATTACTTCCAAATGCAGTGAAGGCTGAGTTCGTGTAACTTACATAGAATCATGGAATATTTTGAGTTGGAAGAGACCTTTAGAGGTCATCTAGTCCATCATCCCAAGGATCTCATTGCCGTAAGATGAGAATGAGACCAGGGCCTAATTCAGGCCTAAGGATTAAAAAAACAAAAAACAAAAAAAAGCAGCCACATTCATAAAAAGAACAGTGATATCAGAATAGAATAGGATAAAATAAAAATAGAATAGAATAGAATAGAATAGAATAGAATAGAATAGAATAGAATAGAATAGAATAGAATAGAATAGAATAGAATAGACTAATCAGACAAGTTGGAAGAGACCTCCAAGCTCATCCAGTCTGACCTATCACCCAGCCCTATCCAATAGCACTAAGTGCTCCATCCAGTCTTTTCTTGAACACCTCCAGGGATGGTGACTCCACCACCTCCCTGGACAGCCCATTCCAATGACAAATCACTCTCTCTGTGAAGAACTTCCTCCTAATATCCAATCAGTTGAGCTGGTATCTCAGCTTACCCCTTCCAGAAATGCCACACTCCTCTGGGTTTCATCCACTTGAAGAACACCCTTTGAGTGAGCTGCAGATGCTGTGGAGTTGAGCTCTACCTCCTTCCTGCCTCCACTCCGTGGTGCCATCAGTGCAGGGGAAGATTTATGCCTGGGGCAGGAATTCTCCTGCTGTTAGTGACAAACCTGACTGCTCTTTTCTCAAAGCCAGAGAGTGGGCAACTAAAGGCTGCTGTGGTGACCACATTTCCTGATGCATGTCATCAGTGTCCTAGCAGCATCCCCTTGGGGCTTCCATCTCAGCCCGATTCCCACCAGAATCCAGTGTTGTGATTTTCTGGGCTGAATGATGAAGAAGGGTGTGAGCAATGGGCTGGGTAGCTTCACTATACAGGCCAGGAGGGCTGACTGCTGCTGTGGGGAGTTAAACTGAACCAGGGTGGAAACAGCTCAGAAAGAAGCCATAGGAAACTCCTATTGGTCTTGCAGCAGCTCTCTACAAACAGTTGTCACTTCTCTCAGTTGACCTCTCATCCAGCCCAGCTGTTTTCAGAAGGTGCCTGCAGCTGGTTTGCCAGCAAGATGCTGCCAATGACACGTAGCCCTCTTTGAGGTCTCCTGTCCTGAAGGAATCCAAAGTGGAGCAGCTTGTGTAGACTGTAGGGTGCCACAGGGTCTGCCTTGTGAAAGGGTGGAAGCACAGTAAGCAGTGTTTCTGCTAGCAAAATGCAAGAGGAAAGAGGAGATGATAAGAGGGAGCTTTTCCACAAGTGCTAAAGGGATGTTTTCCTGCAAAACCCACTGCCAAAGCAAGAAGAAAGTGGATGGAGGCTGTGTCTGGTTACTCACAGCTCCTATCAGCTACTTCTCCTGTCCAGACAGGAGAGAAGCCCCAAGCCTTTCTCTCCTCCACAGAGTCAGAAATCTCTTCCTTCTGCCTCTCCATTCCTCGTGAGTACCTCTCTAACTGAAGTAGCACATAGAGCAGTCTAGGCAATACTAGAGAAGGGGATGTATCCAGACTGCATCTCTAAAGGGATGAAGACACAAAAGGCATTTTTGGAGAGCTGCTCAGTGCTGGAGGCAGCCCACACTCCCCTGCTTGGGAGTGATAGCTGGTAATATTTGTGGCTAGGCTGTTGCTCCGTACATGACAAAGTGCTTGTAGCTTCCCTCTGGAGGTTCCTCACAGATAAACATAAAATTTCTAGGAATTCTGCTGGGACAGTTTTGTTGAGGATACATGGCTGCTGATATTCCCAGTTGTGTCTGGTTGCACCTGGTATTCCCCCTGTCTTCTCCATCTGGAGAGGTCAGGAGGACAGATTGCTTGCTTGCAGCCTTTAAACAGGGGGATGGAGGGAGCAGGGGCATTGCACGGGGTAGATTGTTCAGGGGATTAGTGCCTGGAGATGGAAACAGAGGGAGGAGAAGATGCCAAGTTCTGTTCTGCAAGCCCTGCAAATAGGTAGGCAGGAGGCTGCCGTGGCACAGACCCTCAGGCTCCTCAGTACCTGCCAGGGAGCCCTCGGGCACACCTCACATACTCCTGAACAACTGAGCCAGGGAAGACACCGTCCTCTCCTACACAGGCAGGGCTGTTCCCTCTCTCTGGCTGACAGCTTTTGTATCCAAGCTCAGGGTTCTGTGCAGACTTGGGCTCCAGGGCTGTATATTGCTCACAGCTGATGTAGGCTGGGATGGAGCATAGCAGAAACAGACACTGTAGAGTAGTTTTGTCCTGCTCTGGTCAAGCCCTTTATCGAGGCATACCAAGAGTGGGAGATACTTCTCACTGGAGATAAAAATCACAAGCTTGTTGGGGTGAGGACAAGCTGTTAGGGGATTCCCTCTGCTTCGCCTTGGCACAGTACATCCAGCCCCATCTCAAGATGGGTCCTCTGGAAGCAGAAACTATTTCAGTGTAGACTGGAGAATCCCATGCAATTCATGCCTCTCACCCTTCCCAGCCATTTCACAAGAGACAGGCACAGGATTTGGGTGGGAGGTGTGGGGCATCAAGCTCCCTAAAGCTTCCCAAACCCCATGGCTGCACTGAGAAAGGAAAGAGGACATTGTCTTGCTACTATCTGTGCAGGGTCTGTAGCCCCTTCCCCACCAGCTGGGCACAGCAGCCTGGCACCCCAGGATGGTCCAGCACCCAGCTGCAGGCGGGGATGTGCCGTCCATCCTCATAGCCTCCCTCGGCTGGGTTTGCCAGCACTTTCCCCTGGGAGCTGGACGGAGGCCCAGCAAGCGCAATCCCAGAGCAGCCGGTAACAAGATTTGGTCATTACTGCCCGGGGCTATGTGCGAACCAGTGACTTGGCTCTGAAATGGTTTATGTTACATGCAAATCCCCTCGCAGAGGTGTTGGGGGAGGAAAGCCGGCCTCGCCGTGAACTCCCTGGGCTGGAGAGCAAGCCCCACTGCTGCCGAGGGCTTCCCGTGCCCGCCGCGCTCGCCGTGCAGCCGCCTCCTGCCTTGCTGGTGTGCCAGTCCCGGGTGTGCTGCACCCAGCAGCGTGGGCCCTGGCCTCGGCCGAGGGCTGGCGGTGCTACCGTTATACACACAACAATAATCAGCTGCCGTAACGAGGATGCAGAGTAGCTGATCTGGCTTCCCTGCTGTTGTGCCGGCTCCAAGTAGAAACAGCTGCGTTTGGTTTGGTTAAATGTTTTATTTACTCCCAATTATCCCAGATAACAGATTTGCTTTCTTTTGTTCAATATTTAATGCTGTTTCGGAGCAAAAGCTGCTTCCTGGTTTGCAGTGGAGGACAGGAGGGCTAGGAGAGCTTTCCCGCTGTGGTGGAGGCTGGAGGCGCCCTGCGCATCAGTCCCTAAGGCACTCAGCCCAGCTGTCTGGCCCGTGGGGACAAGGTCACCTGCAGGGGAACAGATGGGTTTGAGGTGCCAGTGTGCTGAGTAGGATCACAGGATCGCCCAGTCCAACTCCTCTGCAGTGAGCAAGGACATCTTCAACTCGATCACATTGCTTAGAGCCCTGTCTAGCTTGACTTTGAAGGTTATCAGGGCCAAAGCACCTATCAGCTCTTTGGGCAACTTGTGCCAACATTTCACCATCCTGTCTGCAAAACATCTTCCCTTATGTCTAGTTTAAATCTACCTTCCTTTAGTTTACAACCGTCATGGCCTTGTAGTAGCCTTCCAGTATCTGAAGGGTGCCTACTGGAGGGCTGGAGAGGGACTATTTACATGGTCTTGTGATGACAGGACAAGGGGTGTTGGGTTTGAACTGGCAGAGGGGAGATTTGGACTAGATGTTAGGAGGAAGTTCTTTCCAGTGAGGGTGGTGAGACACTGGAACAGGTTGCCCAGGGATGCTCCATCCCTGGAGGTGTTCAAAGCCAGGTTGGATGAGACTCTGAACAACCTGTTCTAGTGGGAGGTGTCCCTGCCTATGGCACAGGGGGTTGGAACTGGATGACCTCTGAGGTCTCTTCCAACTTAAACCATTCTGTGATTCTATATGATTCCCCCCACCCCTGCCCCTGCAGTGGCCAGGGTGGTCCTCGATTGGATCAGATTGATGAGAACACTCTCTAACCTGACTCACAATGCTTCGACAGGAGGGACTTAACACGTCTCTTGGCAACATGTGCCAGCATTTCACCACCTTCATTGCGAATAATTTCTTCCTTTGTCTGTTCTGACTCTCCCCTCTTTTACTTTGACTGCCATCACCCTTTATCCTGTCACAACAGACTCTGCTGAAAATTCTGCCTTCATCTTTCTTGTGGGCTCACTTGAAACACTGGAACACTGCAGAAAGGTGTCCCCAGAGCCTTCGTGTCTGCAGGCTGAACAACCAACTCGCTCAGCTTTTCTTTGTGGGAGAGGTGTTCCAGTCCTCTGATCATTTCAGTGGCCCTCCTCTGGACCCACTCAAGCAGGTTCTTGTGCTGTGGTCTTCAGAGCTGGACGCAGCGCTCCGAGTGGGGTCTCACCAAAGCAGAGTAGATGGGAAGAATCACTTCCTTAGACCTGCTCATTGAGCTGGGGCTTTTTAGTCTGAGGAAGAGGAGGCTGAGGGGAGACCTCCTTGCTGTCTACAACTACCTGAAGGGACGCTGCAGAGAGGCTGCTGCCAGTCTCTTCTCACAGGTAATTGGAAACAGAACAAGGGAGAATGGCCTCCAGCTGAGGCTGGGGAGGTTCAGATTGGAGATTAGGAAAAAGTTTTTTTTCACAGAGAGTGGTGAGGCACTGGAGTGAGCTGCCCAGGGAGGTGGTGGAGTCACTGACCCTGGATGTATTTTAGGGTTGCTTGGATGTGGTGCTTAGGGATATGGTTTAAGGTGAATCTTGCAGAGCAGGGTTATAGGTTGGACTTGGTGATCCTGAGGGGCTTTTCCAACTTGGATGTTTCTGTGATTCTGTGACATACCCTCCTAAAAATTTTGTCCCTGTCTCTCTTATAGTCTCCCTTTAAGTATTGAAACTCTGTAATGAGGCCTGCCCACATCCTCCTGGGATCACCAGGGACCCATGTGTGATGGTTCAGGAGTTCCCCACTCCACTACATGTTTGAATTCACCCAGACTAGATTCAGACAGCTGGAAGTTAAGGAATGAAGCTTTATATTCACAGATTAGCACCATGTACAAACAGATATTTACAATATATTACAAATATTTACGGCTGCATACAGCAAAAAAAGGTAATACAGAAACATAACACACCTCCCAGAGATCAGAGTCCCCAAGAGGGGTTCCCAACCACCCTTCCACCTTCCCACTACCCTCTAATCTTATCACAGGATCTTCCATACATGTAAGGTGAATTAGGAGGATCAGTGAGGGGGCTTAGAAGCAGAATTGATTAGTTGGGTTACACAGATCCAGCTGGAAGCCAGAGAGGGAGAGAGAGCAACAGCCGGAGCTCAGACCAGAGCAGCTCTGTCTTATCTATGTTTGTGTCCTTGCTTTAGTGCATCTTAGTAAACCTATGAGCAAAGTAGACATCACCACTGTTTTCTTTCCATAGCCTGTAACCTAGTTTCTCATATTAAAATATTCCAATTAACCTCAAACCAGCACACCATGTGAGCATTGCCCTAGAACAGCAATGCTGCCCAGAACCAGTGCTGCTGGAGGGAGCTGGCTCTGTGGCTGGGAGCAAGGGGGCAAGATGCCTGATGTTTCTTCACCTGCCTAAATTGCCTTCATGCAGCAGCCTGCACCTTGGGGAGCATCTCCAGAAAGTGCTACCATGGCAGCCATCTGCCACACCTCACATCACTGCTGCCAGAGCCTCTCTCCTCTTGCTCTTTCTCTTGCTACTTATCCAGGCTTGCCTGCTCGATTTTTTGAAGGCTTCAGAGCTGTCAGGTTTCAAGAGCACTTCTGCTGTGCTGTGGAGAGCACGGCCTCGTGCAGCGTGGGATGAAACAGACTCGGGTGAGCCTATTATCACACCATCCTGCTGTGAGGCAGCTTTTAGGGCTAGGAGCTTGCACTGCAATTTGGACTTAAAGCAGGGCTTTGAGCTTCCTTTCCCCTGTGAGTAATGCCTCACCCCAAAATTTACAGTGCTGCCTCAACGCACGTGCTGGATTTTCTGCAAGGGAAATGAGAAAATCCATAGCTTGGTTTATGAGCCCCAATTAGTGTAAAACGGGGCCTTTTAGAAATTTATCTTTTGCTGAGTACACCTTTTTCTCTGGCATCTTCTGGGGAATAAATTCTTTCTCTTTGAGGCTAGAGAACTGACTCCTAGATGGCAGCAGGGCCAGGGGACTTTGGTTACCTCTGCAGGTGTCCCTGGCCCATTCAGGGGGCTCTTGCAGAGATGCTGCAGCACAAGGCTAGATACTTGCTGAATGAGGGTGACTCTGGTGTCCAGCTAGGGTGGCTTAAGCTCCAGAGGGATACATCTTCAGAATGTTTCTCTGAAAATGTCCCTTGCTAAAGTGCAAGTGGCTTGAACTAGGAGAGAGATAAACTCTGTCTCCATCACTTGCCCAGGTCACCTAGATCACCTCTGCTATGAGGACAGACTGAAAGCATTGGGGATGTTCAGTCTAGAGAAGATGAGGCTCCCAGGTCATCTTATTGTGGCCCTCTGAAGGGGGCCTACAAAGAAGCTGGGGAGGGACTTTTTAGGCTATCAGGTAGTGACAGGACTAGGGGAAATGGAGCAAAGCTGGAGGTGGGGAGATTCAGATTGGATATGAGGAGGAAGTTCTTCAGCATGAGAGTGGTGAGACCCTGGAACGGGTTGCCCATGGGGGTGGTTGGGGCCACGTCCCTGGAGGTGTTTAAGGGCAGGCTGGATGAGGCTCTGTCCAGCCTAATCCAGGGTAAGGTGTCCCTGGGCATGGCAGGGGGGTTGGAACTAGATGATTCTTGTGGTCCTCTCCAACCCTGACTGATTTTATGATTCTGTGATCAGTGAGAGATGAGCCCATCCCACCCTGCACCCCTGAGTTCTCTAGTTTTCTCTGATGTTAATTTTGCTGCATCAGTATTTTTTCAAAAATGTATTTAATCTTTCTTGAAGAAGCAGTGATTATGAAGATGATGTTTCCAGAGCACAGCAGCATGATGCAGGGGAGGACCACGTGGCTCAGTACCACCATGCTGCGGTCCCCATGCTCACTGTTATTCAACAACAGTGTGGATGTGGGGAAACAGAACAAAATGGGCCTTCACCACCCTTCCTTTCTCCAGCATGGAAGCACAGCTGCATCCCAGCATTTGAAGCAGTGGAAAGGACCATCTCCAGTCATAGTCATGCTGCACTCCAGCACAGGTGGTGCATGGCAGGTGGATGCACTCCCATTCACCAGGCAGCAGAAACTGGATTTATTTATCATTGTTTTCTTTGTTGTTTCCTTTGTCTGTTGTACTCAGACAACTTCAGAGAAGCAGCATCAGATAAATAATACATGATGCTTGCATCAAGCATGTGCCTGACGAAAGCATCTCCTGAGGTGTGTGTCCAGACATACAGATACAGAGTGTGCTGCTCTTGTGCATGTGGAACCACATGCCTAGGTGGGTCCCTGTTGTGTGTCCTCTAGCCTCTGCAGCTTTGTTTTCAGTCACTTGGGTGCCTTTGTACCTACCAGCACATATTCACCACCTGCAAGGTCATGGCTGCTTTGCAAAAATGTCAGTGGCTGAGGATGTGGAAGGTACGTTAGGCACAAGCAGGAGATGGGACAGTGATCCTGCCCTGGGCACTCAGGAGAGGCAAAAGGTAGAGCAGGAGGTAAGAGTGGGAGTCCAACAGCAGAGCAGCATCATTGCTGGGGCTGTCCTGCAGTGCAGGGCAGGCTGTGTCATGGCTGTAGCTCTAGCACAAGCACATGCCAATGTCGTGGACCCTGGAGGCTTTGCTGGCCTGAGACCAGGATGCTGAGTTCTGCAGATGACCCCACAAGCAGTCAGTGGGATTGGTGTCCCCTGGCAGCCCGGTACATGAACATGCCCCCTGTGCACCAGGAGAAATGCCTCCTATAGAAGTGGGTGAGAGGCCTCTTAAAACTTTTATTTGCACTATTTTTTGTATCCCTCCACCTGGGGAGCAAGGCATCTTTAGTACATTCAGCTCTCAGTAGGAGAGGAAAATTATAACTGATCCATTTCAGAGACCTCTAAAAATGACCCGAAATAACTTTTCTATATATAAAAATGCCACAATTTTAATATCCATTATCTCATGACTTAGCAGGACTAGGAAAAGCTATTGTAGATCATTTTTAGTGGTTTCTAAAATGGATTGGTCACACTTTTCCCTCTGCACAGTGGGACTTGGGGTACAAGTAGGACTTGCTTTAGAGGTGAGGAGGGAGAGAAAAACCTCTGTGTGTGCCGCAGCATCCAGAGCTGTTTCATCCTCAAGAACCACTTGTTGTGCTCTCCTCGTGTGAGCAGAGAGGCTGGAGTCAGTCAAGTGGCACTTATTTTTTTAACAAGCTGAAGAGACAGTACTGAAAAGGATTCAGTTCCGGAGCCCCCAGCACAAGAATGACATGGAACTGTTTGAGCCATGAGAAGGCCATGAAGCTGCTCAGAGGGCTGGGACACCTCTCCTCTGAGGATGGGCTATGAGAGCTGGGGCTCTTCAGCCTGAAGAAGAGAAGGCTTTGAGGAGACCTTGTAATGGTCTTCCAGTACCTGAAGGAGACCTACAGGAAGGTTGGGGAGGGACTATTCACAAGGTCTTGTAATGACAAGACAAGGAGTAATGGGTTTAAACTGGCAGAGGAATGAATTAAACTGGATGTCAGGAAGAAGTTATTTCCATGAGGGTGGTGAGACACTGGCACAAGTTACCCAGGGAGGTTGTGGCTGCTCCCTGTCTGGAGGTGTTCAAGGCCAGGTTGGATGAGGCCTTGAGTGACCTGTTCTAGTGGGAGGTGTCTCTGCCAATGGTGGGGGGCTTGGAACTGGATGATCTATGAGGTTTCTTCCAACCTAAACCATTCTATGATTCTTTGAAAGCCTGGGGCACCGTGTGGACCCTCCCTTGCCACTGGTCTTCTGCAAGGTTTGTGAAGATACTGGCCCTAGCACCAGCTTTCACTGACTGCCACAGCTCTGAATTTTGCAGGAGCGTCACACGGCTTGTGAGCAGCATGAGCAGCATGCCCAGGTGGGATGCACCCTGCTCTGTTGCAGCTTTTCTTCCTTTTGCCCCGAGCTTTTGAAGCCGAAGAGGCTGGGAAGCTGGAACAGCCGAGTATTAAACACGCTGGGTTTGCAGGGAGGACATCAGCAGAGCTCAGGGGAGAAGCAGCTTCCTGCCACGCAAAAGGTTAATAGGCAGATTAGAGGGGGCAGGTGCTGTTTGCGGCAAAAGGAAAGGAGCTCTGCCTTTAAAGAGTTCTGCAGCTCCGTGAGGCAACACGGCAGTATTTGCCAGGACCAGGGGAGCTGTGTGCAGGGGCTCGGGAGCAGTGCCCCAGCAGGAGCAACGTGTCACTCTGGCTGGGTTTGGCTTCGGGAAGGAGCTCAGAGCTGGACATCAGCTGGAAGAGAGTGGAGGATCTGGGAGTGGGACACCCCACGCCCGGAGGCACTGCCCAAAGCCTCAAGGCAGAAAAATCCCTTAATGCTCCGTTGATGGCTTTGTTTTCCTCTGCTGCTTTTCTTGCTCTCCTCATTGGCCCGACTGGCTGGCCCACCTCCAAAGACAGCATTACAGAGTGCCGGATCGATTGGAGCCTGCAATTTTATTTGCTCTCTTTAAGAGCTTTTGATGGTCAGAATGAGCTGTGCCGGCAAGCACCTTTCCTGGGAGAGGAGGTGAACGGGGCTGCAAGCCACCATTTCCCACAGGGAGATGGGGACCCTGCCACCAGCTTGGGGGAGACACCACGGCAAAATGGGCAAAGACAATCTGCCTGATGCACCATGGCAGCTGAGAGAAGGAGCTCAAGGTTACCCATGTGGTATCGTGGTGAGTGGCACATCACACTGGCCCCGTGCTCTCCCATGGTGTGGGTTTTCTGCCCATGGAAGTGGAAAGTGGGACAGTTGCATGACAGCCCCTCTCAAGACACCTGTGGCTCTGGGACTGACAGTGCTTTGGAAAGACAAAGGGTAGTAGAAGTGTCCATGTTAAGACAATTTGTCCCTGCCCAGAAACAGGGGGTGGTGTCTGAGGTGAGGTAAGCTCTGTACAGCAACATCCCATTCAGCTGCAGCAAGCTGAGGATACTGCGTGGGCACCAGGGTGGCAGAGATACAAGAGTCATTTTGTTGCCTTTTTCCTAGGCTCCACTTCTGGCTTGCTGAAAGGTATCAGAGGATGAAAAGTGGAAGGTGCTGGTGGGCACAGGGCCTTGTGACTGCCATTGGAGCCCCAGTCCTGGAGCAGAGGCCAGGATCTTTAAGGCATTCAACCTGTGGAAATGGGGCACCCTCAAAGGGGGGTATAGAGTGGGATGGAAGCAGTAAGCAGTATGGGCAGTTCCCCTTTCTCCCAGAAATGGAAACCTGGAGGCAAGAGCCCATCCCAGCCTTCTCGGTGGAGGAATTAGAACAGATCACTAAGATCAGATCAGTCTAATAGTGGAGGCAGCAGAGATAAATTATCCCCAGATGAGCTAATTGCGGCTTGGTAGCAGTGCAGCCTCTGGGGCTGCGTGATCAGGGCAGAGACTCCTCATCGGGGATGCTCGCTGAAGCCTTGGCGCCCCAGCCGGGTCCCGGTGTCGTTGGGGGGCAGGTGTGGCCAAGCGACAAATGTGCGGGAAGCCCCCGGCAGTGTTCCCATCGCCCTGCCCCGGCGCAGCCGTCGAGCCCCTGCCCCTCTGCGCTGTGTGCCAGGAGGGTGCTGCTAGCCCACACTGCCACCGCGCGGCCACTCGGACCCCAGAGCCTGTGCCTCAATCCCCTGCACCCCACCAGCCCCTCCGAAACGCCTCCTGCCAGACCCCAGCCCTCGCACTGCCCCTTGCCCAGGGCAGTGCTGCCCTACCTTTGCTCCCGCCTCTCCCCGTGGCAGCTGTGGAGCAGGGAAGGGGTTAAGGAGCGGCGGCGGAGGAGGAGGATGGAGCTGTAGCAGGGATCGGACCCTTGCCTCTGGCCTGGCGATCAGCCACTCTGTTTTGCTGTGGAGGGTCTGCCTGAATAATTTAGCTGGGAGGCTCATTAACCAGGTTCTGGCCTTCGTCTGCCAGCTGAAAGCTGAAATAGTCATTAGGAGGAACGCGCGTCACTGACCCGCTCAGCCTCCCCTCCCTGCTGGCCCCTTCTCCCTCTCCCTGCTCCCTGACTCTCCTGACCTTGGCTCTCTTGTCACCTGCTTGCTCATGCTCCAGCCCTGCCCCGGAGGCGCCAGTGTGCAAATCCCATGCCTCCATTTCCCCTCTGTAGAGTGCAGTAGGGTGCTGCAGCTGGAGCTGATGGCATCCTCCCAGAAAGCTGTTCTACTGAAACCAACCCCTCATTGTTATCCAAGCGTGGCTCTGCCATGGAATGCAGAACCCACTGGCCCACCCTTGCAGTCCCTACTCTTGGCAAACCAGAGGGCACAGTCAGGCTGCTGGTTTCCATCAGGTGCCCGAGGAGCCCCAGAGCCTGCTATACTGGTGAGGTCTGGGCTGTGATCAGAGAGCAGGCATGAGAAGACTTCCAGGAGGCAACCAGCTCTGATCTGCACAGGCATGGCAGATCATGGAATCATAGAATCACAGACTCAGGTTGGAAAGCACCTTAAAATGATCTAGTTTGAAACCCCCAGCATGGGAAGGGACACCTTCCACTGGAACAGGTCACTCAAGGCCTTATCCAGCCTAGCCTTGACCACTTCCAGAGAGAAGGCATCCTCAACCTCCCTGGGCAACCTGTTCCAGTGTCTCACCACCCTCACTCTGAAGAAATTCCTCCTAATAAGAGGGTCTAAAATTACCCTCTTACCGCTTAAAGCCATATCCCCTCATCCTATCACTGCAAGCCTTTCTCCAGCTTTTTTGTAGGCCCCCTTCAGGTACTGGGTGACTGCTAATAAGGTCTTCCTGGAGCCATCTCTTCTCCAGGTGGAAGAGCCACAGCTCTTGCAGCCTGTCCTCATAGGGGAGGTGCTTCAGCCCTCTGATCATCTTCGTGGCCCTCCTCTGGACCTGCTCCAACAGTTCAATGTCCTTCTTGTATTAGTGGCACTAGAACTGGATGCAGTACTCTAGGGTGGGGTCTCACAAGAGCAGAGTAGAGGGCAAAAATCACTTCCCTCATCCTGCTGGTCATACTGCTTTTGGTGCAGCCCAGGATGCAGTTGGTCTTCTGGGATGCAAGTGCACATTGCAGGCTCATGTTGAGTTTCCCATCAGCAAACACCCCAAATCCTTCTCCTCAATACCACTCTCAAGCCACTCCTTGCCAGCCTGTATATCTGCTTGGAATTGCCCTGACCCAGGTGTTGGACTTTGCACTTGGCCTTGTTGAACTTCATGAGGTTGGCATGGGTCCACCTCTCAAGCCTACGCAAGTACTTCATGGATTGCTATGACCTTTCAAATATGACAGGCAGGGGGTTGACAGCTTCATCTCTCAGTTCCCTCAGGGCCTGTGGGTGGATGTCATCAAGCCACATAGACTTGTGCACCTTCAGGTTCTTCAGATGGTGTCAGGTCTGGCCTTTGCTTATAGTGGCTGGATATTCCTTTTCCCCTCCTTTGCCTTCTGGAGCCTGGGCAGTGCAGCTAGACCCCTTGCTGGTGAAGACTGAGGCAGAGCAGTCACTGTGTACCTCAGCCTTGTGACCAGGTCTCCATTTTCCATCTGGAAAGGCTTCACATCTTCTCTAGCCTTCTTTTTCTCACTGGTGTACCTGAAGAAATTCCATGTTGGGTTTTTTTGGTCATTTTTAATGGCCATCAGGTTGAAAGAGCTGACTCTGCTGCTTGCCTCCACTCTGGTGGGACCCCCCCCCATCATACTATGTCCAGCTCCAAAGCCCTCAGTACAGTAAGGATGGGAAGCTGCTTCAGAGGAGGGCCACAAAAATGATCAGAGGGTTGGAACACCTCTCCTATGAAGAAAGGCTTTGGGGTTGTTCAACCTGGAGAAGAGAGGGCTCTGGGGGACACCTTATTGTGGCCTTTCAGAACTTAAAGGGGGGGCTGTAAGAAAGATGGGCACAGTCTGCTGCAAGATGTGTTGCAAAAGAACAAGGGTTGATGGTTTTAAACTCAAAGAGATTCTATTCAGACAAGATGTAAAGAAGACATTTTCTACAATGAAGATGGTGGAACTCTGGCACAGGTTGCCCAGCAAAGTGGCGGATGCCCCATCATGGTTGGCAGTCTGGTCTAGTTGAAGATGTCCTTGCTTACTGCAGAGATGCTGGAACAGGTTACCTTTACAAGTCACTTCCAACTCAAACTGTTCTGTGATTCTGTGATTTTGTATTGGTGTCTTGAGGCTTTGGTGTCTTCCTGCTGCTGCTGGGTCACCAGTGTAGCAGGAGCACCCTTAACTGACTTACTGCATCCTTTACTTCTCTGACAATGGCATGCAGAGGAGTATTAGGTTAGTGCAAGGCTTGCCTGCCAGTATGGACTGCCCCATGGGAAGACAAGGTGTACACATAAGGAATTTCCTAGCCTAGAGATGCTCCCTGAAGTCTCACATCACTGCACCCTGGTTTGTATCTCATTTTGGGGCACAGTCATGGCTAAGGTCACAGTGGCAGGGAGGAGGGCAGTTATCCCTGTGGTGTTGGTCACTGTTGGGACCATGGTGTTGTGGTGAGCAGTGATGTTTGTGCAGAGGGATGAAAGAAAGACTGCAGAGGGATCTAGACAGGCTGAATCAATGGGACAAGACCAACTATATGATTTCAAATAAGGCCAGATTCCAGGTCCTGCACTTTAGCCACAACAACCGCCAGCAGCCTGACAGGCTCAGGGAAGATTGGATGGAAAGCTGCTCAGCAGAGAGAGACCTGGAGGTACTGGTACAACATGAGACCAACAGCATCCTGGCCCATATGAGGAATAGCGTGACCAGCAGGAGTAGGGAAGTGATCATGTCCCCATATTCAGCACTGATGAGGCTGCACCTTCAATACTGGGTTCAGTTTGGGGCCCCTCATTACAAGAAGGACACTGAGCCTCTGGAGTGTGTCCACAGAAGGACAATGAAGCTACTGAAGGGAGGCTCAGGGGTGATATCATTGCTGTCTACAACTACCTAAAGGGAGGTTGTAGCCAGGTGGGGTTGGTCTCTTCTCCCAGGCAACCAACAACAGAACAAGGGGACACAGCCTCAAGTTGTGCCAAGGGAGGTATAGGCTGGGTGTTAGGAGGTGGTTCTTGACAGAGAGAGGTTGGCATTGGAATGGGCTGCCCAGGGAGGTGGTGGAGTCACTGTCCCTGGAGGTATTCAAGAAAAGACTGGATGGGGCACTTAGTGCCATTGGATAGGGCTGGATGGTAGGTTGGACTGGGTGATCTTGGAGGTTTCTTCCAACCTGGCTGATTGTATTCTATTCTATTCTGTTCTGTTCTGTTCTATTCTATTGAGGAGCAGCTGAAGACACTGGGCTTGTTTAGTCTGGGGAAGAGAAGGCTGAGGGGAGACCTCATTGCTCTCTACAACTACATTGAAAAGAGGCTGTGGAGAGGTTGGGGGTCAATTTTTTTGACCAAGTAGCAAGTGATAGGACAAGAGGAAAATGTCCTCAAGTTGTGCCAAGGAAAATGTAAATTGGGTATTAGGAAGAAAATTCTACTGAAAGGGTTATGATGCACTGAAGCAATTTATCTAAGCAGTAGTGGAGCACCCATCCTGGAGGTATCTATACATAGATGTAGTTCTTACAGATATGGTTTACTGAAGGACTTGTCAGTGTTATGTTAATGACTTGACGTGAATTTAGAGGCCTTCTGCAGTCTAGGCAACTCTGTGATGCTGCTGAAAGAAAGTAGTTTGGGGTTCTTTTTTCCTTATATTAGAAGGAAATTCTGTACTGAGAGGGTGATGAAACTGCTTGCCCAAAGAGGTGGTAGATGCCTCATCCATGAAAACATTCAAGATGATGTTGGACAGGGCTCTGAGTAACCTGATGTACTTGAAGATGTCCCTGCTGCTGCAAGGGTGTTGGACTAGGTGACATTTGAAGGTTCCTTCCAACCCAAGCCATCAGTCTATGATCCTGTGATTGTGCTAAGGCTGCTTGCTCTGCCAGGTTTGCTTACAGATCTGTGCTTGAGAAGAGCATGTCCAAGAGCATCTTGGGTGGATGTGTAGGGATGAGGGCTAACGAGGGAAGGGAAAGACAGACCACCACAGGTTCAGACAGCATTTTTGAGAGAACCCTGGTGTACAACCAGCCCAAAGTTTGTATTTTATGGCAAGGTACTGTGCCTGTCTGCTGCAGTTAGAGACACACCCTGCTCTCAGAAATGCAAGTGTCCATATAGCAGGAGGAGCTGACTTTGGTGTCAGTTCAGATGACATTTTTATCAACCTACAAGTGCAGACTTTATTAGCTGAAAGGTATCACATCTCAGTCTTCTGCATTCACTGGCCCCTGACATTTTGCAGACTCTTCCTGCAGCTCTGGCTATGCTCCTGGAAAGTGCACAGTGTGTGCATACATCCAGGAAAGCCAAGTGATGTGTGAACACTTGGTTAGGTTTTAAATCCTTTAACCTGTAGGACCAGCTGACAAGATCAGAGGAAGGCTGCTCCCCACTGCATGCTCTCATTGTGTCAATCTGCTGGAGGGTAGGAAAGCCTTGCAGAGGGATTTGGACAGGCTGGAGTGGTGGGCTGAGGCCATGTAGTGGTTTAGCAGTTACCTGCCCCCCCACCTTTTATAAATCCCGGCTAGGACTCAAAAACATTGGAAGTTAATAAATGAAGCTTTATATTTACAGCAATGCACAATATACAAGCAAATATTTCTAAGATATAAGAGATATTTACAGATATATACAATAAAAAGGTAATAC
>VWZI01011188.1:34751-61951 GCA_013396835.1 Psilopogon haemacephalus | reverse complement strand
TTGGTAGACAGCAGCTGAACATGAGCCAGCAGTGTGCCCAGGTGGCCAAGAAGGCCAACAGCATCCTGGCCTGTATCAGTAATGGTGTGAGCAGCAGGAGTAGGGAGATGATCATGCCCTTGTACTCAGCACTCGTGAGACCACACCTTGAGTATTGTATCCAGTTTTGGTCACCACAGTTCAGGAGGGACATTGAGGTGCTGAAGTGGGTGCAGAGAAGGGCACCAAGGCTGGTGAGAGGTCTGGAAAACATGACCTGTGAGGAGCAGCTGAGGGAACTGGGGTTGTTTAGTCTGTGGAAGAGGAGGCTGAGAGAGGACCTTATTGCCCTCTACAACTACCTTAAAGGACATTGTAGTGAGGCTGGTGCTGGTCTCTTCTCCTGAATTACTAATGATAGGACAAGAGGAAATGGCCTCAAGTTGCATCTGGGGAGGTTTAGATTGGATGTTGGAGGAAGTTCTTTACTGAGCAGGTGGTCAGGCACTGGAATGTGCTGCCCAGGGAGGTGGTGGAGTCACCATCCCTGGAGGTGTTTAAAAGGAGAGTGGATATGGCACTTGAGGCTATGGTCTAGTGATTAAAGATGCTGGGATTAAAGTTGGACTGAATGATCCTGGTGGTCCTTTCCAACCATAGCCAGGTTGGTTTAGTCAAGGACTTGTCAGTGTGAAAGTAATGATTGGACTTGATTATCTGGAGGGTCTTTTCCAATCCAAGAAATTCTATGATTCTATTAATTCCATTGTATCTCCAGTTGCCTCCATATCTTCTGGGAGGCAGGGCCCTAACATGGAGTGCTCTGCCATGCTGCTGAAAGTGCTAAAACTGCCAGTCCTTCTCCAGAACTGAATTTTCTCTGCTAGTTTCAAGCTGTTCTTCTTCAATTTGCTATAAGCACTCGTCCTTCCTCCCTTTGAGGATTTCTGGTCTTTTCAGGGGATCATCTCTCAACAAGTTTATCACTCCCCAGGGACGTGGCAGAGAGAGCATGAGCTCTGTAGCTTAATGGGGTCAAGAAAGCAGCACCTCCTCCCCATCAGTGATGCTTCTGTTGCAGCCTTGAAGATAATTTTCCCTGATACCTGCCAGCCTACTCTGGCACTCCATCTCTCATTTCAGTTGGTGGGCTGCTGGTGGAGGTGAGATGCTGTGCACAGTACAGTCCAAAGAAAGGTCTCATAGGGTGGCTCAGCAGCAGATGTGGGACAAAGGCCCCCAGACACTGAGCAGATGATAAACACAGACTAGTCTCCCTTTGGAATCTGTGTCTCATCCCAAGCCAGCAGCATTTGAAAGAGGTGAGATGTCCCCTTGTTCAGAACCCAGTGATGATTCCACCTCCACAGGTAATTATTCTTTCTCTTTCCCTGCAGCCCCTCCGAAGGAGCCAGTGCTGATGTGCCGGTCCAACAACTACCCAAAAGGTTTCTACTGCAGCTGGCACCTGCCCACTCCCACCTACATCCCTAACTCCTTCAATATCTCTGTCATGTAAGTGTCTGAAGAGGAAGGGTGAAGTGGGGTGACTTTTTGTCCCTGCAGCCTGGAGTCCCAAGTAGTACTATGAAGTCTTGAGGCAGGGAGTCTGACCTGTGCTGAGCATATGGGATCGATGTCCCAAAGACAGTCCTGGAGAAGACCTCTCCAGGGACATCCAAACTGAATGTTCAGCACGGGGGCTTTGTCCAAGAAAGTTCCAGTTTCCCCAGGTCCCCATATCCCAGGTCCTCTTTCTGTGGCCCCCAAAGTCCATCCTTTCTGCACCTCTTTTCCACAGTGGAAGTTGAACCCACTGGTTTTTGGCAGATGTGGCACAGCTGTGCTCCCTTCTACTGTATGCTAGCTGTGATTGAGCAGCAGCAATGCCCCTCACTTAGAACTACTGTCCCTCACCCAGCGCCCAGGGCTTTGCACAGCCCTTACACAGGCTGGTGCCATTCATTATCTGCTGGTCCTTGTCACCAGCAGAAAGGAGCCCTCATTCCTGTCACGGCACCAGCAGGGCCTCACCCTTTCCTTGAGGCCAGCATGAGGATATTCACCACAGACTTTGTTCAAGCTTAAGATAAAATTTATGGACACGATGACCCTGTGAGTTCCCCAGCAAGAGGAAAGCAGCCCTTCAGCCGTGGCAAGGTCTGGTGTGTGAGTACCACAGGCAGAATGGGGACACCTTCTACCTCCTCCCTGCAGCAGCATAGGTGCACCCCTAGCCCAGAGCGCTGCTCTGTAGATAACAGCTCATCTCACCTCTGCTTTCCAGACACGGCACAAGAGAGATGGTCTGCGAGAAGGACGTCTTTCCCAAAAACAGGTGTCACATCAAATACATCCAGCTCTTCTCAACAGTGAAGTACAAGGTGACACTGACAGTCACGAATGCTCTGGGCAAAAGCTCCACCACTCTCACCTTTGACGAGTTCGCCATAGGTAACTTTTGCGGCAGCGACTGGTGCCTCTGAGATGGTGTTAGGGTTGGCTTGCCCTGCAGACAGCACCACCCACCAGGCTGATGGGATAGGGAATCAGCAGGCTCTCCAGCTGATGCCTCTGCCTATCCATGCGTGAGGGGGAGCTGGGGTCTGAACCATGCTGGCATCCTCCCCATGCCCCCCCGATTCTCATGGCTCTGGTGTAACTGAGGCTGGCACCTGAGTATCTGAGGGGAGCCAGAGAGCATGCCCACAGGCATCCCCCGTGCTAATCCCACCCACAGCCTGATGCCTTGCCTGGTTCCATCCTCTGCTGTCCAGGTCTTTGTGTTTGTTGAACTCCCCCCTGTTTAGGGGCTGGAGAAGCTGCTGATGTGTACCAAGGCAGAGGGTTGTGAAACTGATGTGATCCAAAGGGCATTGCCCTTCTTGTCCCTGGGACAGTTTTGGTGTTTGCACTTGAGGCAAAGTTATGGACGTTAGGACTGAAAGAGAAATTAAAATATCCCAACCTCTTGCTCCCATTCTTGGGCAGGATGTAGGCCTCCCAAAATTGTCTTCCACCAGCCCTTACACAGCATGCTCCTAAGCACTTTATTCCTCTATTTACACCTCCTCACTGCCCCACCCAGGCAGTGAGTGCTGTGCAGTGTGGGACAGGGAGCAGGTGGCCCTGGGGACTGGGGTATCTGTGCACCTGACTGTTGCACAAGGATGCTGCCTACCTCTGTGTGTGGTGTGCGTGCTCCTACAACTGTGGAGAGACAACGCGAACTGGGCAATTCAGGAAGAACAGGGAACTGGGCACAAAGCTTTTGCCACCAGCCAAAGACAGATTGCAGCTAGTGCCACAACAGGAGAGTTTATCCTCGAAGAACAGGAAAATGGGAGAGGATAGAGTTCAGAAACACATTGAAAAACAATTTGCTGGTTACATGTGGCAATTACTGGACCAGAAAAACAAGTACATGAATCCTTGAAGTGAAGGCAGCAGTCAGTCTTTGTCTTCAATGTGCTTGCTCCTGTCCCAGTACTGAGCAGCTGGAAGTGCCAGAGTGCAAGAAGAGCTCCACTGCTGCCCCCGATTTTCCTTTTCCACCCTGAGTTCTGGAAAATATCCAACAAGAAACAAGGTGATAGCACCAAACAGAGAAGGGAAATTATTTTGAAGCAGGGACTATCCTGCCATGTCCCTGCAGCTGTGGTCCATAGCCAAAGCTTGTATTCATCAGTGCATTGTAAGCATTGATAACAAGGCAAGGAACTTAGCAGGGAAGTGGTGGAGTTTCAGTCACTTGGGTGCCTTTAAATGGAAATTGTTGTATTTGTTGAAGATACACTCCTTAAAATTGAAGGTAACCTCTAGCTTGTGGGGCCCAGAGCAGCAATTAAGCTGCATTTTCCAAGTTCCTTGCATTCCCTCTTGCAGGCATTCAGGGCATCATCCTGTAACATCTGCATCCCACCCATGCCCTGCCTGGCTTCCCAAACATCTGGTCCTCCATCCAGCGCACAAGGGCAACCCCTTAGGGAAGCACACCCAGATGCAAACCCCAGGCATCCCAGCACCAGCACAAACCAGATCCAGCCCAGCAGTTTGAGCTCAGCCTGGGCTGGAAGAGCAGTCGGCAGAGGTCAGCGCTGCCCTGGACCAGCTGTTAGCACGGGTGCAAAACTTCTGTCTTTCTCAAGAGTGCCTGGAGGGGTGCAGAGTGCCTGGACACATCCCTGTGGTTGCAGTGGGAGGTTAGATCCACTCCCTGCACCACCTGGCAGATGCTCTAACACCCTCCAGGACAGCACTGGGAAAAAGAACAATAAGCCAGTGCTGATAGAAAGGGCTGTGTCCTGCACACCAGAACCATCCCACTCCCATAAACACTTCAGTAACTAGTGGCCTTGAAAGCCCTACTTTCTGTACAGCTATGAAATTCTTCTCCACAAGATTTGGTACTGTGCATAGACATGGTGGTGACTGAGTGTTCAAGCAGGCAGCTAACAGGCTTAGCAGAGTGATTAAAGAATGAACTCAGCTCTGTCACTGATCAACAGCCACCTACCCTGCATGGAGCTTCTCTTTGTGCTGCCCCATTGTTTCCAATTAAAATAACTGCACTGTATTAGTGTATTTTCCCTCTCAGTTTTGCCCCATGTTGCCTGCTTTCGTTGTAGAAACTTCTGCATCATTGTCTTTCAGCTCTCTCATTTGTGGCTGCAAACCTGGGATTGTGTCCCAGCTTGCTGGGTGCTGGCAGTGTGGACCTAGCATCCAGCAGGTTTCCTGGGAATCTACCAATATCAGAAGGCCTGAGATCTTATCTCAGAAGTTGTGCTGGGTTTTACTCTGCAAGGGGGAGGGGTGGAAGGCTCCGGACAAAACCATTACACAAATGTGTTGGGAAAATGCTGCATGATAACATTGTGACATGCACTTATCCTAGTAAAATGGAGAGACAGTGTCAATCAGCAACTGCATAATTCTTCTGCAGCCCCTAGGGCTGGGGATGTCAGAAACTGCCTTATGTTCTCCCTCCAGTCTAGAGAAAACCAGCACACCTTCTGCACAGCCCTGGTCTCACGCCCTGATGGAGACAGAGCAGCCTGCAGCCAGTGTGAGAGCAATGCAGTGCTGGCAGATTTCTGTCCCTGCCCCATCTGAGCAAGGAGCAGACCCACTGCTGGGTCAGACCACCCACCCAGCCTGAGAAAACACAAAAAGCCCCCTGGGGAGGAGTGACCTCCTTTGGTTTTGCTTCCTGTCTCCTTCCTCCCTCGCTTGAGCCCCCAGGAGAAAAACCTTTCCTCAGGCACTCAGAAGATGGGCTCTAATTGAGTGGAAAATGACTGGTACTTTCTTTTGCTCTCCCAAGCCCATGCCTTGCTAGCAGTCGTACTGTGCTGGTTATTAGCAGCCAGCTGTGAGGGGTCACTGCATTGTCATTTTCAGTGATGACTGGGAAAGCTTTTCCAGCTCTCTGGCCCCCATCTCTTATTGGTAGGACATCTGGGCTGTGTTCCTCCTCCCCATGCTCCTGGAAATTGTTTTCGTAATTATGTCTTCTGCAAATATATTGATGTTAATAAAGGTGACATCAGAGCTGCAGTCTAAGGCAGGAGGAGATGTGAAAGGGGCTGGAGACAGAGGAAGGTGCTAGGGAGCAGTAAATCAGTGTGTCTGGAGCTGCCATGTCCCTCGTGGCTAGGACAGCATGGAAACATTTGTGGCCCTGCAGGGTGCAACCCCAACTTCCTTGCTTCTGTTTCAGCCCAGAAACAAGGTAGTTGGCATTTACATTCCTTAGAGGAAGCAGGGACAACAACACCACACGGGAATACTGGCATCCCAACTCAGCAGCCTTCTCCTCATGAGAACCTGGAGCAAATAAGCAGGAAAGGGTGCACAGCATTAAAAGGAAAAAGGTAGCCTTGGACAAGGCCTTGCAAGCATGAGTGCCTTCCCCATATCTGCCACCCATTCCTTGTGTGACCTTGGGAAGATCATTTGAGCCTCCTAGTTTCAGCTCTAGGACAATTAAGATGCAAAGCATCTCAGAGGGTCTGCATCAGGACAAACGTGCCAGCATCTGTATGAAATTCAGAGTCTCTGAACATGAGTATACAGTTGCCTAGGCAGAAGGTCAGTTCAATTCATACTACTTAGAGAAGCAGAATTAAATTACCTAGACTGACATTTGGCTAAGACATGGAGTTTAATATCCCTCTGCTCATGGAAGATGCCAGGGGATATTTAACAGCCACGAGGGATTCATTTTAGCACTTCTTGGGAAGACAGGGTAGGTGACAGGCCCTTCACTGCTGGAGGGTCTCAGTTGCCTTTCTGAACCCCTGGCTTCATTGTGAGATCTGTCTAGTAAGAGCCAGGGGCAGTGGACAGCTGAAGACTTGCAGTTCAGCATGAGCATGCAGAGGCTTTAGGGAAAGCTGCTGCCTTGCACGCCAAGCCCTTGCTTGGACACCGCTGCCGAAAACCAAGCGAGAAGAGCTGTGAGTCACCTCCCTGCCAAGTCCCCTTCCCAGGAATGTCTGATGATGCTCCCTTAGCTCAGTGGGATAATATTACATCTGGTTTCATAGCTGCTTAACCAGTACTCAGCCTAATGCCCATCGTCCATTATTATTATTACTGTTACTGCTTTTATTACGTTACTGCCTGCAGGCCCTCGCCGAGGACAGGGCTCTATTATGATAGCTGATGTACAGCCAGAAAGCTCCTGCCTTGCCATGTGTGGGCTAAGTAGAGGCAGACAAAGGCTGAAGAAGGAGGAGCACTTGTTCCCATGTGTGGAGAAGGGACCTGGGATGCGGTGAAAGATAAAGGACTCTTTCAAGGTCACATAGAAATCAGGGAGCCAGACACACCCTGTGTCCCCTCAGATGGCCCCTGCAGGACCAGCCCTGATGTCTTCCCCTTGCTGAGCACAGTGTCTGAAGTCAGTCTGTCTATAAACAGTCCTTACTGGACCTTCTGCCACAGGTGCTTCTCTTGGCTCTTGCAACCCTGATTCCTTGCTCGGGTGTGACCAGAAGCAGCTTCGACTTGGTGCTTTTGGAGGGGCTGGCACTGCTGCAGTTTCTTGCCCAGCATGAGTGGCTGGGCCAGAGGACACTGGAGGCGCTGCGGGGGCTGTTGGTTTTCTCATTCACCCCTGGTGCCTTCCAAAGGCACACAGCAGAGGGAAGCACAAATCCTTCACTGGCTCAAGTCTGCCTGGCTCACTTGGAGCCAGGGGCAGTCTCCAACCCACAGACCTAGAGGTGCCATCCCTGCAAAATGAACAGGTGACCCACATCAGCCTAAGGGGGTCTTTGGATTTTTTTTTGCTTTCCTCCAGCCCACCACAGTGGAATTTGTCATTCAGGTCCCAAGCACATGTGCCTTACCCAGCACAACTGTATTTAAGCATCCCATGTCCATGGCTCCAGGCTGGCACACCAAAAACAGGGTCACACTCCCTGCATTATCACAGAGTGTCCCATGGCACACATCCCCATCCCACTGCTTTCTTTCCCACTTCCTTGCTGCACAGTTTGTAGTCATCTGCATTTATTCAGTTGAACAGACTTTTGTTTTGCAAACTGAGCCGGCCGCGCCAGCACTGGATTTATACTTTTCCATATGCATTTGGACTCCAAGTCCCTGTCGATGGAAGCTGATGTCCAGCCCAAGCCTGGGGATTCAAAGCAAGCAGAGGAATTACACAGCCATCTGGAGTAGCTCAGCGCAGTACAGCCTCAGCAAGTCATTCCTCCTGCTGAGGATGAAGTTGTATGCGGAAAATTGTGCCACAGAGAGGGGTCAGTGGGACCCAGGAGGTGGCATTAAGCACCCGTAGTCAGGCTCATGGGGGCTTGCCCACCAGCTGCTCCCCAAGTCTCCAGGAACATCCTCTGAGTGCTAGGTGCAGTGAGGATGGAAGAAGCTATTCAGCCCTCCTTGCAACCACTGTTGTTGGGGTGGTGATGAAGATGATGAGGAAGGAAGACTGCATCAGGATGCATGCCAGGGTGTCATGTGGGAAGGCTGAGGAGAGGGAGGTGGTGATGAGTTACGTCTGAGGGGAAACATGGCCAATTCTAGATTCCACAAGATGGTTGGACTGTGGCTTCATTTCAGGAGCCCCTCTCTGCCTCACCTGTAGTCAAGAAAGCAGATCTGAAAGCATCACAGGCTGGTTTCTTATAACCGGGGCAAGTGGTGGTGGTGGTGTAGGGAGGATGTTATCTTGGACCAGAGGTGGCAATGAACAGCACACAAATAACTCTGCATCAGTGCCTGTTCCCACACAGCTTCAGGTAGGGGGGGAGATGCCCTGTATGCATAGGGTAGAGCGGCTGGTACGCAGGCTAGTGAGGGAACAGCTCATGCACCACCACCTTCTTCCTCTTCCAGAGCAGGTGAAGCCACTGTGTGGACGTCACCTGCCACCTGCAAAGCTAAGAGGTCAGCATGGAGGAGAAGGCTTCTTAAGTGCCAGGCAGAGAGGTGCTCCCTGTGCCCTCAGCACACCTCCTCCATACTTAGAAGTGGAATTTGATGGTCACACTTTCACACTCACAAGCCACCAGTTGAGGTAATCAGAACCAGTGGACCATTACTCAATCCAAAGATTTTCAGGCCAGGAATGATCCATTTTTCTGCATGTGGACTTCATGGGCGAGCTAAGAGCTCTTGTGGGTCATGAGGACTCTTGCGCATTACTATTCTTAGAGAGCCCTCTTTGACCCCCTGCACAGCTGTATGCCTGGCTCCCCATGCCCAGCTTCTTTCTGACCATGAGAAAAAACACGTGGGGGTAGCCAAGTCTCAGTCTTTTTGCAGCTTTGCTGTTGCACATTGAGAGTTTGAGCTATTGGGAGCTGAGCAAACCTGGGCAAGAAGCAAGCTTCACTCTGTGGGGGGCAATGCAGTTCATCATCACAGCCCATTTCTGATTTGCTCCCAGCATTCTCAAAGTAGTTGCAACTTCAAAGCAGGTTGCACAGATCACAGCCAGTTAATATTCACTTGAAATACTTGTCAGAAAGCAAGAGAATATCCTTGTATCCCAAAACCAGGGTGGACTTGAGAGAGAGATAACCTGAGTGGAAGGTGGCCACAGCAATCCTTCACTGTTGGCAGATGTGAATGCTTTGAATCCCTGAAACTCCAGCACTAAACACAAGTGCCAAACTCTGCCACATTACTGTGAGGGAAGAAGGTTTGAATGTGAGTCAAATTCCCAGGAATCAGGGGTGTGAGGAAAATGTAGGATTTGGGCTCAGTGGGCTCCTTGGCTTGACTCAAGTAGCCCAGTAGGGGAGGAAGGATGCTCTCTGCCCTGGCCACACTCTTTGTGAGTCTCCAGCACTGGCACCTCTCTAATGGTGGTTATTTTGAGCCAGGACAGCTGTAGCAGTGACCTGGACAAGAAAAGGTGATTTGCATCTAATTAGTTTGGGAAAAGAATGTTCTGCATGTTGGCTGCTCTCCTTGGAAAGGTCATGTTCACAAAGCCTAGGCAGCTGAGCAGAGAGATGTCGAGGGAGGACGCCATGTGCAAAGCTTTATCAGCCACCCTCTTCTCTTCCAGTAAAACCAGACCCTCCGGAGAGCGTGGTGGCCAAACCTGTGCCCAATAACCCTCGGAGGCTGGAGGTGTCATGGCAAAACCCCTCGTCTTGGCCCGACCCTGAGTCTTTCCCTCTCAAGTTCTTCCTGCGATATCGGCCCCTCATCCTGGACCAGTGGCAACACGTAAGTGATGCTGAGCTGGCCGAGACTGGAGGGAGTGGAGGGAGAAGGTGGCTGGGAACAAATTGCACTGGGAACAATTGGTCAGAGACCAAAGTTGATGTCTGCTTCCTGCACAGGCAACCCCGACCCTTTTCTTCTCCTTCTCTGTCTCTCCTCCCTTCTCTCTTCCTCTCTATCTGTCTTTTAACTTATGTTCTGCCTACAAATGGCTCTGCAGGCACTCCCTGCTCCACACTTTCATCCACGGCCCCTGTCTGCTTTCCATACATATGTTCTGTATAAAACCTGCCAACGAGATGTAAAAGGCATTTAAAGTATAAATGTCACCACATTTAAATGTGCCTCTGCCACATCTAGATTTTGAAATGAAGATAAAACACCGCTTGCTGCACAGTCACAGAAAGATTGCTGTGATGTTATCATATTTCTTACTTTTATTTCTTGTTTCTTTAAAAAAAAAATAGTCAGTGAAATCTTGGGCAGCTCAGAGGACAGATTTCATTTGTTAGCTGCAGGAAGATAACAAACAGACTTGCTTTTTTTTTTTCCCCTTTGTGTGCTGCTTGCATGCTCTGCTTGTGAAGAGAAGCAATCCACCATTCGAGGAGAAGCTCTGCTACACTGGCATGGCTCATCCAGTACCCACACTGTACCAAGCTAGGCCAGTCAAAAGCTGATTAGGTGCTTTGCTTGATGAAGCATTTGGCCAAAACACACCAAAACAAAACAAACAACCCAAAAAAAAAAACCCACCCAAAAACCAAACCCAAAACCAGACAAATAGCAAGCATCACTTAACCCTCAGGGAGCTCACCTGTGTTGTGGAGCCAAGCAGGATTTTTTTTTGCCAGCCGGCTTTTCCTGGGGACAGATACAGATAGGGAGGGAGGATGTGAGGCTTTGTTCATTCCTCTGCAAGATGTCAGTGTCTCGATGACTTTTTTGCACTGGTTGGGTTTTTTGATTAGGCAGCACCACAGGTTGTGCTTCAGATTGAAGTGTTCCCCGGTGGCTTTGAAAATCAGAGAAGAGTCAGGAGAAGATTTTCCTGATGGTGTCTTTGCCTTTTGCTTCCCTCATGGGAGCAGGAGGACATCTGTGGAGCATCGTCATGAGAAAGGAAGCAGAAATGGAATTTGGGTATTAGTTTGCTTTGCATATTATTGTTCTCTTTGAGGAGAAATGCTTGAATTGTAAAAGCTGGGGTGGGGGAAAGAGGGGAGAACTAATGGGAAATAACCAAACACAGTGGTCAGTTTTTTCAAGGGGAGAAAAAGATGTTGTGGAAAAAGATTGGTTTTTTTACCCCAACAGAGACTGATCCAGCCAAGCAGTCTGCAAATGCAGACATTTGCACCCCAAAAATGGTGTTTGAGTCAGTGATTTGCCTCCCACCTTGACACCCTCAGAGTGGCCAGTCCTCCTATTGATGGATATTAGGTTCTGTGTTTGTGGGTTCAGTCTGTGCTGGTCCCCTTCCTGCAAGGACTCTGAGAGGACAGTGTGGCCTTTCCATCAGTGCTCCGTGGTGGAAAATACATGGAGACATTGGCTACAGTAGTGGCAGAGCCACTCAGGCTGGAAAAGGCAGTGGTAAGGCAGTAAAATCTTGATATCTCTTGTTTAAAGATGCCTGGAGCTGCATAGAGAGCTCAAGGTATCAGCCCTTATGGTGAGTAGAAGGAGGGCTGGAAAGGGCACATCTCTGGGCATCCTGGGAGGGCAGTCGACCTGGGTACTGTTTTTAGTCAACATCCCCCTGCAAGAGACCAGTCCCTCTTCACTGGCTGATGGAGAAGCATGTTTGGGGAATAATTTGCTTAGTGAGCAAGTGCAAGCATTCAGTGACTGAGGTACCAGCCTTGTTTTCTGATTCTCTGCCCCACCACCTAGGTAATGAAAAATCTGATTTGTGGATGATTTGTGGAAAACTGCCACTATTCATCAGTTGGATTATTTGCGAAGTCTAATTCAATCAGCTCACAGACACCAGGGCATGGCAGCGTTGCAGCAGCCAGAGCTGCTCTGACCCCAGACTCCCTTGGCACACTCAATCTGCTTAGCCCAGATGAGCATCCTGCAGAGGTAGAGGTTTGCAACCGAAAACAAACTCCGCAGATACCAGCATTCTGGGGGCATGCTGAAGCCATGCCGAGCTCTGCTGGGCTTGTGCTAGCATCTTGGAAGGTGCCACTATTCACCTAAGTCCAGATAGGACTGGGAAGGACAAAGGGCACAGTTTGGTAGGGCTGAGCCTAGCTCAGCCATCCATTTTGCCCTACAGTGGTGATGTCATCTCAAAGGGACAAGTGCCCTGAGGAAGGATGCAGCAGTCATGCATGCCATGCTTGCATGGGGACATCTTAATTCTTGCCAAGATGAAGGTCTCCTGACACAAACTGTCCCGTATTTTGGCTCTTGCTATCCCCACCGGCTGCCAGCACAGAAAAGTCATTGCACACAACCTGCTTGCTGACAACAGGCAAGCTTGAGAGCCTGGCAAGAAGAGAAGTCTCCTCCAGCAGGCAGAATGAGCCAGGTAATTTCATGGTCTGGGACAGCTCAGTGTGCCCCAAGGCCCAAGGCTGAACCCCAGCCCTGCCTCTTCATGGCAGCCTGCCCAGGCACCAGCTGTGGGTTTGAAGCATCTCCTGCCACACCCTTGGTAACCCAGTAGGAAACGCAGCATCCCTGCGGGAGCAAACCCACAAGGGAGTACTAGAGACTGCCTGGGGGCAGGAAGGTCAGTGCAGGCCCTGCTCACAAGTGGCATTTCTGGGCAAAGGAAGCAGGTCCCTTTTCCTGCCTCTGCCTCCTGCTAGTCTTTGCAGGGTCTGATTTATGCACAGCACCTCGGCAGGCAGGACCGAATGAGCGCTAATGGGATCAGATGGATGCCAAGCTGTCGAATACTGTAGGGCCTGATTCAATCAGCGTCTGCTTTTTTCCAGCCTCTTCCTCTCAGGATTTTAATAATGCCAGGGGTTGGTACCAGAAGATGAAGCTGACCGTGGCAGGAGCACTGGATCTTACCCAGACCACCACTGCACAAGCTAACCATAAACTTAGTTTCCCCTTCAGAGACAGAGGGGCAGTGCTTGGCTCAATCAACCACTCCCATCAAGTAACATCTAGGGCTGGCCCAGACCTAGTGGGACACCCTCATCCCCTTCCCAGGGCTGGGTTAAGGTGTGTTTGAGCCTCAGTGTGCTGTTTGTACTCCTTTCTCCTACTCAGCAGTGGCCTTTCCACTCAGGCCACTTAGCAGCTCTCATGTTGCAGTTTGCTCTGGGAATTCCAATGATGTGCTCTGGGAATTATTAATGTAGAGAGATGGTGATGAGGATGATGATGAGTTTCCATATGAGCCTGCAGTAGACCATGTGCTGGATACTCCCTGCACCATCATACTGCCCCACAGCAGCTCCCTCAAACCTGGGTACGGGCATTTCCCAGGTGTTCAGAATGCAACCATGTCACAGCATGGCACACCAGGTGGCCACCAACTCCCCTCCACCTCACCAGCACTGAACTTGCTATGAAACTCAAGCAACTGTAAAGTCATGCTGCTCCCTTTCTGGAAGAGGCACTGGTGGTTTCTCTGCTGCCAGAAGAGAGATGGGATATTTGTAGCCTGAACAGGTTTGTTATCCTCTCCTTTTGGCAGAATCTCCCCTCCTGTCTCCTAAATATAAAACATTAAATGTTTAGGGTATCCTTTATTTTTCTCCTGCTTTTAAGTTTGTAATTCAAGCCAGATTAGCATGGTTTCCTCTTCTGTTTTATAGCCCCATCCTGGCCCCAAGCGAGCTCTCCTAATGCTCTCAGATGTTCCTCTAATGGCTTACCTAGGCTGGAACTGGATACCCTTTCCTAATGGATTGCTAATAGCCTGTTTCTGGTTTTACAGGCTCCTTCAGTTAACTTGCAACAGCAGCAATCGCCACGCTCACACATGCGATCTCCCTGCGAGCACATCTGCACGCCCACCCCTAAACGCAGGCGAGTGGCCAGACAATGTCCTGAGCACATTTGGAGGCCCTAGGGCAGACCTTGCACCAAATTTTCTCCCTTCCCCCTTCCCCCCGGTAGTTTCTGCGGGGACATCTCCTGCACTGAGCACTGAGCAACTCAGTGCACATCCCAGAACACAGCAAAGCTCAGAGTGTATTTCTTTGGCAGTGCCGGAGCTGGCAGCCAGGCCGAGGGAGGATTTCCTCCAGTGGGTTGCCAGCAATTTGCAGATGCCGTTGTGAAGTCTAATTGAACCCACTGGCCACGCTGACAACATGAAATGTTAACGAACCATGAGGCGGGCGGGGCCTCAGATCTCAAGATTTGCAGTAAAAGGTCATGAGATACTTAAAGCTAATAATGTGGTTGGGTTCTCTCCCCGCTCCTCTGTTCTGCGAGCACTAGAGCCACGTCCACGGGTGTTTGCAAAGGCTGGAAACATCCCTCTTTGGAAAAGCAAGCAGAAGTTCTCCCTCTGTCCCAGAGTTTTAGGGGCTGAAGTTGCAGAGCTCCTAGTGCAGGTTTCTGTGCCAGCTTTGCCTCTGAGCGGCTCTGATCTGGGCAAACAATCATAGAATAATTTCGGTTGGAAAAAGCCTCTAAGACCAAATCCAACCATCAACCTAAAACCATCATGGCCTTTAAACCGTGTCCCTAAGTCCCTACACACTCTTTGAGCACCTCCAGGGGACTGTGACTCCACCACCTTCCTAGACAGCCTGTTCCAATGTCTGTCCACTCTTTCATCAATGAAATTTCCCCTAATATCCAGTCTAAACTTCCCATGGTGAAACTTGAGGCCATTCCACTCATTCTGTCACTTGATACTTGGGAGAAAAGACCAACTCCCCATCTCCCTCCAGCCTCCTTTCAGGTAGTTGTAGAGAGCAATGAGGTGTCCCCTCAGCCTCCTTTTCTCCAAATTAAACAATCTCAGTTCTCTCAGCCACTCCTCATAAGACAAGTTCTCATAAGCCAAGCTAGCTTCACTAGCTTCATTGTCTTTCTCTGGACACACTCCAGCAACTCAATGTCCTACTTGCAGTGAGGGTTCAAAACTGAGCACGGTAAGGGGATTTGGGGACAGGAATGGACAATTTGTGGCCAAGTATTTAGTGGCTGGGTTTGCTGGTGTGAGAAAGGCACGGTCCTCTGTGCTGGCCATCTTCCCTTATACGTTTGGGCTGGCTGCCAGGCTCATCTCTCAAGGCAAAGCAACATTTTTTGGTCAAACAGGTGAACCTCACAGTCTGTCTCTGGAATTCCTGCCTTGGGGCAGCCTGAAATAACTTGATAGGGTGCTAATGCATACAAAGCCTGCAGTGAGCCAGAGGGAGGGATGGAGCTGGGG
Source organism: Psilopogon haemacephalus (assembly GCA_013396835.1). Taxonomy (NCBI): domain Eukaryota; kingdom Metazoa; phylum Chordata; class Aves; order Piciformes; family Megalaimidae; genus Psilopogon; species Psilopogon haemacephalus. The sequence goes on along the minus strand of VWZI01011188.1, from coordinate 46,896 downwards.
AAGGCAATTAGTGCCACTGCCTGCTGCAGCTGCATCCCTGCTGGCATGGTGGCAATGTCACTTTGCAGTGGGTGCACTTCTTTGTGCCCATTTGCACCTCTCCATGCCTCTGCTGCTGTTCTTGCACTCTCTCTCTTTCCAAGGCAGCTTTGGCAGGGAGGTCACCCTGAGTGAGCTGGGTTACAGCTTCATGCCTGGTAGCTTTTATTGCAGCATTTCTCTCCCTTCACCTGCTGGCTCCAAAGTCAGTGATTAGAAAAAGAAGGGGAAAGAATTAAAAATAGATGTGAGCAAAGTGATGAGGCTGTAATAGCATCACTCACAGCTAAATGTGGGACAGGCTGGCCTGGAGCAGAAGGTATCTCAAAGGCGGATGGGAAGTGGGAAATGCTAAGAAATCACCTTTTCCATCCCCTCCTGCAGCTCCAGAGATGGAGTTGGGCTCAGGACCCTTGACTGGCACTGTCTGGGTGCTCTCAGCCCCTCTATGAACTACTGGTGACCTAGAAGTACTGAGCACTCACAGGGATCAAGCCTCCAAAGGCAGCTGGAAAGGTGCCACTGGGCAGCAGAGCACATTTGCATACAATTGCGTGCTGTGCTCATCTGTAAGCTGGCACAGCTACACTCAGGTAGGATGCTGCCAGCAAGCTTAGCTTTCCTTGCCCACATGCGTGCCATGCCAGGCATGTGCCTATACCCTCTGATGACCATGCACAAGCTGCATCCATCTGCTTTCATATCCAGCCCGCTGCACCAGTGTGGTAAATGCCCCTGCAGGCAGCAGATGCCAGCCCTGGTAAGGGTTGGGGCTGGTGCTGAGGGCCCTGAACATCCCCAATCCCATCTTCCCCACAGCCACAAGCAAAAGCAAGCTCTGCCAGTTGTCACTTGGCAGGAGGGGACAGCGCATCTGGAGAAAGAGTCCCAGTATTAATGAGCTTGCAGCTCCGCTTTCAGAGTTGCTCTTTATTTTAAGCCAAAAGGGAGCCGTTGGGCTGCATCTGGTGTGACACAGCCCAGGCTGCAAAGGAGCCCTTCGATAACTCGTCTTCCCAGACCCGCAGCAGGGCTGAGCTACGTGCAGCAGCTGCACAGCAGCCTTTTGCGGGGCGCGGGATTGGGGGGGAAGGGTCACAGCAGGAGCCTCAGTGCAGACCTTACTGGGTTCCTCCACTGCTCCGCTGGCAGAGAATAAGAAGGGTCACTCCCTTTTCCCAGCCTTTTATTTATTCCAAAGTCTGGGCAGAAAGTTTTGTCTGGGGCTAGCCCGACTGATTCCTGCGGCACTGAGGAAGGAGGAGGTATTTGGGGGGTCGTTTATTAGTAATGAGTGTCAGAACTCTTTGCTCTCCAGACGTTGCTTTGAAAGGTAAAAAGCAAAACGTTTCTTTTCTTCTTGGCAACATAATTTCACAGGCTGCAGTGGCTGCTTGCAGCTACCCTCGTGAACTTCCCAGCAGTGGGGTGATGTGCTTGGGCTTTAGCCCTGCCATTGGTTTAGCCTTTTCGCCATGGCAGGTGGGAGCCCGCCTGGTTCCCTTCAGGATCACAGGAATAAAAGGCACCTGAAACAGCAGTTATTTGTGTAGCACAAGCACCTGCAAAAATCATTGCAGCCAGGTGCCAGGATCCACCTGTATGTTCTGGAGAAAAGCAGCTATGAAACTGGGGCACTGGGGTGCCATGTCCCCCATGATTCAGGTTAACCTCGGGACCATCCAGAGTTGGAAGATGCTGCAAGGACACAAAATGCATGCCAGACCTGTGCTGTGCTCTCACAAGGGCTTTCCTTCTGCCTTCCCCCCACAGCTGTGGGTGGTAGAGGCTGTGTGAACAGATCAGTTTCACCCTGCGATAGCTGGGGTGCCCCTTTTATTTTTGGGAAATGTTCACTTATCCAGGCTTGATACAGCACCTGGGACAGGCACATAGTCTCTCTGTCCTGGCATGTACAGACATGGTCCATTCCTGGTCTGGGGGGTGCCAGCCCCCATCCCCGCTTTGCCAGCTTCCTGGCGGTGAAAGACTCTTCTCACACTAGGGAGCGGCGCTGGGGAGCGGGAGGTGTCAAGAAATGGAAAGCAGAGCCACTGCCACCACAAGGGAGCCATCAAACACATTTTCATGTGGGATGCAGAGAAAGAGGCATCTGATCCCCCCTTCATCCCCTCCACCTCCTTCCAGCACACACCAGCTGCTGGGGCAGGGATACTTGAGGTTTCTCCCCCTGCCCCCATCCCTTCCGAAGGCCATCTGGGCTTCAGACCTGCCTCTGCATCACCCTGCTGGCAAATAATTGCTACCTGGTCATGCTGGACTGGGAGCAGAGGCTGGGTGGGATCAGAGCACTGTGACCTTTTTTACTGCTAGGGCACCTGGCAGGGTGGGCTAGACCGGAGCAGGGGGACCCCAGAGGAGGAAAGGCTTCCTTAACTCCTGCTGCACTGAGCACTACAAGGCAATGTCACCAGTCTGTGGGCAAGGACAGGAATGAGGGCACATGTGGTTGCTCGCTTGCGTGGTGTGGATGACATGTGGGTGTTCCCAGGCCTCTGGCACATGTGGCATGGGGAAACAGCACAGACAAGGGGAAAGCCAAGGGCTGGGAAATCCTCTCCTCCACCTACTTTGGATGTCTGTCCCAATCCTATGAATGTGGCACCGTGGATGGGCACTGTCTGTTTCTCAAGAGGCATATTATCTTTCCAAGCAACTGAGTGGTGGTAGATGTCCATTGTAGGGGATCCCTGCCCATGCTGTCCTCAGAAGGCTGTTGGATGAATTACTGAGCTTTTTTTGAATTTCTCTTGCTCACTCTCTCTCTCTCTCTTTTTTTTTTTCTTTTTTCCTCTTTGCAATGCTAATAGCTCCGCATTGCACTGGCTACTTATCCCTCATTAATCTGGGCAGCACTTCACAGCCAGACAGAGTGACTTTTGGCAGGTGCACAAAGGCAGGCAGCGACATGCAGACCCCCCGGCCAAAAAAATTACCATGTGCAGCCTTCCTCCAACCGTTGTCTCTGTGTGGCGGGGACGCAGATTAAGGAATTTCTCCCACTGCCTTTGATGCTGTGTGTCCATCCGTCCCTCACGACCTCCCCAGTGTGTCCCCGCCCAGCTCTGCTGGTCTGTATCCAGTTGGACCCAGTCCTGGTGTGCTTTCCCATCTGCTGCTGTGCTTCTGTGCCGAGCTCACGGGCACCTGCCCAGGGACTTTCTCACCCACCAGTGCAAATGCTGGAATATATGCCCTGGCTGCCCAGGGCAGAAGTGCTGCGTGCAGGCATGGTATGCGTGGGGTGAGGTGAATGCTGTCATCTCTTTCCTGCTGCTTAAAGAGGGGCTTGGGGTAGCATCCTCCTAAGTTGTACAACGAAGGTCCTCCAGCCTGGGTCCCGGGGGAACATCCCTCCCTGGGCAAGGCACAGTCTTGGCTCCATTATGCCTGTGATGTCCCATCTGCAAACACTCAGCTGCAGGCTGGCTGCGGCTGGGGAAAGGCAGGAATTGCTCCCAAGAGGAAGCACTCAGCCAGCAGGGTTCTTGGGGCTGGAGAAAACTATCCGGATGGAGCAACAGTCTGGCTAGGCCCATGGCCTGCTTGCTGTGGGGCTCAGGGAGCAGCTGGAAGGGCTTGGAGGATACTGAAAGACCTGCAGAGACCTGCAGAGATGACTCCAGCATCTTTCCTGGCTCCTTCCCTGATTCCAAGGCACCCCTGGTCCTAGCACAGGCCAAACAGGGAGAAACGAGCTTGCAGGAGGCTGGGTTCATGAATCTAACTGCCATTAGGAATGAATTGAGGTTGACCACCTTGGCCTTGCTGTCTACCGAATGGCTCTGGGCCCAATCCTTTCCAGGCAGGTCCCTGCTGTGTGGTGTCTGCAGTGCTGCACTCAGAGCGCCTCTGTGAGCGGCGACTGGAGCTGGTGGCAGAGCCATGAGTCCTGGGGTCTGGGTGGCAGGGACAGCCTCACTGCGTGTCCTGAGGCCACAAGCTGCCCAGGGCAGCTCTTACTCCTTTTGTTTGAAGAGTCAGGATGATTAGAAGTTTAAAGGGAGATCCTATTTACCAGTGCATGTCTGCAAAAGGCAGCCAGGCAGAATGGATACACCCACGAGCTGGGCCAAGTCTGTCAGACTAAATCCATCTATGAGTCCTCCAAACCTTCCACCTCAGCAGGCCTGAGAGGAGGCCAGAACTGCCTCCCCTCCCCCCTGCCCCATCTTCAGCCTACAAAGCCTCAGCAGGCCTGAGAGGAGGCCAGAACTGCCTCCCTCCTCCCCCCCACCCCTCCACCTTAGGCCTACAAGGCCTCAGCAGGCCGACAGGATGGAGCTCAGAACTCCCTGCCAGCCAGGAGCCTTCTCCCACACACAGAGCAGGGTCAGCAGTAAGTCTGCAGATGACACCCAGTGAGGTGGCAGTGTTGATGTGAATGAGGGTAGAGAGGCTCTTCAGAGGGGCTTGGATAGCTACACCAGTGGGCCAGCATTAGTGGGATGGGGCTCAACAAGGCCAAGTGCCAGGTCCTGCACCTGGGTCACAACAGCCCCAAGCAGCGCTACAGGCTTGGGGAGGTGTGGCTGGAGAGCTGCCTGGCAGACAGGGATCTGGGGGCTGTAACAGGCAGCTGAATAGGAGCCTGCGGTGTGCCCAGGTGGCCAAGAAGGTCAGTGGCATCCTGGCTTAGATTAGAGTTGTTGTGGCCAGCAGGAGCAGGGAGGGGATTGTCCCCTTGGACTCGGCTTCGGTGAGGCCACACCTCGAGTGTTGTGTCCAGCTTTGGGCACCACAATACAAGAGAGATGTGGAGGTGCTGGAGCAGGTCCAGAGGAGGGCAACGAAGCTGGTGAAGGGCCTGGAGAATAAATCTGATGAGCAACTGAGGGAGCTGTGGTTGGTTAGTTTGAAGAAGATGCCCAATGTCATCCTGGCCTGTACCAGGAACAGTGTGGCCAGCAGCACAAGGGAGGTTTTCCTTCCCTGTACTTGGCACTGCTCAGGCCACGTCTTGAGTACTGTGTCCAGTTCTGGTCCCCTCAATTCAAGAGAGATGTTGAGGTACTGAAACGTGTCCAGAGAAGGGCAACAAAGCTGGTGAGAGGCCTGGAGCACAGCCCTGTGAGGAGAGACTGAGAGAGCTGGGGTTGTTTAGCCTGGAGAAGAGGAGACTCAGGGGTGACATCATTGCTGTCTACAGCTACCTAAAGGGAGGTTGCAGCCAGGTGGGGTTGGTCTCTTCTCCCAGGCAACCAGCAACAGAACAAGGGGACACAGTCTCAAGTTGAGCCAGGGGTGGTATAGGCTGGGTATTAGGAGGAAGTTCTTGACAGAGAGAGTGATTGGCATTGGAATGGGCTGCCCAGGGAGGTGGTGGAGTCCCCATCCCTGGAGATTTTCAAGAAAAGACTGGATGGGGCACTTAGTGCCATTGGATAGGGCTGGGTGATAGGTTGGACTGGGTGATCTTGGAGGTCTCTTCCAACCTGCTGATTCTATTCTATTCTACTCTACTCTGTTCTATTCTAAAGAGGAGGCTGGGGGCAGACCTTATGGCTGTCTACAACTACGTGAAGGGATGTTGGGGAGAAGGCTGCTGCTGGTCTCTTCCCACAGGTAATTGGAGACAGAACAAGGGCAAATGGCCTCAAGCTGAGATTGGGAAGGTTTAGATTAGTTTTTCATAGAGAGAGTGGTCAGGCCCTGAACGAGCTGCCCAGGGTGGTGGTAGAGTCACCATGGATGTGTTTAAGGGTGGTTTGGATGTGGTGCTTAAGGATATGGTTTAAGGTGAATCTTGTAGAGTAAGATTATAGGTTGAACTTGGTGATGCTGAGGGGCTTTTCCAATTTGGGTGTTTCTGTGATTCTGAGGGATGTGTACTCTTCCTGGAGAGAGCTGTGAAGGGGGGAGAGGAAAAAGCAAAGGAGACCAATGTCAGCCAGGCACTGCCTTATAAGCTATGATACCAGAAAACAGAATGGAATAACACTATTACAACATCCTGAGATGACCAGGTCCATCCCCTGGGATGGGTCTTGGTCTCTAGTTTTCTCAAGGGAACCTGGGACCCCCTCAATCTACTGCACTGTGCCATGAGGCTGTGGGAAGATGCCTTGCAAAGCATGGCACTTTGCATGGGCCAGGTGGTTAGCAGACTGGTGTATCTCCTGTCCTGCCTGCCCATCTCTGGCTGCCTCAGGAGTGAAGATGTGTTCATAAAATCATAGAATCATTAAAGTTGGACAAGACCTTTAAGATCAAGTCCAACCATAACCCAACTACCAAGACCACTAAACCATATCCTGAAGTGCCACATCTCCTACGAGAAGAGGGTGCAGAAACTGTCTGAGCTCTGCTGGATCCAGTGGTGGGTACCAAGAGCCCACCACCTCTGAAGACCCTGATCCAGCTCTGGTTTTGGTCCTGGACTGAGCAGTGCTGGAATTTAATAGTGGGATGAGTCTCTTTCAAGAGGCCCCAAAGGGTGAAGGATACACAGGCACACCATGCAGGAGGGACCAGTATCCTCTTCACCTTCTTTTCCCCATCTTCTGCCCAGACCCCACAGGATTTCATTTTTCATCTATCTTATAAGTGAAATGGTTTAAAACCCTTTCCCTGCAGGATAAGCTGTGCCTGGCTTTCAGATGGGAGCAGGCAATCCCCATTGTAGACTCTGTTGGGGACCTGCAAGCTGCTAAATCAGAATACTCTAATACTGACCCCATTATTTGGGCAAGAGGCAGCACCTATGACCCAGGACTGCCTCTCAAGAGTACAGGAAACTCAGGAAAGCCCTTCATGGAGGCCCACTGGGGTCACTGGGCTCATCTGTGCACCATGCCTAGCTCCAGCCAGGCAGGCTCTGACCTCAGACACCCTTGGCGGGCATCCTGAGTAGCTGCCTCCATGCCAGCAGGCCAGACCAGGTGCTGAGACCCATGGCATGGTGGCAGGTGCTGAGACCCATGCCCCTGGATGACAGGCATGAATACAGGTACCAGTTGTCCCACTGCTGGAGGTTAGGGCTTTGGCACATCTCAGCTTGGTGTAAACCCTTCAGTGAAACCACTGGCATCCCCCTGTTTGTATCCCACCAGCACTGTGAGTGTCAGCCCTGAATTTGGTGGTGAGAGGAGAGGCAGAGCTTGGTCTCTCCACTACACCACCCCAAACTGGAAGCATTGAGGATGAATGCATNTGCCTCCAGATGTGCACCAGATGTGGGGGCTCCTGTGGGCTCAGGCTAGGCAGTGTAAGCAGCTGGGAGTGAAGAGCTCAAGGGCTCTGAAAGCAGCCCTGGGAGAGGGACTAGGGAAGTCTTTCACCTAAAACAAGAAGTAGAAGTGCCCTCTCTCCCTGAGGAGAGATCCGCCCTGCACAGCTGTGAAAGCCAGGAGGGGCTGCAGCTTGCATGTCAAAGGGATTAAACCTATGCTGGGGTGTTGCACATGCCATACTGAGGGGACTGGGAAAGAGGTGGGTCTTTTTTGGGGTTCATGCCACATTCTGAGCGGTCACACGCGTCCTTGCTCTGCACATCATCTCCATGTGTGTTAAACAGCAGTGACAGGGTAGCCTTGTCCTGCAGGTGCATTGGCCCAGGTATTCTCTGTGCACTTCACTGGTGTAGCCTTTCTCTCTGGGCTTCAGGATGTGATTATAGACAAGACAGAAGTTTTAGGGTCCATCTTGCTCCTGTCTTTGAAGAGCATCTTAATAAAACTCAGCTGTGGGTGTTCCTTGCGGATGCAGCATCCTGTGTCTGACCTTCTCCTGGGTGGCTGAGGAGACACGGAGGACCCTACGTGGGTTTTGCCATGAAGTCATCTCAATCCATGAAGTGTCATTTCTGCTCAAGGAGATGAGTGCCTGGCTGAGCTGCATCAGACCTGCATCATCCCCCATCCTCCCCAGCATCTTTATTATCAACATGTGTCTGGAAAGAAGGTGATTTGTGTCTGCCAGGGTACTAGGGAAGGACAAGGGCTGTCCCATGTCCTGCTCATGCATTGCACAGGCAGCTCAATATGGAAATCAAGCTGGCAGTGTGTTGGTCCTCATTCACAGAGACTGGATGGAAAGCAATCTCCCATGCAGCCTCTATGGGATGTTTCTGCCCTGGCTTCCTCCCTGCCTTAGGGCCCTGAGGCCAAGCCTGGCTCCATGCCTGGAAGGTCATTTAGATGCTGAGCTCCTCCCGCTCTGACATTTAGGTGTGTTTGCTCACTGGTGACCTTGCAATGGGGGTACATTTCTGCTGTGTGCCTGCATTCCTCTGTACTTGAGCCAAGCACTGAGTGGATCAGTGCTGCCTAGGTGTGAGCACAGCCTGGTGTTAAACCATTGCAGCAGTGGCCACACCCCCAGGACGATGGCAGGACCTCCCGTGCCCAGGCAGCAGTGACAACAGAAGAGAGGGAAAATTTCTAGGAAAGACAGCTGGATATGTTTTGATCCTTGTCCAAGGGCCCTGCCAGAGGAATGCAAGCCAAGCTGGCTGGTGGGATGCCAACAGGCAGAGGATCAGGGTCACTGGAGGTGTGTGGTGAGGGGGAAGCTTTCTCTCAGCCCTTGCAGTGATGCCCAAAAAACCCTGCCCAGGGTGTCCAGCTCCCAGCTGCCGTAGCACGTCTGAGCAGAGCGTGCCGGCACATCTGCTAGTTTTTGGTGACCTCTAGAGGAAGCTGCTGTGCTCTGGCATCGAGTGTTTAGGAGCAGGACAGGGTCACACCAGACCTTCGGCTTAGCAGCTGGAGCATTCTCACCCTGCATCCCCGTCCTGGGCTCATGCTTCTGCCCAAACCCCCACAGAACTTCTAAAGCGCTGTGAAAGTTCAGTTCTCATCCCCTGGCTGAGGTAAACACGTTCATTGTGCATCTCCCAGTACCAGGGGTTTCTCTAGTCACGCTTTCCTCCCTGCCACTGCCCGCAGGTCGAGCTGTCGGATGGGACATCACACACCATCACAGATGCCTATGCTGGCAAGGAGTACATCATCCAAGTGGCAGCCAAAGACAACGACATTGGCACGTGGAGTGACTGGAGCGTGGCCGTCCATGCCACGCCCTGGACGGAGGAACCCAAGCATCTCACCACCGAGGCCCAGGTCACAGGTGAGACCCCTTCCTCTCAGTACAAGCAGTCTGTGCCCATGGCAATGGGGGAGGCAGAAATTTTGGATGAAGGCCCCTCCCATCCAGCTCCGTGCAAGTTTCATCTTCAGCCAAGGAGATCTCCCCGGCACCCAGTGGGGCTGCAGCCCTTCATCCTACACTTCACCCCCCACCCATGGGCCTGGCAACAGGCACAACCATGGCCCAGGGGATGCTGACTCAGATTCACCTGGCTTTGGCATCCTCCTCCTCAAGATGCTTGGGATGTGACAATGAAGATGGAGGGGTTTTGTTATTGTTTATTTTTGCTGTTATTATTACCATTCCCTGGAGCGTTGCCTTCCCTCAGCCTTCCCTCAGCCTTCCCTCTCCTGTCCTACCCTCTCCACACCTCCACCCCTGACAATGGCTCGGAGTGATGCCAATTCAAAATAAAAGCCACAAAGTTAACAAGCCTCTGTTTCTAGGAAAGAGCTGGGACTGTGTCCAAATGGGTGTTATCAGCCCTTTGTTTCCCAGAAGGGCTGGAGTGGACCCTGTGCTGGTTCCTCTGGATTGCACTGGTGGCAGGGTGGGGGAAGCTTTGGCATGCCAACTGGCAGTGACCAGGCTTCTAGCTGGCACCACTCCCATGAGCTAGCCAGATGTGTGTGCGGGGAGAGAGATTCAGTATGCCTGTCCTCTAGAGCCCTAGTTGTGTGAAGACCCCAGCAAATGCATGCAAGCCAGAGCTTTGCACAAACCCCTGTGGGCCCTGGAAATACTCCCTGCTCAGGGATGCAATAGGTGCAAGTCACACTACTGGCAGGTGGAGAGACAACACCCAGCAGAGCACCTGCGGGTGCTGGCAGCAGCAGGGGTTCACAACCACTCATCTTTAGGGGGATAAACCTTGTATGCCTTGCAGCAGGACTGGTGTCACACTGCTGCATTTGCTTCTCTGCTTTTATTGTGCCTGTTGTGCCACTTCTACCAGCACCTGCCTGTTCCTTGTGCAGGCATATGCATTTCCATACACTCACAGACACACACACACCTGGCTGCAGCAGGACTGTTGTGAGACACTCTGACTCTGGGGCTGAGCCTCACTATGACAGCTCAGTGGAATCTGAAGGATATCAAGACAGACCCATTGGTTCACCCTGTATGCCCCAGGTGTGGCTTATGTTGCCCCAGCCTTATTGCCCATCCAAGCTCTCCCTGCAATTCTGAAGGCCTCTGCAGGGATAGATGTCCTGGTATGCAACAATAGACAACCCTGTACAGCAAAACATAAGCCCTGTGAGCTAGCCCAGCAGCCACAGCCATGCCAGGAACATGCCCTGGGAATATTCTCTGCTAAGCACTTGTGGACAAGTCATCATGACTTCACAGCCAGAATTGGCACGGAGCAGCTGGGCTGGGCACAGCACGGCCAGGAGGGATGTCCGTGTCTGACAAATGGTGCAAGCATCTCTGAGCAGTACATTCAATGTCAGACCAGGGGATGTCTTACAGACCACACCATCCACTGCCTCATTGTCCCAGCCCCCCACCTCAGCCCTAGTGTGGCAGGGCAGTGAGAGAGGCAATGTGGGGACAGGACAGTGCCGTATTCCCGCTGGCAGGGAGCAAGACTGTGCCACAGGCATCATCAGGCGCCCCATCTCCTCTCACCATCCACTCTCCCTCCCTGCAGAGACAACAAGCGCTAGCACCTCCTCTTTCATGCCACCACCCACCACCAAGATCTGCGACAAAGGGGCTGTGGTGGGCAGCGGGGCCGTGGCAGTGTGTTGGACAGCTGGACTGGTCTTGGCTGCCTATGGTGTCCTCTTTATTTAGTGAGTATCTCCCAAACCCAGGGTGTAAGAGACAGGGTGTGGGTGCTGGGAGGGAGCAGGAATATGGGAAGCCATGGGGATGTTCCCTGCTGTGGATGAAGGGTACTGAGTCTGAGCCATTTGGGGTTGGGTGGTTTTTTTCAGTTTTTTTTAAATGACACCAAATCTGGTGGCTTTTCCAGATTGTGTGTTCTGGTGGAGATCCCAAAAATGGCTTTTCAAACATTTTGCGCAAAGCTTGCCAAGGGATCAGTCTTTTCATGGCTTGTTCCTCCCTACTGCAGATTTTTGGAGGGAAAGAAATCACATGGAAAGCTAAGGCCTTTTCATAGTGGTGGATGAAAAATTGTCTGAGATAAGAAAATTTTAAAATGTATCTCAAAAAAAAAAGAAGCCCTTGGTTTGACTTAGAATGAAGCTGATAGCCTGGAGAGCCCCAAAAAAACCCATTCTACTCTCAGACAGGGTTGCTATCTTGTAGTTGTCCCCAATCTTTTCACTGTACCCACACTGCCTAAAGACTGTAAGCTGGGTCCTGGCAGCATCCATGCATGTCACTTCAGAGGGTGAAGGACGTACTACAACTCCTTTGGTGCCCACAGAGGAGCCATTCAAGGAGGAGCTTCCATGGGCATGGGATCCTTTGCTCCAATCCAGCTGTGTCATTTCCATATGTAACATTAACACATTAGCAGTGCCAATGGGAGAGGTGGTAGCATACAGCCAGATAGGATGGGCAGAGGCCACACCTGGGAGAAGAAGGCAATGGGTTTGGGCACCTGGATTCTGAGTGAATTTGTCTGTGGAAAGAGACCAGATTCTGCCTGGCATGTTCCACTGGTAACTGGGCATGGCCAAGCCAAGAGTGGCACAGTGACCCCTCTTCTCCCAAATTGCAGATCCCCATCTGTTCGTCCGTCGCAGCCCAGCGCAGACACCTTCCCACCACCCACCACCACCCCCACCTCATTGCCCCCTCCCAGGTTGAGTCTCTTATCTCTTCAATTTTGCACACGTTGAGGACGTATCACGCTTCTCACCATCGCTTTGGAGGAGGACAGAGCTGCCGCCGTCCCCTGGGGAGCCGTGAAATCCCAGCCCAGCCCAGAGCGAGGAGTCGCACTTGTCCCCCCAGCCCGTTCCCCTTTCCCCAGCAAGATGAAGTGAGCCCAGGCACCGTGCCACAGCTGAGG